>JAMWET010006676.1:72500-227195 GCA_024036415.1 Prochilodus magdalenae
GAGCTGCAGCACTGGAAATCCCTCCAATAAATAACTGAGAATGTGTTGACGAAAGCGTCGGGTTACATAATGTGCTTATTTTGTACAGCAGCCAAACATGTAAGCAATAAGTGGTGTTAATAACTTTGCTCACTGACATATTGATGCACATAAAACATGGGTTTATATGAGACACTGTGGCGCTCTTGAAGCGGCCTATTGTGCTCATTCTTCAGATTTACATGGCGTAGAATTTCCCAAAACACAATGCTTTTATAATTCATACTGTATATTTGTATTCAAACATAAACACTGTTAGAGCTCCTGTGTCTTTAGGGCCTGCCTCCTGATAAGCCCAGTGTGCTCTGATTGGTCAGTGTTCCGCCCTCACACTGCCGAGGCTGTTTTTACAACGGTGTCAGTTCTGCTGTATCAGTTTGAGCTTGAGTCTGGCCTGAAAGTCGTGTAGAACAAGTTTAAAGAGCCTCCTTTACAAGCTAGACTGAAGCATTACATTATTGAGAGGCCAGTTTTTGCTGTTTAGATTTCTGTGTGTTGCAAGCTTATGGTAGGCGGGAAGTAAGGATAGTGGTACTAGAAGACATCACCATGTAACAGAGAAAAAGACTGGAATTCCAAAAGAGGCTCGTTTCAGGTAGCTGAAAACAGTGGTTTCTGTGGGAGAGAGTTTCTCCCTCTGCTGTGTGCTTTAGATTTTTAAATTTTGCAGATTGCTTACATGCACAAAAAGCACAAAATCAGTGATGTCTGCCATCATTCCTGTGATCCAGTTCATGTCGGCGTTTCTTACTCTAGTGCAGACCTCTGTAAATAAAACTGACCTAGCCGTTAGATCTGCGAGCGTCCCTCCGGTGTTACAGCCTGGTTATCTATAAAAACAGACAGACCAAGGCTTCAAGATGGCTATACTCTTTAAAAAAGATCATCAAGGGTTCTTTGAGTGTCCAATCACTGGCCACTCTATTAGACACCCATATCTTGATGGTCCACCTTAGTGGACAGATGTACAATCAGAGACGATAGTTCATCTGCTGCTGCACAGTGCAGTGTTGGTCATCCTTTAGTCCTTCATCGGTCGTCACAGGACACTGCCCACAGGACACTGCTCACAGGACTCTGATGCATTGGTAGTTTTGCTTGGTGACAATTCTCAGTCCAACAGCGACACCGAGCTATCCAGCAGCACTGCTTTGTCTAAAACATGCTCTGTGGTGGTCCTTTGGGGGTCCTGACCTTTAAGAAACAGGGTAATAATGTATATACAGAAACAGATGGACTACAGTCTGTAACTGTAGAACTACAAAGTGCTTCTATATGGCCAGCAGAGCTGATAAATTACACACATTAAACACATTCTCCAATAGACTTAAATGAGTGAATATTTAGAAACCATGCTAACTCTTAATTGTTAGCTACATTCGACCATAGTAGAGACCACCAACTTGCGTTGACTGATTAACTATATTTGAAGTAAGGCCAGATTACAGTATCTGTATATATCAGTATGTCCTGCCTCAGTGTGCTGCGCCATTGTGTTACTGTCAGTTCGCTTGGTCACATATAGGAAATAACCCATATGCAGGCTGAAGAGCTTCTCTTAGCCACTGTTTGCTATGGAACGACAGGGCCTTTAGAAGACATGGTAATCGTATTAGCAAAGACTGACAACATTATGTCAGCTTTATTGCGGCTTCCAGAGTGACTTTATATTTGCATGCCTTAATGCATGTGTGTGTATGTGAGTGGCCTGCACTGAATCCAGTAGCCACCAGTGTTTGTGACAGTAAACAAATAAAGGTAACTGTGTGTGTGGATGAAAAGAAATATGGAATACATGAACATATACTACAGTACAAAAGAGTGATCATAAATCCTAATTTATTGTCCTATGCAAAGTAGAGTTATATTTTTAGAAGTATATTTGCAACACAAATAATATGATACTACTTCACAATAAGGCTATATTTATGAAGGGTTTATTAATAAATGATTAAACAGATCATAGTAACACTTTCTATGGAGCCCATATTCATGAGCCATTATAACTGCCCTGAAGGCTCTTTGGAACAATGCTTTGTGATCAATTTCATAATTTCTAATACTACTTCATAAACATGTTGTAACAGAGTAATAGCATCAATATTCAGCTAAATGTCTTTTTAATGGGCAATGACCAATGCACAGCTATACAGCTTCTATAATACATATTAACAACCCTAAATCACATTATAAATGTTGAAAATGTCATCATCAAGGGTTTCAAGTAAAGAGACTAATATTATTATGAATGAAGTTATATGTAAATAATAAGGTATTAAAAACTCTTTTAAATGGATGTTATCTGCATTACAATAAAAAATATATTCTAGTAAGTCGTTACAGCCTCATAATGCATTATTAGAGGTTATATGTAGGAATGCAATGCACTGTTACCAAGCTATAAAAATATTAGAGACACTTTCTTTGAAGTTTGCATTTATAAATATTAATAAATGTGCTGTTCTAAACGTGTGGTAAAACCTGCTACCATTCAGGATTTATCAGTTTTGATTATGTGTTGATGTGTTAAACTCCTAATTAATGATTATTGGTTATTACATAATTATTAATAATCAATTAACACTTTATAAAGTGGTTTTCATATTTTATAATGATTTATTACTAATAATATGTGGTAATTTCTTACATGCAATGGAAAGTTTGAATTACTTACATGCAATATAAGTTATTTACATTAATACTGGGTCAGTAAACACATATTTCATATTCATTTAGTATCTTCTACAGCTCTGTCTGTCATATACATCTAAACGTTTCGACATATGTTACTGTTTTCGGCAGATTGTTAAGAATGCTTCTGCATTGGATTTGTATTATTCGACTAAATTTATGAACACTCATGCACAATCAGTTCTCAAAATAGCCATCATTTCCCAACTCATTACTTCCTGATCTAGTGAACTCAGATTAGCTCTGAATTAAGCCTAACTCAGCAGAGATCCTCCCCTAACTCTATTTAATTTACAGTTCAGATGCTTTATGGTGGCCAGCTAGTTGGCTGGTTTCTCTGTGGGATCAGTTCTCTTCCTCTTTCTGTCTCCGCTCTTATACTTTTACTGTGTTTATTGTAACTGTATGCTAATTAGGTCCAAAAGAACATAAAAAGGAAACTAAATATGGGAAGTATCTGGTATCAGTCAAAGCTTTAAACACAGTGATGGAAGGCATGTTTGTCGTAATCTTAAAAACATTTGAGTCTAAAACTATGAGTTACTCGTATTATTCTTTATTACTTTATTATTGTATAACTGTATTATTATTTATTTATATTATTTTATATAAAAATATTTTATTGTTGTAGCTTCTATGTGTACTATGTGTCTCGATGGGTATGTAAGCTGCTGTAACACTCTAATTTCCCTTTGAGATTAATAAAGTGTTATCTCATCTCTTGTCTCTAAACTAATAGAAATGTGGAAATAGAAGCCCTGCATGAGGTCCAGACTGAAATATGTTGTGACACTGGCATAGATGCAGAACATGTGAGAGACATAGTGTTTAGCCATCCTCCCTCAGGTACGCATCTTCTACCTTGAGCCCCAGAGAGACTGAGCACTGCATCCGCCACCTCAGTTTGAGGCCAAACTCCCGGGGTCATTTCTTGCAGCACCCGACATCACTCCTCCCAGCTCTTGATGTCACTCCTTGCAGCTCCCAACATCAGTCCTCGCACTTCCTGTCATCACACATTGCAGCTCCTGGCATCATTCCTCAGAGCACCCAGCATCACTCCTCACAGCTCCTGGCATTACTCCTTCCAGCTCCTGATGTCACTCTTTGCAGATTCTGCTGTCACTTTTGGCAGCACCCATTGTCACTCCTCACAGCTCACCGCATCACTCCTCACAGCATCCAGTGTCACTCCTCACTGCTCCTGGCATCACTATATGTAGCACCTGGCATCACTCCTCACAGCTCCCTGCATCACTCCTCACAGCACCCAGCATCACTCCTTACAGCTTCTGGCATCACTCCTCACAGCTCCCTGCATCACTCCTCACAGCATCCAGAATCACTCCTTACAGCTTCTGGCATCACTCCTCACAGCTCCCTGCATCACTCCTCACAGCATCCAGAATCACTCCTTACAGCTTCTGGCATCACTCCTCACAGCTCCCTGCATCACTCCTCACAGCACCCAGCATTACTCCTTACAGCTTCTGGCATCACTCCTCACAGCTCCCTGCATCACTCCTCACAGCACCCAGCATCACTCCTTACAGCTTCTGGCATCACTCCACGCAGCTCCTGACATCGCTCCTCAAACTATTGGGTGTTAGCAGGGGCACTTCATTGGCTGCTCTCTGCTTCGTCCATCACCCAGCATGCCATTAATGCGGTCAGCTTTGACCAATCATGCTGTTGGCATCTCCTCAAAGCACTGCTGCAGGGCTGCTGTTAATGACACAGCCACCGCTCTAGTAGCTGCAGTCCAGAAATGCTAAATTACCACCCTAGGTGTGACTGTGTATGTCTGAGTATCTCCTCTATGATGGACTGGCAGCCTGTTCAAGGTGTTTCCTGCCTTCCACCCAGTGAACACTGGAAAAGGCTTTAGCATTCCCTGTGACCCAGTAGGATAAAGGGGTTTAGAAGATGATGGTGTGTAATTCCACTGTTATTGTAAACCCTGTAATAAGAAACATAAGATAAAGTCTTTATGTCCTGTATCCATCAGTCGTGAGTTTTCTTACCCCTCCTCTGTTGGCTATATACACCTCTGTTATGTCCACACTGAGCTCAGGTGGATTTCCAAAGGAGCAAGGTCAACTCTTCTGGGGTCCAGGGGTCTAATCCCAGGTCAGTTGCTGACGGCCACTATAGCGTGTGATCGATTGTGCAACGGAAAGCTAAACAGAGAGAAAACCGGGCTCATGTTCCTAGCTGTGGGAACACAGAGACCACCATGCAGTCTGGACATAAGACCTTTGACACATCCAAGAACAGCCATACTCGATTCTGTTTTATCTAGAAGACAAAGAGAATACTGTTTAAGCAAAAGCAAATCTCGTTTTTACAGTAACCCTCTGCCCCAGCAAAGATGTTACAGTGCGAGACAATAGCTGATTTGTGTTCTGTTATTTGTGGATTGCTTGTTTTTTTACAATCATACACACTCATCACTCAGAATAGTTGCACCCTGAAGGAAGTGTGGGATTGCAATGCTATTCAGAAAGAAGATAAAGATTACCAGGAACAATAAACGCAAGCAGTGATGCGCTTTATGAGTCATCCTGTTAGTGCCAGCACCATTGGCAGATGGTTGCATGACGCAGGACTACATGCACACAGACCGTAACAACTGCACCACGTCAACATCACCAAAGACTGCAATGGTGTCATGCCAGACTGTCATGGAGTGACTTTGAATAGCAGCGGGATCTTCGGTAATGAGTCCCACTTTTGTCTTGTTGGAGACGACCAACGAATCCGCGTGGAGGCACCATGGTTAGCAACAGTATGAAAGATTTGTTGGCCTGGTGTCACTCCACCCCTACCGCAAAATAGGCCAAAGCCATACTGAGAGTCATTACTTCTGTATGTGTAGCTCAATAAATATTGCCCATATCAGTCTAAATTTATCATAATTCTTTTGTTCCTGGTAACCTTTATCTTCCTTCCCAATAGGATTTTAATCCCACACCTTCTGGGTGCAACTAGTTTTTGACAATGAGTGTATAAAGTGTTATATAGAATGATATGGGCTTGTTCATTGATGTTCCTGGCGAAGGAAAAAATAGGAATGTTCTCGGCAAATTCACCAAAGCATGTTAACAGCTGCTTCCAGAGTGATTCTTTGAAGGTGCAAATAGCTGCAAGATCACACCTTCCCAGTGTTGTGTCAGTCAAATTCAACAACACCAGACAGATGAAGGAAAGGCCAACAGTTAATTCCCCACACATTGTCTTTGTCTATTTGCCAGAGGCTCCAACATTGGAAGTAGTTGCTCAATGAGCTCCCACTTCACAAACTCCCTGTGACAAAAGCAGGATTACATTGTGTAGTTATTTTGGAGCTTGTTTACCTCTTGTCATTTCTTCAATACGCAAGTTACCATGGGTGCCTTTATTTGTGAGCAACCAAGGTGATGGGGAATCTGGTCGCATATCTTCTCATGTTGCTTGTGTTGGCAGTCAGACCCCACTCAGTGTTTCAGTAAGCTTTGGTGTATCTACCTGCTATGATTGTTATACTCTAGATTCTCTCTCGATTTTCATTTCTGTAATGTAGCCAGTGATGCCTGTGATGTACCCCTCCAATGTAAGAAGTCCACAGATCAGCAGTGAGCAAGATGCTAGTGCCTTCCATCTCTCTGTGGAAATGTTCACTTTTGCTGTAGGTGATTATTGGACATTATGGAGGACTGATTATTTAACATGTATCATTATCAACAAATTATGGAGGACAAACATCACTCTCAAAAGGGCCCACACTGTAAATGTGTTATCATTACCAACGGATGGGCATTTTATTGATTTATTGATTGGCTGCATTTAGGGTACAAGGAAAATTATGTTTTTTGGTAGCTGCACTTTTCCTGTAAATCTATTTTGCTTCCACCTGTCGATGGCAAACCGCATGACATGTATTACCCTGTTTGTACCCACAACTTCATGCTTCATCAATTACTTGGCACATGTTCCCATGGATAATGGATGATGTTGCACATGGAATACACATGTCCAATGGGTAAACAAGGACACTCTTATAAGTTCTCATGGGACTGGTTTTGCATTTTACAGCATCCAAAAGGGTGTACTGTGTAGTGGAACTAGACTTGTTCCTCTCTGTCTTATTGCTGTTGCTCAGTGGATGGTGAATAGTGCTGTTAATCCATCAATTTTACAATATTTAGAGAGGAAAAACAGTCTCAAGTTTATAAAACTGCTGAAATCTACAACAACTGGGTATATATCGCATCCTGCATGCTATGATCATGTACCATTATTTAAGGTTCCTGTTAATAACAGGGGTTATCCTGGACTAAGATGGAGTTTTGGAGGAGAAACATGTCTAAAAACCATCCTCCGTCTCCTATCTAATGACATACAGATTTCCATCCCTGCCATCCATCCCTCTATTCAATCCAATTAAGTTTTCTCAATTCCCACTGCCTCCCCTTCTCCTCCTGTGCCTCTGTCCTATATCAGTTGTATCACATTTATATGAAGGCAGCTTTGGCCCTCTGGCTGGTAGCCTGTTGATAGGAGGAACTAGAAGGTCACATATTCAAGTGCCATGACTGACTAGATGTTTTGTCCTGTAGAAATATCAGTCAGTTAAATCACACACAAATTACATTACTGGACCTGCTCTGGCCTGTGTATTCCAGCTCAGATAGAGCTTAAGACTTTTGGAGGTGTGGAACATATCCTTGCAGGTTTCTGTGAAAAAACCTGAACCGCAAGTTCACAGAAAAGAAAGGAAATTATAATAAGGCCATGTGTGAACATCGCCATCGAAAGGATAGCTACAGATAGAAGGATGCTATTGGGAAGAAAGTTAAAGGTTACCAGCAACAATAAATGATGATCAGTTTAGATGGATATGGAGAATATTCATTGAGCTACACATACATAAGTAATGTCTCTCAATATGGTGTCGAGGCCAGACGTCTCAGCATGGAGTTGTAGAGGTTCCTAATGGTGTCCTGCGAAAATCCATCCCATGCAGCTTGAATAAATGCAGGACTCGCCATTAAAGATGACCCGCTGCCATTCGGAGTCACTCCATAACAGTCTGGCACGGCACCACTGCAGTCTTTGCTGACATTGACTTGGTGTTAAAGGCAGCCATCGTAACAGTCTGAGTGCATGTAGTCCTGTGTCATGCAGCTGTCTGCCAATGGTGCTGGTGCTAACAGGATGACTCATGGAGGACATCACTGCTTGCTGAATATACACAGTCATGGCTGTTGGTCAGTCAGGTACAGCGATAAGGCCCATTGCTTACGTCACATGCACGGCTGAGCATGAAACTTGAATCATTCCATGTCTCACCATATCAAAGCTACCCACCAAGTTTCATTCCTGTTGGTTGATTCCTTCAGGGCATAGTTCTGTTGTTGAGGCTTTTATAGAATCTTCTGTTAAATGTTCAGATGATAGGAAAATGAGTTAATTGTATTAATAATAAATATAATAAACATTTTGACTGAAGGTTAAAGAGATAAGGCTTCATCTCTGGCTTTTGTACAGTAGTGCTTTGTAGTATGTGGCTCTGTGTCACATGAGTTGCATGTTATGGCTGCATGTGAAAGGGTGAAATCATGCATGTAGTACAAAGGAGTGATGTGTGTGTATGTGTGTAAGTGCTGTGTTGCTATGACTGTATGGGTTGTTGTGTCTGTGAGTGACAGTACGGGCCCTGGGGGACCACACTTCAGTGTGTGCATGTGTGTATTCATATGAGCTTGGGCAAATCAACATGTGTGTGCGCACATGAAGAGGGGAGGGGGGGTGGGTATGTATGTGTATTGGGGGATCAGAGATAGTCAGCGATGCGGGCCACGTGTCAGACATGGTCATTCATGCTAGATTACTCGCTGTGGTCGCTCTGAACTGGATTTACTGTGCTAATACTGACACACCCGAACAGCCTTACATACTCACACATAAGCTTCATGTTTCCTGCTGACTGTTACATCGTCACTGTCCAATAAAAACATTTATCTCCATTTTTGTTTGTACTTTTATGCATCATTTGAATACAGCAGCTGCTGTTTACACTGTGTGAGAGTTTTGTGATGAATGGATCAACAGAAATGGCCCTAAATCATTTAGAAAAAAGGTCTGGCTCCATTGACCTCAATTCAAATCAGATGAGGTTTTTGGCCTTTCCTATAAAGTTGCCATTTTGGACATACTTATTTTTCTTTGGAGAGTGATGATATTTTAGGCTGTAGGATTTTTTACTTTCCAGAAACTTTATTACAACCTCTGCATTATCTCAGGCTATCCTCTTGCCTGGTTGTTGGCAACATATGGCTCCAGGGCCACGTGTAGCTCTTTTACCGGTCCGTTGCTGCTACACAGCAAAATTAGACTTAGCATTTGCAGTATAATAACATTTTGCTGGACATTCTATTCAGTTCTATACAGTAAATGGTTTTAAATGCTGAACGTAAATCTGTATTTGCTATTTCACAAACCTTTAAAGATTGGTACACAGTTTGCTGGTCACATGGCAGTGCAGATAACCATCTCGTTTAGATAGTACACTGTCAAATTATATCATATTTATAGGCACTCCTGCTGGTTTCCCAACATGTATACACCACAACGAGAGATGGTCAGTGACCCAAAAACCAAACACTGAGAGACATTATACAAATAAAAAGTCAACTTTTGCAGAAAAGCCTCCTGCTGGAGATGAGACAACTGGCCATAGCTGAGCTACAGTACCAGCCAAAAGTTTAGGCACAGAACCAGTCAAATGTTTAGTAACTAAATGGAGTTTTTTAAATCACTTTTAAAGTAAAGCAATAAGCCAAACAGAAGGAGGACCTTCTAGGAGTAGCCATGTCTAAACATTTAACTGGTAGCGTATGTCTGCAGGCCCCCATGGCATGTTTTTTTTACCCGGGCAGTGGACATTCCAAAACCCCTGCTGTGGAGAGATTCTGCTTGGATCTCTGTGAGGTCACCAGGATGAGTGACCTTTTAGAGATGTAATGCTATGAAGTGTCCTGCTATGGGCTTCACAGAGTGGCCACACACAGAGACTCTAATAAGTCTCTGAAAGAACCATTAATCAATAAATAAGTTGTTGTATGTGTTCCAATAAAGGAGCATCCACTTATGATTCCCATGTTATCGTTTATTCCAGTGCCATGATCATAAAACGGACATAAAAAGTTTTGACTCTGAAGTTGATTTGAATTCATTTAAAACAGACATTTATCCATGTCCAGGTTTTATATTTAATTGGGCAATCTAAGACTTGTAGTCCAGATTTAGGCAGTTTAGTTTTGGAGTAAGGATATGCTGCGTGTTTGTGATGTGTGGATAGATGCAGGCATTAAGTATGATTACATTCATAGATTCCGTGTGATTGCCTGGACGCAAACATTTGTGCATCAGATAGAATTTTGGATGAACTTGGGATGCATACTTTCTGCATATTTGCATCAAAACCTAAATTATACATATACACTTATAAACAGAGGCCATAAGCCTTTATTATTCAGAAATGTGACCAGTAGTTTTACATTGAAAAAGTACACAGGGGTCGAGGGGGTTTTGCGAAAGTTCGGTCAATGTATTTTAACTTTTTATCCTTCCCCGTCTGCTATCAGCTTTGCTGGGTCTCCATAGCCTACACCATTGTGTTACTAAATTGTAAAGATATCAGCTTTAGTATTTAAGATATACAGTACCAGTCAAATGTACTCATGATGGACAGACCAATAGAACAAAATGGTCCAAAACTGCTGGGAAATTAATGTTGTTACATCAACTTCAACTGGTGGATTGCATAATTCAGTTAGTGCTGTTTACTATTTTATCATTTAATGTCTAAACTTTGACTTTTATATAAAACAGTTAAGCATGACACAGTGTACCTGTATGTGAAGTGTTTCTGATAAAATGGCCAAGAAGTGAAAGAACAATGTAAACCGGCAACTGTGTAGGTGGTGTGTGTGCGTGTGTGCGTGCATGTGTGTGTGTGTGTGTGTGTGTATGTGTGTGTGCGCGTGTGTGTGGTGGGGGGGTGTAGATGTGTGTGTATGTGTGTATGTGTGTGTGTGTGTGTGTGTGTGTGTATGTGTGTGTGTGTGTGTGTGTGTGTGTGTGTGTTGGTGGGGTGTAGATCTGTGTGTGTGTGTGTGTGTGTGTGTGTGTGTGTGTTGGTGGGGTGTAGATCTGTGTGTGTGTGTGTGTGTGTGTGTGTTTATTATGTCTGTGCAGTCTCCTCTACTCCCTGGGCTTGGTGACATTGAGTACAGACAGAGCTGCTAAATACCACAGACAGACCCGCCTCATGAATCCACACTCACGCACACAGACACACACTGACATGAAGCACCTCTACAGCGTTGCCGTCTGCATACACAACCAGCACAGCCGGCTGGCAGGATGACATGAACAAATCACCTACAGCAGCTCCAGCGGTCAGATAGCATCCCTAATTTCAGAATCAATTGACTGAGCAAGTACACTTACATGTAAGAGTATTTTGGTTTTGGTGAAACTGATGCTTACACATATGCATAAATGTATTAATTACATATAAACAGAAGACATATCCAGATGGAGTACTACGTACAATATACAGTATAGCACCAAGTACACTAATCGTCAAAACTGTAGTTGCACCCAGAAGGAACTGGGGGATTGCAGTGCTATTGGGAAGAAATATACATTTACCAGGAACAATAAATGATGAATAAATGCATTAAGATAAGATAAGATAATCCTTTTCTAAACCCACAGTGGGGAAATTTACAATGTTACAGCAGCACAGTGGATTATTTATTGAGCTTTACATACAGAAATAGTGTCTCTCGGTATGGCGTAGGGCTGACGTGTTTGCTAACATAACATGACAGATGTCTCGACATGGAGTAGTAGAGGTTCCTAATGGTTTCCTATTCTTTTGATAATGAATGTACATTCCAATGGACAATGTGTCCAAAAGTATCCAGACATCTGCAGTGAATGAATTCAGCCACATTTAGGGAATAGTTTTGCGGTGCCATCATTGTTCAGCTATATGGGGAAGCTTTGATTACATTTATGGTTCACAGTAAATTACACTGTGTCCAACATAATGTTGACTAGCCTGTGCAACTCAACTAAGGACCTGGGTGACTATTGGCTATTAAAGTGTTTGTTGGCAGGCGAACATGTCTTGGCCGATTGACTACACTGGGGATTAGTGAGAATATTTTGCTTGACAGTTCTTTTAATATTGACCCATTGCTAGTATAGCTGTTAAACTGCACACACAGCTTCTATAATCTCCATAAAAAAGCACTGAGCAGCAGAATAGGATGCTCTAAGCCAGCTGCACATGGGCCTAAGATCACTATGCTCAATGCCAAGCATCAGCTAGAAGGTAAAAAACTCTGTTTTCTGGGGTGGTAGAGCCTTAGCCAGTACCATGGGATGGGCTGTAGTGATTCAGAACAGTTCATCATCAACATTAGTACCTGACCTCACTAATGCTCTTGTGGCTGAATGCAATCAAATCCTAGCAGCAAGGTTCCAGCTTAAGGCCTCCCCTAGAAAAGTAGAGGTGGTTACTGCAGTAAAGCGGGAACAAACTCCCTGTTAATTCCCCATTATTTCATATAAATCATTGGATTACCAGGTGTCCATAAACTTTTGGACATATAGGGTGCATCAGCATGCAAAGCCAAAGCTATGTGATAGTATCAGAGCAATGTGCAAAGTACAACAAGCCGCCTGTGTCATTCAAGATGCGTACTATATAACAACAAAGCATCGGAGTCAAAGGTTCTGCAAAAGTGGCACTGCACAGGTATGAAAGAAGACAATATGAGCTAATGTGAGCCTGTAGAGTACTTCTGCTCCCTGGCTTTCACTGGCCTATATTCTCTTAGCACATAAACGCAGCAAACACCGCCTCCAGTCACAGCTCTCCCCACACTCTACCAATATGTGCTATGAATTATGAATGGCTGGTTGCCCTTGTCGGTCCTGATTGCCGAAATGGTAACACAGCCGAGATTAGCTTTAGCGCCCCGTTATTGCGGCTCTGGTAAACGGTTTAGGGGGAAGATTTCACCTCAGGGGAACTGGACTGGGCCTAAATTTCCCCGAATTAGGCCCCATTAATCTGCTATTCTGGATTGCAGCGTTCAGCTGGCGCCCGGATGAAAAATTTATCGGCTTCTCAGAGAGAGGCCCATGAAAATTTCACCCCCACATGCTGCAGACAAGCTGTTTATGAGTGTCTGATGCACTTTTCAACACCTTTGAGTGGAGGGGCAGTACAGAAGAGTATGAGCGCATGCATCTTGCAGCTGAGGGTAGATCTTAAGCTGCAGATCACCTTTTGATTGGTTGTTGGTAAGTTGTTTTAGAATGAGATAGATGATGAGCTCTCTTTTCAGGTGTTTAGATACTCAACGTTAATGGAATAGTTTGGCCAAAAATGGCAAAAGAATTGCATTACATTTTCTTCCTCATCCCAAAGTTGTTGATCAGCCAAGGCAAGTTCGGTGTCTGACAATTAGTTTTTTAGTTTTGCAATGGAGGTTTGAGGCTGATGTAGCTAATGAGCAAAGAAAGCTTTTACCACACCATCATGAAAACTTCATGTCTTAATGATGACCCACTTACCTCAAGTCATTTCAGAATTGTTTACAGTGGTGGTGATAGGAACCAGTCCTCTGGTAGGGCCTCTGTAGAGTCTGACCTTTCCATTTGGCAGTTATGAGTCTATGAAGAGGATTTGGGGAACATGCCATCTGCCTCGTGCCAACTGTAATTGGTGGATTTGTCTATCCATATCTATTTTGTATAATGCTGACCAAGTACTCTTCATTCAGTCGACATTCAGAGACATGTGTGTAATGGTGTGCAATAAGCTAACAGCCCCTGAAATTGCTGTGGAGGTTTCTCATTTTGAAGAGAGCTAAGAGTGTCATGAAGCTACCCATTAGACGATAAAGCAAAATGAGTGTACGACACACATAACTAGCTATATAGTGTATAGCTACAACAATGACACTCCCAGACCTCCCCCGTTATGATGTGATTTATAAAAAAACAAAGATAAATTGGACCAGACTTGTTTGTGCTTTTATGCACACACATACATACACTCCAGGAAACCCTTATTAAGCTGTTGGACCTCCCTGCAGTTCTTAGAACCAAATTTTGGGGGATTCTTAAAAATATACCGAAGTTATACTATTCATTAGAGAATAACAGTCAACTCAAATACAAATTAAGGTCATTCTTTGAAAGGTCATATTTTCCTAAGGGGAAGGTCAGGCCTCTGTCTTTGATATTCTAACTCAGAACAGATGAAGCACTGGTCTGCGTTGGCGCTGTTGTAAACTGGTCCACCTAGTTGTTCCATTAAACTAAACAGTTTGCTGCCAGTGAAGCTAGCATCAGCATTGCTATGGCAACCGCATTTGCAGCAGGTAATGGATGGATGGATGGATAGATGGATGGATGGATGGATGGATGGATGGATAGATGGATGAATGGATGGACGAATAGATGGAAATAGTTGAAATCAAATTAAATGTAAGCTTTGCTATTATTTATGTGAAGTAGGCAGGGACAGGCCTTATTGCTGTACCTGACTGACCCAACAGCCACGACTGGGGACATTCAACGAGCAGTGATGCCCTCCATAAGTCAATGCCAAACTAAGAAGCACTGCTTCAGTATGTGTAGCTCAATAAATATCCCCCATATCAGCCGAAATGTATCATCATTTATTGTTCCTGGTAACCTTTATCTTCCCTCCCAATGGCATTGCCATCACACACTTGCTTCTTCTGGTGATAAGAAGAAGGCTCCACAACCCAATGCTACGGGGCTTTAAGCGATTTTAGCCCATGCTTGGCATTGGGCATGATGGGCTTAGGCACTAATTGAAGGGTGCTGCCTGGATCATTTTGGACCTATGTTAGAAAAACAGCTCACACCTTCTGATATCACTCTGAACCAACTGAGAGACTGCATTAGCAGTGTTTTCTGTTACTTCAATAAAGAGCTTGCTAACCACAACAGACCAATTCATCCTCAGCAAGCGTGTCAGAGAGATCCCACGTCATGGATTTAAACAAATAAGCGGCAGCTTATGAATAAACAAATCAGTTATCTTGCTCTCTGAAAGTCTTCTGTCACTGTGTTCTATCATCACAGCAAAGCTTTGCAGCTGAACTCCCAGCTGGGTGGCGTTAGCCGCCTGTAGTTTAAATCTAAATGAGGAGAGATTGGGTTTGTGATTGATCGGTTGATACTTTCAGCCTTTTATTCGCTTATCATCACCATCATTTTCTATTCAGGAGCGAGCAGATGACACAGTCACACGAGTAGACTTACGCAACTTGGGCTGACAGTTTTGAAAAGTAATAAGAACAACTATTTTCAGCACACATTGACACATTGCCTACATTGTAGGGTATGGGGGAAGGGGTCTCACACTAATTTAAAGGGATACTCAGCTTTTTAAACCTAATCTGTGGCATATCTGTAGCATATAGCTGATTACCACAGGCAACTGTTTCCTTACACAGATAACTGTATGCAAAAACAGAGAACAACTGTTCCCTAAAATGTGTTTTATATGGCCTATATGAGGGTTTCTAAACCTGTGGGCTGCCGACAACCAGTAGGCTGTGAAGGTCCTTCTAGTGTCCACAAGGCCCGTCCTCAGGGAAAGTTGAAGAAACTCAAATATCATGGGAAGCTTTTATTTTTTAGTCCCCAAATGACAACTATGCAGCCAGAACAGCCGATTTTGAATTTATTGGTTCTGTGCTGTCATGAAAACCATCTGGACATCTACCTACTCAGCCTACAGCAGTTCAATCAGGACAGAGCTCATTTACCTATATCAGTCCTAAAGACACAGTAGCGAAAAGAGCCTGCTTAATTCTAAGGGATAACGAAAGCTTGGAAAATGGTCATGTAAAAATGGATTGGGACTGTTTACTCATGTATGAATTAATTCAGACTGTGTGAGGGATCCCGAAGACCAGTTAGGGAACCAGTGGATGGTTTTAAATTGGTACAGGAACTGTTACATTTGTAAGCCTGTAAAGGTTCTTGATACTCACTCATCTGTATTGCATATCAGGTGCTTTAGGGAACCCAAATGTCTTTAGGGTGTTGTGGTTTACATTTTGGAGACATGTTTGTGGACTACACAAAGAAGAAAGATCCCAACAGCATGATTGCACACACAGGTCCCTGTGGTCCCTACAGTGTGGCATATACCTGGTGTGATCAACTAAACACACACACACACACACACACACACACACACACACAGTATCAGGATGTTCCAGGATGTCCAGTGACCTTTTCTCCCCTTCCTCTTTCCACCTTCTCTCCATCCATCCATTTAGAAGTTTTCCTCAGTGTTTATCAGAGAGCTCTTTGTGAAAGAAAGAGAGAAAATAGAGAAAGAAAGAAAGAAAGAAAGTATGCCTCTCTCTTCCTCTGTGACTCTGCTGTCTGACTGAAGGAAGAGCTTGTAGCAGTTTTGTGAGCAGTGTAATGACACTGTGTGTTGTTTTTGCTGTAGTACTGTGTGAGAATATTCAAGCTGCATGGGATGGATTATCACAGGACACCATTAGGAACCTGTACAACTCCATGCCGAGAGGTCTGGCATGTTGGGTTAGCAAAGGTGGTGGCGCGACGCCATACTGAAAGACGTTACATCTGCATATGTAGCTTATGTTGGTCGAGAAGTGCAACACAAATGAACATTTTAGAAAACTAAATTACAAATATTAAAATAACTTTACAATAGACAGATACTACATTAAAGAAAACTAAACACAATCAATTTTACAAGATATGAACGATTTTTATCAGTACAGACACACTTTTACAAACTGTGGATTCTGACAGAAAGGGCAGGTCTAACACGGCCTGAGGAATACTTTTGCTTTACTGGTGCTGAATACTACAACTTTCATTTGGTCAGATTTTTTGCACTGGTTTCTGGAACATTCAGTAGTGGTTTACAGGCCTCTCCTTATTTGGGCAGTGCTGAATGTGAGATTGGAAATAGCTGTCTGGCGGCTGGCGAGATGACTGCTGAGTGGACAGATTTGTCTATAAAGGCTCAGGAACCTTGACTATGTAAAGTTCACACTGGGTACGGGTGTCTGAGTGGTAATTTAAGCCTCTCTGGACAATCTCTTGATCTCTCGTCCTGCTTCTCTCTCTCTCTCTTTCTCTGTCCCTCTCTATCACTTTCTACAGACCACACATACTTACTTTGAGCTGGAACATGCTTGCTCACTGATTGAATCTAAGATTAATCCTGATTCTGAGGATGATCATCTCTTTCTCACTGCATTGTGCTCTCTCTCTCTCTCTCTCTCTCTCTCTCTCTCTCTCTCTCTCTCTCTCTCTCTCCCACTTTCTCTCTCTCCCAATCACCACTAGTCAGTTACTAGTCACCACTAAGTATGAACCGACCTAAATATACATCGTGGCAGGCTAATCTGCTGACTGTGTATGTGAAGTTTTGTAGTTTCTGCGTTTCCTTAGGAATAGCCTTCTGAAGACCTTATTTCCTGATAGAATAGCCTAAACCTGTGAAGACCTTAATCTATCACTGATGTAAACAAAAATTGTTTTTTTGCAGGTGTATGAGAAAGTAACTAAACCATTTATTAAACCATATGTCTGTGAAGATATAAAAATATCTATATTATCTATCAATAACTTTTCCATATTGGATACTATATTTCCCATACAGGGCAATGTAGGGGTAAACTTTAGAATCTGTCAGTGGCTACATTAGTTTTTGACTTTGGCTGTCATGATAGTCAGCATAAATTGCCCATGTCTTATTATACAGTGGTGTGAAAAAGTGTTTCCCCCTTCATGATTTCTTATTTATTTCTCACTTTTGTCACTCTAAAATGTTTCCGATCATCAAACAAATTTAAATATTAGTCAAAGACAACACAAGTAAACACAAACCCACATGGCCCTGTGTGAAAAAGTGTGGTTTATCACACCTGAATTCTATTTCTCTAGCCACACCCAGGCCTGATTACTGCCACACCTGATCTCAGTCAAGAAATCACCTAAATAGGACCTGTGTGACAAAGCAAAGTAGAGCAAAAGATACTCAAAAGCTAGACATCATGCCAAGATACAAAGAAATTCAGGAACAAATGAGAAAGATAGTAATTGAGATCTATCAGTCTGGAAAAGGTTGTAAAGCCATTTCTAAAGTTTTGGACTCCAGTGAACCACAGTGAGAGCCATTATCCACAAATGGCGAAAATGTGGAACAGTGGTGAACCTTCCCAGGAGTGGCTGGCCAATCAAAATTACCCCAAGAGCTCAGTGACAACTCATCCAAGATGTCACAAAAGACCCCACAACAACATCCAAAGAACTGCATGGCAAGTGTATGGCGAGTGCCAAGATGAAAACCACTGCTGAGCAAAAAGAACATTAAGGCTTATCTCAATTTTGCCAGAAAACATTTTGATGATCCCCAAGACTTTTGGTAAAATACTCTGTGGACTGACGAGACAAAAGTTGAACTTTTTGGAAGGTGTATGTTCCATTACATCTGACATAGAAGTAACACCACATTTCAGAAAAAGAACATCATACCTACAGTAAGATATGGTGGTGGTAGTGTGATGGTCTGGGGCTGTTTTGCTGCTTTAGGACCTGGAAGATTCCGCTGTCTACCAAAAGATCCTAAAGGAGAATGTCCAGCCATCTGTTCATGACCTCTGCAGCAGGACAATGATCCAAAACACACCAGCAAGTCCACCTCTGAATGTCTGAAGAAAAACCTGAAAGTGAAGACTTTGGAGTGGCCTAGTCAAACATATTATTGTTTTCTGTATAGTTGAGAATTGTGAAACTGTTTTGCTGAAAACATATATAAAAATACTATGGTGGCTATATGTGAAAAAAAAATTAAATGATTCCTTATGGGGGGCCAGCCAATAGAAGTGATGCTCTGGCATCACAAAGGCATGTCTTCACAACAACTACAGCACCTGACTTCACCTGACCGTTGTGGCAAAAGTCAGACAGAAGGTCTTGCTAGCAATCATTATCTGAAGTCCAGCATACACCTGGTTCACTCAGTGCTGCGCCTTGCTGCATTACTGCAACCCGTCTGAGTTTTCTGCAAGTACAAATGTTTGCCACTGTTTACATTCGCAACTACCTTTCACACATAATACAGCAGGACACAAACTCCAACATTTCCTGACACACTCCTAATCCATTTTCCTTCGTGTTGAACTAAACTAGCAGCACTGCATGTGTGTGGAATTAACCTAGGACTCTCAGTCAGAGTCCAGTCCATGTCAGGCCCTTCTCTTGTCACTAGGCCAGACGCCTGCTATTGACCTGTATAGCACTGGGCAGCGGCCAGTGTGTGTATGTGTTTCTGGGTAAAAGCAGGATTAGCAGGGGCTTTCTGCCCTGTCTATCCCCTAAGGGGTGTGTGACATAGATAGAGAGCACATGGGCAGCTGGCCTCTAGAATTGGGAGATGGATGCTAGATGAACGAGGAGCAGATTTACACAGTAAAACCACTGCACTGCTGCAGAAAGAGGTGGGTATTTCCAAATGATCTGGACCAGAGCATCATGGTCAGTGCTGCTCTTCAGCTCAAAACCAAATGGTTGTTGCTGAAGGCTGCTTTACTGGAGGGGTCATGACCTCTTATGCGATCAATATGCATTTGGACACATAAAGCACTGGCCTGCAAATTTTTAAGGCTGATCTGTTTGAGTATTATATCATCGCTGTCCAAAGAAAAACATGTATCGCCATTTTTTGTTGATTTTGACTTTCATGCATCATTTGAACACAGCAGCCGCTGTTTACACTGTGTGGATTTTATTTGTTTACTTTGACTTACATTAAAGTTAAATTAGGTTTTTGGCCTCTCCTGTAAGGTTTATTTTTTAAAGGATAGTGATGCTATATTCAAGCAATTGTTTCTCTTCCAAAGCATGAGTAGTTTCATTACAACAAAAGACAGTGGTTGTATTCAAAATAGCATACTACATACTACTCGCATACTAAATCTACCTAAAATAGTATGTAGTGTGCGAGCAAACTGAAAGTCTGTAGTGCACTAAAAATACCCGGATGGTATTCTACTCCAGTCAGAGTTTATAGTACACAGTGGGCGTATACTATAATATACTACAAACTTCAAGGTGTACTGCATCCCATCATGCACTGCAGTATCACCAGCTCAGCCTGCTGCAACCAAAGAAAATGGCGGCGGGTAACACTGGGGAGCAAACACGCAGCCAGTGCATGTGGGATCAATGCGGGGTATGTTTTTATCAGAATGAACCTCAGAAAGTTAATTTGCAGGTCTGAAAATTAATTAAAGTAAAATAGCCGAGGGTAGCTAACAGCTAGGCTAAATGTATCTCAGTGAACTGAGCAGCATTAGCAGCAGTTAGCTCTAAACTCGGAGGTAAATGTTAGGTAACTGGTCATGTGACTGTATTAGTATGCTACACTGTAGATCACAACTTGTTACTGCACTGTATACTACACACAAGGGGCATATACAGTATACAGCAGATGCTTCTGTCATACGCAGTGTGCTGTATAGAAGTGTGTCATTTCAAATACAGCCAGATGCCTCAGAACACTCATATTCAGGTTGATGATTTCATGCTCTGTATGTGGATTTGACAGGGGCCGGGCCTGTTAAAGTCTTTGATGTGAAGCTAATAAGCATTAGCCAGCTACTTATCAGTTACCTCTCTCCATCAATGTTTGTTAAACTCACATTTCATTATGGAAACCCACAGAGGCCAAGTTGTAACAGCCAACAGTTCAACTTGATAATTTGCTGAGATTTTGAGGAAAACCAGAAGCACCACTTTAGGACTGGCAATTGAATCTCTCTGTGTAGGTTCAGATGCTGAAGTCCTCCATTTTCATGCAAAGCCCACCCAACCCAGCAAGCATATGAAAATGCATGATTTTCAGGTTGAATGCAGTGGGATTTGTGCGGGAGCCCAGGAGAGCACTCGACCTCTAAAAGAGCTCATGGTTAAAACCTGAACGCAATATTATATGCACATTATAATAATGGACATTACAGAATAAGAGCGGCTACTGCAGAATCCTCTAGTGCCTGTCTGGATGATGGTCTGTCCAGACGGTAGTGTGCATCTGTGTCTGTGTGTGAGTACCAGGTTTAGCCAATGTTGTGGGTACCAAAAGCTATTAATACACTCACATTCTGTGGGGCCTTTATTCATTTTGGGGGCCACAAACTGGTCTCCACAATGTAAACCATTACAGTTTAAGGTGAAGACTCCTCTGTAGTCTACGGGAAAATAATGGAAAGTCTAAGCAGTGTGCGTGTGTGTGTGTGTGTGTGTGTGTGTGTGTGCTTGTTTTAATGTATTTACAGGAAAAAAGAGACAATTTCTGTAAGATACCATGTCAGTAATGTCCTGTTGGTACTGACATTGTAGGTTCTCTCTGTTTCTGTTGTACAAACAATGTCTTATGAGTATTTTCAAAACTTCTGTAAATGTAAACTGGGGGGTCAGAATCTCATATAACATTTACATAAGTATTCATTTGACAAATTTTGGTTATTGCTCCTCCTGTCTCCGCCCCCTTGCCAGGCCCCTCACCTGTCCCTAGTTTGTAGCTCTGCCCCTTCCCAGGTGTTCCTCGTTAGTCCTTGTTGTTTTATACTCCCTGTGGTTCTCTTTGTGCTTGCTTGGTGTTTTGTCTCCATGTCTGTTGTTTTTGTAACCCTGTACCCAGTAGTTTCTCAGTTTGCTGGTTTCTTTGGTTTTGTTTATATCTTATTTGCTCTTCATTAAAGACTTGCATTTACATTTGCCTCCTCGTCTTGACCACTCGTGGCAATATCTGGCCCCATCTATAGAAAACATTATTTTAATGAACTTAGCCCGCTAAAGTTAACCAACATAACCAAAAGATAGAGAGCTGTGCCCCCTGTCTGAAGCTGTCCGTCGCCTATTACTTTCTTTATTCACACACCAACTTTGTTTGTTTGTTTGTTTGTTTGTTTGTTTGTTCTTCTGTTCTTTCATGCATGTATTGCTTCCTCCGTCCATTTGTTCATGTTTTCTATCCAGTTAGTGACACCTATAAGCTGGATAAGTTCTGTATGAGGGACAGAGCGGCTAACAGAGAGCTGTCAATCAAGCAACTCATTAGCCATCCAATTTAAATTTTTCTTCTTCTTCTTGTTTGAGAGATTTCTGTACACCAACAATTTTTTGTGATACCATTTCAACTTGAATGTTTGGTCTGATCAGGAATAGTGATCAGGAAAAACTCATGTAGACGAAATGGGGGTGAAAAGTACACACCTATGTATTATACTTCTGCTTGAACAAGACCGTTTCGCATACACGGCAGACCCCAGAGCACAAATTTAATGTTCGTCTGACTCGTCTGTTTGTCTCTTTTTCCATCCCTCGTTCCTTCTATAGAGTCCCATTCATTTGTAACTCCACCCAAACCCCATTGTTATCTTTAACCTACAGCCCTCAAACTGGGGCTCCAAACTCAGGACAGACCCCCAAACTTTAATCCACAGTCACACTGATCTGCACACCTCTATGTGTCATTTATTCATCCTTCATTCCTCCCATAGCCTAATAACAGTCTAGCAGGAAATGGGAACCATTAAAGCTGCGCAGCCATTCCACATTTTATTTTAGAAAATTACCTTTTTTTGTAGTTTGTTCTGTACTCAATGGGACTAGTGTTAGGTTGAAGGTTAGATCATTTATACTAAATATAGAGACATATATATGTATTCATATGGGACATTTTATTTCATATAGATACTTCCATATAAAGTACTGTGCAAAAGTCATGGACCACCCTTAATTTATTACCTTTCCAGTCAAAAATGAGGCAAGGAACATACAGAATCCATATAGAAACTCCAATCTCCATTTTTATTTGTTGATTTTCATTATTCTGCGTCATTTATACACAACGGCTGTCCTTCATATGCTGTAAAAGTTTTGTGATATATGCACCAATAGAAATGCTCCAGAATCGCTTGGAATAAGACCTCTTTACATTATGTAATGTAAAGAGGTCTTATTCCAAGCAATGATATTTAACATACTGTCAGACAGAAACCTGAACAGCTAAATATAGTTTTAGTAAGTTCAGTATGCTGTGTGTTCAGTCTTTCTGCCTTTATCACAAAGAAAAAGCCAAAGATAATTTTCCACAATTCCATTTTCACAATCTCACAATCCAATTAACCACAAACACATTAAGATGATGTTGAGGTCACTTTTGAAACTTCCTGTTTTTCATTTTATTTTATTTTCACATTTGTCCGTTTCTTATACAAGTGGATTATTGAATACCTAATCTCCTCAGGCATATCTCCTGATGAAATTATCAACTTGGATTTAATAGCAGTTTTGGCTAGAAATAAAATAGGGCTGCATTTTTGTACCGCACTGCATCCATATATTTGTTTTTAATACATGAGGGGCAGTCATGGGCTTGATGTTGGAGAGCCAGCCTTGTGACTGGAGGGTCACATTATTCCCTGAACCGACTAGACCAGACTGAAGTGCTCTTGAGTAAGACAGCTAACCCCCAACTGCTCTCTGAGCACTGTGATAGGGCTGCCCACCGCTCTGGGCAAGCGCGCTCACTGCCCCCTACTGTGTGTATTCACTAGTGTGTGTGTGTGTGTGTATGTGGGTGCTTTGTGTAACGGATGGGTTAAATGCAGAAGATAAATTGTCCTGTGTCCAAACACAGATGCAAATGGTTCTCAATTCAGCTCTAACATGTTGGACACGTGTGTGTGTGTGTATATTGACGGTCTATAAATAAACCTGTGTATATGTGTGAGGGGGAAGGGGGCGGCAATGGCCAGTCTGAGTGCCTGTGGCTGGCCGGATGTCTTCCTTGGCACGATATAGTGAATGGCATTGTGGCTTATGGTGTGGGATTAGACAGAGTTTAATACTCTCATCCTCTGCTCCACTCTCATCAGGAGGGCACACTTTCGTAGGAGCAATTACCACTGCACAGCCGCAGAGTGCCAAGCACTGCAACCACTGGCCTTTTTTTATTCCCACAGACGTACCGGACCATTAGATGTCCATGCGCATGAATAAACCCTGCAGAAACACACCTGGGATCAATAACGGCTGTTTATAATACCTGTCTCTCCTGACAGCTGTGCCGGATCAGAAAGTCTGCTGAGAACATGGACGACTGATCCCGAGCACCGCATTAAAACTTAATGAACGACTTTTATATCGTGTGTCTTTCATAGAGTGTAATGTTAATGCATCTGGGACGCTGCTATTGCACTCTATATTCATGACACTGGCTTGTTATTGTGTGAATAGTCCCAGGGTTCTGTGGCAGCCCTCTGTGAAATGAGTGGCAGTAACAAATGCAATATTTTGGTTGCCATGGTTTACTTCCTGTCATATGTGTGATATAGCCAGCGCGAGTGAATAGAAGACCAAGATTGTGAGCTCCCTCTCTCCCACTTGCTCTCGTTTTCTCCCTCTCTCCCTCTCTCTCGTTGCCAGGCATGTTTATAAAAAGGCTTAATTAATGTGTGCTGGCAACACTGGGCCAAGAACCATGCTATATAGCCACACATCCATTCTCACCCATTGCAGAAAGCTCTGGCAGGATGACACGCACTACGATAGATGCAGTTTGAAGAGAAACGTCTGATTTAGGCTTGTGATTGGCATTTGGAAAAAATGGGGATAATCATGCTAATTTAAGCACAACCACAGCTTGGTGAGTATTGATTTAACAGCAGCACTCCTCGCTTGCCACCCATCAGACTGGTTAGAGATGGCACGCTGTACAGCCATTCACACAAATAAACATGTTCTATCCGTGAGGAGCTCGGTCCGGAAGCCATGTGAAACAATGGGGGAAGTGTAAATATTCCTTGTCTCATCGCTGACGTCATACATGTACGTGTGAGAGCGAGGGTGTTGTGCTAGGATTCAATAGGAGGTCGAGGCATCAGCATTGCGTTCTGTAGGACTGGAACATGGCTGAGTGTTTCCTGCATGTAGAGCAGTGATTATGGACACCGTGGTAAGCGAAGGTGTTCTCTAGTTCGAGAGCCTGTATAATTGCAGTTATTGCAGTAGTTGTATAGCACCTTTCATACATAAATGCAGCTCAGAGTGCTGCACAGAGAGGATAGGCAGTGTACCCTCAGTAAGATTACACACTCATTAACAAAAGAATAGTTGCACAATTAGTTATACCCAGAAGGAATCGACCATCGAATAAAATTTGGTGGGTAGATTTGATATCATGGGACATGCCAATGATTCAAGTTTCACACTTAGGCACACATGTGACATAAGCAAGGCAAGACTTTATCACTGTAGCTGAATGACCCAACAGCCACGATAGCAGACGTTCAGTAAGCAGTGATGCCCTCCATGAGTCATCCTGTTAGTGCCAGCACCATTGGTTGCATGATGCAGGACTACATGCACACAGACCGCTACAAAGACTGCAATGGTGTCGTGACAGACTGTCATGGAGTGACTTAGAATGGCAGCGGGTCATCTTCAGTGACGAGTCCTGCTTTTGTCTTGGTGGAAACGATGAGTCTGTGTGTTTGGATGCACCGTGGTCAGCAAGACGAACGATTGTTTTCATGCGTCACATGTCCAGAAGGCCTGTTGTCACTCCACCTCCACCCCTACCGACAGTATGCAGTGGGAATATTCAAGCTGCATGTGATGGATTATTGCAGGACACCATTTAGGACCATTACAAATCCATGCCGTGACGTCTGGCATGTTCCGTTAGCAAACATAGCAGCCCGACACCGTACTGAGAGACACTACTTCTGAATGTGTAGCTCAATAAACGTTGCCCATATCAGTCTAAATTCACCATCATTTATTGCTCCTGGTAACCTTTATGTTCCTTCCCAATAGGCCTGCAATATCACACCTCCTTCTGGGTGAAGATGAGTGTAAGATGCAGGTTTGAAGAACACACAACTAGTGAGATGATATAATTTCTCTGTCCAGAATATCTACAGAGCCTTCAGATTCCGTGACCCATCCTTGTTCTCTTCTTTACATGGGGATGAGGCCCTTTTCTGCATGACTGTGTCTAAACCAAATCCACATCTGGTGTTGCTAAAAAGCTTTGTTTTGGTCCCATCTGACCATAAAACATGGTCCCATTGAAAGTTTAGAAGAATCTGGCAAACTGTAGAGGCTTAAGCTTGTTGTTTCTTGACAGCAGAGGCTTTCTTCTAGAAACCCCTGCTAACAATTTGTGGTCATGTGAGTGGTGCATCATTATAGGTCTGCATGTCCCCAGCTGAGATCCTTAAAGAGATTATTTTGCCACTTAAATCATCCTCCTCACTGTGTATGCTGGGAATATAGAAAAATGTCCTTTTGCCAGTAGGTTCTTCACATCTCCAGTTTCTTTTAGCTTCTTGATTGTTGAATGGGCTCTTTGAATTGATCAATCTATAGACAAATGTCCTTTTTTATTTTCTTGTAGCTACTTTTAGATTTGTGCAGCTCAACATCAGGGCTATATATCTGGTCTTCCTCATAATGATAGGCCACTTAGTGATGGGGAATCCATTCCATATAGTTGATTCTTCGACTTTAGCATGTCTGGGAGTTAGGGTCAAGTCTTAGTCAATGGCTCTGAGAGTCTAAATGCCTAGAGTCGACTCTTAGATTCTGTTAACTCCAGGGTTTCCCCCCCCCCCATAATTAGCAGGAAGTACATTGGAGAAGAGTGTAAATCAGGATAGAGTCTGAGTTTGAGTCGTGAGAATTTAATTACCAGCTTTAAACAACAACATAATTGCATACCACAAACTACTATATCACTCTAGCACAAACCCTCAATGGTTCTATGTCCTGCATTGCAGATCTTCACTTTCTGCACAATTCAGGTCACAAAAAACACCTCTCAGAAACTGTACAAAGAAACAAAACCCAAATGTTTATTTCTTCATAGAATGAAAAGGGGATGAAGCTAGGATTCACTCATTTTTTGCCACAGTTTTGCTCAAATTTCCATTTCTTTCCACCGTAAATAGCGCTGCAGTTACTTTCTGGCAGTGGCGCACCATAAAGTTGTTGCTTCATCACTTAAAGTGATTTTTTTTTTTAAAGAACTGAGTTTAAATATGGTCCCTTTTCAAATTATTGTGTCTACAGTATTGATTTTCCCACTACAATACTCTCCATTCTTCCTCATTGTGTGGAATTTCTATCATATAGTTAGCCTGCCCTGGTTCAAATTAAGTAAAGTTGATTGATTCCAGTGGCAGGAGTTGAGATCTTGCATTAGACTCCAGAAAACTGATGGAATTTGACTTGCATGTCACTTCACATTTATACCCGAGTGAAACAGGAAGTAATGGATGACCACTGAAGTGTTCCTAAAAACCCAGGTGTACTTTAAACCATGAAATATGAAGGTAAGATACTTTTGTGAGATTTTAGTAATATGAACAATGGTGGCACATAAAGACTTGAGAAAATATTTATTAATGATAAAATATTTAAATCATTGTAATTTAAACAGAGCTTTGATTTTTGTTAATAGTTTGAATATAAGAGATAAAAAGTATAAGCAAATAAGAATGTTTTACTGCCCATTTTGCTTACCCTTACTGTGTATACCTCAAACTAGACCTAAAACACTTCTTAACGCATATACCTCAAGCTTTATTGAAAACCTCAAACTCTCAAACATTGAATTCCCACTCTCAAGTTTAAATACCTTTTAACAAACTTAAAATATCCCACTATAGCTATCAAACAAGCTACAATAGTCCACTGTACAGTAGACCTCAAAAACTCATGCTCGTACTTTGTGAACATTGTGAGGAATGTTGGGATTCTAAATTTTAGTAATAATTAGAGAGCTGTTTTGGAATTTCTTTCATGCTTCTAACCTTCTCTCAGCATAAACACTACTATAAACCTTGAATATTGTACTACAGAGCATAAATACTCTACTGTAGACCTCAAATACTGTACTACAGAGCATAAACACTACTATAACCCTTGAATATTGTACTACAGAGCATAAATACTCTACTGTAGACCTCAAATACTGTACTACAGAGCATAAACACTACTATAACCCTCCGGATACTGTACTAGAGAGCATAAACACTACTATAACCCTTGAATACTGTACTACAGAGCATAAACACTACCTACACCCTCCAGATACTGTACTACAGAGCATAAACACTACTATAACCCTCCGGATACTGTACTACAGACCATAAACACTGTACTGTAGACCTCAAGTACTGTAGTACAGTGCATAAACACTACTACAGCCCTTGGATCCTTTACTACAGAGCATAAACACCACCTATAACCTCCGGATACTGTACTACGAAGCATAAACACTACTATAACCCTTGGATACTGTACTACAGAACTCTGCTATAGAGCCCAAATACAGTGCTACAGAGTATAAACACTGCTGTAGATTTCAAATATCATATTACAGAGCATAAACACTCTACTGTAGAGCCCAAATACTGTACTACAATGAATAAACACGCAAATACACTGCTATGGTTTGATACATTATATAACATTGTGAGGAATGTTGGGATACTAAATTTCACCCAGTATGAGTCAGGTAATCAGAAAGCAGTTTGGAAACTTCTTTTATGCTTATAACCTATAAAGTCTCTTTTGAGCTGTCCTACTCACATTCACTTTGTAAAAGCATTGTGTGAGGTTACTAAATGTGACCCAAACATCGCCGCATGAGTATTAATCTGAGTGTTATTTGGGAACTCCTATGGCCCTGTCTCACTGTAGCTATCTCTCTCACTCTCGCTCTGTTTCTCTCATACCCACACATAGAGAGTGCCCTTTATGAAGGTTGGCTGTGAGCATAAAAGGAAAATGAAGAATAATGACCACAATTTTAGTTTTGTCATCAAGGTCTTTAACTGTCCTTCAGCACCAGAACCTCACTATGCCATGGCTGGCCTAGGACAAGCACATTTCAGAACTTTAATGAAATGCAGAATTAACCACAAGCAGTATGGCTTTTACCAAGTAACCCTGAGCAATGTTTAATGAATAGATGATTCATGTAATGCATTGAAGAGACAGGAGCCCCCAGCATGCACATCTTAACGGTTTGAAATACGAGCATGCTTGTGTGGGACCATGCGCACTCACCATTTACTTTTATTAGAAACAATTTATTAGAATGACATCATACAACCACTCACTGGTTACTTTACCTTATATGTCCACTATAATATATAGGTCCACTGTATAGGTGTACCTTTTCAGGCTTTAGCCCATCTGTTACTGCACAATTTATCTTGTTCTTAGTTGGTCAGTTTCTGATCACATGACTGCTGTTGACACAATATTATTCAGGTGATGGACCATTCTTAGCCCAACAGTGATGTAGAAAGTGGCCAGTGTTGAGAGAATCGTTTTAAAATGTATTCTCACACAGTTTATTGACTATCTGTTTAAGAAATTCAACATGGAACTTAAATCCAAAGGATTAGGATTAGCCACTATTACATATTGCCACAAAGCAACTTTACAGAGAATACAGGCCCAAGCCCCTAGTAAGCAAGCAAAGGGTGACAGTGGCAAGGGAAATCACCCTCAGAGCAAGAGGAAGAAACCTTGAGACACAATCCAGACACAAGAGGGGGAACCCATCCTCCTCTGGTCAACACCCAACAAACTGTAACTGTGTCCACCCTAGTGAGTTGAGATCCTATAAATCTGCCTCTAAGGCTTTGTTCAAATGGCAAAATGTGATTTTTAGCATGTGCACATCTAGAATGGTTTTTGAAGATCTGGAAACCAAAAAGGTTTTTTTTGCAAATTGGATTCAACCAGATTGGAACGTGGGTTAGTCTGGATAATCAGGATGCCCAAATTATTCCAAAGCGTCTATTGCATCACCTGTAAAGTGACGAACAGCAGCAATAGTCAAATCCAGAGTGGGTGAAATGATGCGATTTATTATGTAGTTACTGATGCCTACGTTGTTGCCATAGCAACCCTTGCAGATAGGTTGGTGATGTCTAGACATGCAAATCAAATCTGATCTCTTTCAAATAACAGTACGGAAGATACTCAGAAGCTCTGCTTTGGGAAACAGATGTAATTTGTCTGAACACAGCACATGTTCTTCTACATGCTTCTTAATGCATTGGTCACCTGGGTCAGCTATGTTAGATTAGAGTTGGAGCTAAACTCTGCAGGATGATGGATCTCCAGGACCAGGAGTGAGTCACCCCTAATATGTTTGAACAAATAGGTCTCACTAAAGCAGGGGCCTCGGAATGAACACACTCTGGGTCTCTCTTGGGGCTGCATCCTCTCCTTCTATGCGTAAGCTCACCAGATCGTCATTTGTCACATGTGACTGAAATATACCTAATAACATGTAATACCTCAATAAGCACAAATACCAGCCGTGTTTTTGATTTGGCATGGACTGGACAAGTTTCTCGATGTAGTCCACATCAATGTTCAGCCACTCTTGTATCAAAGAATTGCAAGAGATGGGCCAGATTTGGTTGATGCCTTCCCTGGCACAATCCCAAGGAGAATTTCCTGTAGACTGGGATTTTAGCCACTGCTGGTATTCAGCCACTCACTTATTCACACTATGGTCTTTGGCATGCCCAAATGCAAGCACTGCTTTTAGCCAGTCATTAACATCTGCTTCAGAGCCTATTTCCACACATGAAATGAGACATTCACTGCATTGTACCACCTCTTCTCAATCCCATCACTCACACCCAGCAGGTATTTACAGCCACATTAGTGTAGAAGTGTAGAAGAAGACACAGGAAACACTGCACTTCAGGCAAGTGCTCTTTATTGAACAAAGCAGCATAAGAGAAATTCTACTCAGTGCTACTGAAACAGCTGAGATAGCAGGCAGGTCACTTCTAACCACACGTTGTTGTGCATGTTAGAGAGTAAACACAGTCCAAGTTCCTCACAAACCAGCTCAATACAGCACACGCTACACCTGCATGCACCCCTCAGCCAGCATCAATAACTCGCTGACAACAACAAAGTCTCTCCCACCGCAGCCACAGTGTCTCTGCATGAGCCAGTAGTGGGATGCTACAGTATTTTTTTGCCACAACAAAGGCAAAGGCTGTCACTGGGGAGAGCAAAAGACTGTTTCACTTACTTGTGAATGTGGGTATTTGTGTTCAAGTCTTAGACATCTGTAGCCTGTGATGAGGTATAGATTACAAGCAACTAAGACCAGTGTAACTCAGTAAGTGTAATGTGTTAGTGTAGTGTAAGTAGAGTGTTGGTGTACAGTAACTCAGTAAGTGTAATGTGTTAGTGTAGTGTAAGTAGTGTGTTGGTGTACAGTAACTCAGTAAGTGTAATGTGTTAGTGTACTGTAAGTAGCGTGCTGGTGTACAGTAACTCAGTTAGTGTAATGTGTTAGTGTACTGTAAAAGTAGTTTGTTGGTGTACAGTAACTCAGTAAGTGTAATGCGTTAGTGTACTGTAAGTAGTGTGTTAGTGTACAGTAACTCAGTAAGTGTAATGCGTTAGTGTACTGTAAGTAGTGTGTTGGTGTACAGTAACTCAGTAAGTGTAATATGTTAGTGTACTGTAAGTAGTGTGTTGGTGTACAGTAACTCAGTAAGTGTAATGCGTTAGTGTACTGTAAGTAGTGTGTTGGTGTACAGTAACTCAGTAAGTGTAATATGTTAGTGTACTGTAAGTAGCGTGTTGGTGTACAGTAACTCAGTAAGTGTAATGTGTTAGTGTACTGTAAGTAGTGTGTGGGTGTACAGTAACTCAGTAAGTGTAATGTGTTAGTGTAGTGTAAGTAGTGTGTTGGTGTACAGTAACTCAGTAAGTGTAATGTGTTAGTGTACTGTAAGTAGGGTGTTGGTGTACAGTAACTCAGTAAGTGTAATGTGTTAGTGTACTGTAAGTAGTGTGTTGGTGTACAGTAACTCAGTAAGTGTAATATGTTAGTGTACTGTAAGTAGTGTGTTGGTGTACAGTAACTCAGTAAATGTAATGTGTTAGTGTACTGTAAGTAGTGTGTTGGTGTACAGTAACTCAGTAAGTGTAATGTGTTAGTGTACCGTAAGTAGTGTGTTGGTGTACAGTAACTCAGTAAGTGTAATGCGTTAGTGTACTGTAAGTAGTGTGTTGGTGTACAGTAACTCAGTAAGTTGCTATGCCACACCTAGAAACAACAGTGATTAGTGGAGTGGAGTGATTCATGTTGCCTGTGAAGGTTTGCTAAAATCATTATGACATTATTATGACGACCATTTAATATCCAGAGTAACCGCTGGACCACAGCTACACAGACTACTGGGAGTGATTCAGTACGGTCTTGGCAGGTTGTCACTGTTATGTGACTGACTGCAGTGCATCCCACAGCTGCTGGGGGGTGTGAGGGGGAGGATCCACAGAGTGAACACAACAATCAAGGTGGTCCCACAGATCCTCAATTAGATTCAGTTCTAGGGAATTAGGGGGCTAGTGTAGTACTTGGAGATCTCGGTCATGCTGTTCCAACCAATGTCAGACATTTGTAGCTGTGTGACTCGATGCTTTGTCTTGCTGGAAGATCCCATCCACCCCTGGGAAAGCAATCAGCATGTATGTGTGTACATGATCGGCAAGGATGGATTCATACCCCAAACGGTTGAGAGTGCCTTTCACGTGGATGAGTGGGCCCAGGGAATCATTAAAACACAACTTGATGTTCATGATCTATGCACGGTTATTATCAAAAGTAGGAAGTAGTCATAATAATGTGACTCAACTGTGTATATCTGTAAACTTTCTCCTACAACTGTAACTGAATACTGATTGTTACTGAATAACTTTATGACTTACTTAAAATTACTTTATTAACTTTACGTTTATTAAAATCAGAAACACCCTGATTGGTTTACATTCCTTTAAACTGTGGCTTTAATCATTAACAAACAAAAGAGCCCAAAGCTGATCTACTGGATGCTAAGGTAAAGAACAGCAATAGCAGTACACCTAATGCAGGACACTAGCCGGTCTGTTGTGTGTCGGTCAATCCTTTAAACAAATCAGAATGTTCTGTTTACGAGTCCCTGTATCCCCCTTAACCTGCCTTCATTATTAAAGTGGAACGAAATGGAAAAGGGCCTGTATCACTTACTGTAGAGCTTAGTTAGCTAACAAAATTAAAGAGGGAGGATTTTCTTGTGGTTGCTGCCTGGTCAGATGGATGCGGAGCTAATTGTCAGTTTGACGTCCTAATCGGCCACTCTAGATAATCTTCAATAATCCAATATAGCGCACTCACTCCCATCTTTTTTAAGGTATGCTTGTGTGTGTGTGTGTGTGTGTGTGTGTGTGTGTGTGTGTGTGTGTGTGTGTGTGTGTGTGTGTGTGTGTGTGTGTTAGCGCAAGCATGTCCTAAATGAACCGGCTAGAATCCTAATGTCCATGACCGCAGTGAGAAAAACAACCTGGAAAAGCCACACGTTCTTTTCTCGGCCTCGCGCAAGTCAGATTTGTTTTTCCAGCAAATTCCTGAGTCTGACCATGTCATAACCAAAACAAACGGCAATTGTATCTTGGACTCGGACCAGCATTTCAACAGGCCCGGCCTTTAGAATGAGCACCTTCTATACCCAGGAGAGAGAGTGAGAGAGACAGAGAGTCAGAGAGACAGAGAGACAGATAGAAAGAGTCACAATCAACAGCACTCTCTCACCCTGACTATATCACACATGACAGGAAGCAAGCCATGGCAGGCAAAATATCACATTTGTTGCTGCAGCTCATTTCATGGTCGGAATGAAAGAGAGACAAAGTAAAAGAAGGAGACACTGTGCCGTCTTTTGAAATCAGGAACTCTTTTGCAAGTGCTGTTCAAATAAAGGTATCATCATAACCATCTCTTTATCTGTTGCTCAAGCCTACTCATCTCCTACAGCAGTGTCACAATAGCCTATAGAACATGACTGTCTAGAACTGATCATTGATCACCTGATAATCTTATCATTTTATCTTATAATTGTAATCTAATCTAAAAGACTACTATATTAAAGCAACGTAATCAGGTTACATTCATTTACTCTTGGACATAAAGAAATATATATATTCAATATATATATATTCGATCAGTAGAGAAGCTCACATTGTGCCTCCAATCAACAGATCTCACAGTTAGTGATATGATCAAATGTAAGCAAATGGAGTAATATATGGAAATATATCCAACATACAGATAATACATTTGTACAGCGTTTTCGAGAGACTCAAGCACAGTAAAAATGTTGTCGAGTTCATTAACAATACTTATAAATAGAGTCCATTCTAATAGCTCTGGATGGGCATCAGCAGTGTCTGCTAAGGGGCTGCACTGGAGCAATAAGCGTAATACTTATGTACACGTTCCCGTATATGCAGCTTGGAGAGACTGCATCTCTGTTATCTACCTTTTATTGACTCTGTAAACTGTATATACAGGCATATTCTACTCCTGTGTTTAGCATTACCTATATTTATTATCTTATGTGTGTTTTGTATTCAGACACTGCAAGGGGTTATGAAATCATATGCACTGTGATTCTCACTCACCTTCACGCTTGTGTAAATACAAACACAAACATATCCCTATTGAATTTAAACAGACAGAATTTCAACCTTTCACCTTGCACCTTTTCCATCGAACCAAATTATGCTGAACAAGGAACAAAACTAACTATGCTGGAGTCAGTATTAATTCAGTTTAACATTAAAATGATTTAGACCCACATCCAGCCATCTATAGAATATTCCGGGCCAGCAAGTGCCGAATAATGTCAGTCACTGGTACATTTATGGCATTTAACTGACCCTCTTATCCAAAGTGACTTCCAAGGTTAATCATGTTACAGGTTTGCCAATGTAGTGTTAGGAGCCTTGCCTAAAGACTCTTCTTAGTATAGCACAGCGCAGTCACCCAGACCAGGGGTCGAACCCTAGTCCCCCACATGGTGTGGGAGCAAGCAGCTAGTGGTGTGATCTCTTGCACCACACCAAATATTTATATGTGCTGTTTGTACATCCAGTCAAGGAAGAACAAATACAGATGGTCAACTTGTACAGCATAAAGATTCAAGTTACTCATGAGCATTCTTTAAAAGGCCTCATCCAGAGCAAATACAAGGTCATTCATATTACAGGAACGGCAATGTCCCAAAGATTCTTATTGGCATAGTGCTGCATAGTCACCCAGACTGGGAATCAAACCCCAGCCTCCCAGATGGTGTGGCACACTAACAGATAGTGGTGTTATCTGTTGCACCACACCTACAGCTTATAGAGTGGTTTGCTGCTGTAGGTTCAGATGATATGAAACATCTGGGTAAACGCATCATTCAAAAAGGCCTGAAGGACTCAAGCAACTACAACTGCTTTGGGCCAAATTTGGGTCTATATGAAGGGATTTTGTCGAACGCAGAAGGAAGCTTAATACCCTATATCGCCAAAAGCCATGTGGTTTAATATAGAGTTTGATCCCTCTCTGTGACTATAAGAACCTCAACCCTTTCCACAACACTTTGGTGTGTATCAGTGGGAATTTGTGGCCATTCAGTCAAAAGAGCAATTGTAAAGTCAGACACTGATGATGGACGAGAAGGCCTGGCTCACAACCAGCGTTCCAATTCATCCCAACAGTGTTCATTGGGGTTAAGGTCAGGCCACTGGAGCTCCTCCACGCCAGACCCTTCTAGCCATGTTTTTATGAAGCTGGCTTTGTGCACAGGGACACAGTCATGCTGGAACAGTAAAAGGGCTTCCCCAAAATGTCTGCTTTCACTGGAATTACGGGGCCCAAATCTTTCAATTCATCCCTCTTCCACCAAACTGTTGACACTTTGCATGCTGATGGGAATCCTCATCTTTCGACAGCACCATGTTTAAAGTCAGCTAGCTCTTCAGTACAACCCATTCCACAGCCAGCGCTTTGTCTATAGAGATTGCAAGGTTACCTGCTTAATTGTATTCACCTGTTAGCAATAGGTATGGCTAAAACACTCGACATCAACCATTAGTAGGGGTGTCCACATACCATATCGTGTAGTAACTAGGAAGCCAACTATACCTTCTGTATGTACTGGGCTCCACATCAGTGGCTACAGAACTCTACAGAATGATGTACTATTGCATGACAAATAATTAATTTATTCATTTATTCAGTAATAATTATAACACGTAAATGAATAAATTGCAAATTAAATAATTACTTTTATAAAATACGTACCTTCCCTTTAAAAAGGGTATAGGAATGTATGATAATGCATCTTGGGCCTGATTGCCTCAAAGCCATCACAGTGTATCCACTCAACAATCGTTTTTATTGAGTGACAGAACAAACATATACAAAGTACACAAATACAAAGTTAATGTTAGTGTAAAACACCTATTTGCTAACACTTTGTGCAGTAGTCTTACATCTTCAATTACACATTTATATAAAATCTATGTTTAGATGGAGCGCAGTGTTTGGATTTGGCTGTTTGTAAAACTTGACATTCAGACTGAAGTGGGTCATTTAGATCCAGCATGATTTTTAACCCCTGTGCGCCTCGTCAAGGCCGTGCTTTCCTGGGAAGACGATCTTTCGCTTGGGATCAACTGCCAAAGCATTACAGTAGAAATGGATTCCCAAAACAACATCCTAATTTTGGGTTGTGTTTTTGAAGATGTGGCTGTGCTGAGCATTTGAGGTTTTTTCTATTGTAGCGTTCTGCTACTGGCTCATTTGTAGTGGCCACATGCGAAGCCTAATGGGAGCACCAGACTCAGTAAATAAACTGTTTTTGTTGTTTAAAAGATTTGCTAGGTCTCGGGGTGGCTGTACTGGGGATACTGTCTACCATGTTTAGAAGTCTACTGTCTATGTCCCAGTCATTTACATCACGACTGATTTAAAATATTTGAAAATGCCAATCCACAGACGAATGTTTCAAAGCCTTGACCCTCATGACCCCCACCCCACCCGCACCCCAAATATATCAACCAGGACATTTTTTTTTGGATCTCCAAGGCTAATGTGGACGCTTGCAACAATGACCATACATAATGGACATTAGTCAGTGAATAAGTTATGTAAGAGCAGTTAGACATCTAACACTGGAGAGCTTGTTGGGGCCTCATTAGTGAGGGCTAGCGTTCGCGGGCCTCTCCATCCATCATTGCAAACTCTCAGAACGGTGCAGACTGATTTGCGTGAGCGTCACATGCCTGTCGCTGGAATTTCGGCCAGCTTCTGTGTGTTTCATGCCAGATTATGTTGGTGTATCGCTTTGTCATGCCATCACCCGTGACTCGTCCATCATTCCTCACCCATCCTGCCCTCCTCTCCTCCTCTTGCCTGTTTTTCTCGCGCCTTTCTGAACGTAAACAGTGAGTTGGGTTATCGTGGTGTGGTATGGAGTGGATTCCTCACATTTTTCCCAGCCCTGAGAAAAAAGCAATGGTGTTGTGGTCATGCAGAGAGACACGTAGGGGATGGACGAGAGAGAGAGAGAGAGAGAGAGAGAGAGAGAGAGACAGACAGACAGACAGACAGAAAGAAAAGGAAAGCAAAATAAAAAATGAATAAATAGGCTATTCATTCCATACCACAGTCAAAAGAATAGCTGCTCAAATAGCTATACCCAAAAGTACAACCGCAGAAATGAAATTTGGTGGGTAAGGTTAACATTGTGAAACATGCAAATGATTCGGGTTTCAAACTTGGCTATGCATGTGAGGTAAGAAAGGACAGGCCTTGCAGTGCAGTGAGCAGTGTACACTCCAACAGTGATGCAGCGCTCTACACACGTATACTCTTTACGATGTCTACCTTTAACACCACACCAGCGTTGCCAAAGACTGCAATGATGTCATGCCAGACTGTTATGAAGTGATTCAGATGGCAGCGGGGCATCTTCAGTGGCGAGTCCCACTTTGGTCTTGGTGGAGACGACCAGTGAATCCATGTGTGGGGGCACCATGGTCAGTGCCAAAATGAATGGTTTGTTGTTCCTGGTAAGCTTCATCTTCCTTCCCAATTGCTATCCCACACTTACTTCTGGATGCAGCTATTCTTTTATTCATGAGTGCATTCATTCTACTGAATATTTGAGCTGTAGACAGGCACACTTCACCGTGCAGCCGAGTTCAGTAAAAATTCCATTTGTAGTATTTACGTTCAGTTTAGTTACGAGAGAGAGAGAAGGATTCTTACGTGTCCTTCTATACTTTAGCATCATTGTAGAGTAATATGGGAGAGGCCATGATTCTGCTCTGAGACATGCACTTTACAGTGGTCCCCCTGAGCCTGAGAGAGAGAGAGAGAGAGAGAGAGAGTGAGAGAGAGAGAGAGAGAGAGAGAGAGAGAGAGAGAGAGAGAGAGAGAGAGAGAGAGAGAGAGAGAGAGAGAGAGAGAGAGAGAGAGAGAGAGAGAGAGAGAGAGAGAGAGAGAGAGAGAGAGAGAGAGAGAGAGAGAGACATAGAAAGGGAGAGAAGGCCCGAGGCAAAGAGACAGACAGATAGAGAGAAAGAGACAGCAACAACAAAGAGAGAGACACACAGAGAGTGGGAGAGACAACAGAGAGACAGAGATAAAAAAGTGGAACAGAGAGAGAGAGAGAGAGAGAAATCACTGATAATAAAATGAAACTGAATATGAGGTGATTGATTCTGACCACGATAAACATGTACATTTTGTTATTCTTTGATTGGACATTAATCATAAACCACGAGTCATAAATCATAGATTATAAATTAAGGGACTTTGAACTGAACTGAAATGAACTACACTGAACTGAAAAAAATTGTGAGATGGGAAAGTATGGAGAGAGAGAGAGAGAGAGAGAGAGAGAGAGAGAGAGAGAGAGAGAGAGAGCGAGAGAAGATAAGTCTGACCTTGTAACACTTAATTTGTTCAGCTTACACAAAACTATCAGCATCTTTCCATCCTGTTCACTAAACTCGGCTGGTGATCGTGCTCATGGCTATTCTGGTGACTGTACTGGTGATAAATGATATGATCTCTTGATTGATTATTCATCTTGATCATTTGTATTTATTGCGTGATCTGTTTATTGTAACTGAAGCCTCCGCAGTGCGTCCTTTCTCCCCGAGTGTTCATGATTAACTCGCAGTTCTCTGCCCTCTGAAAGCGTTGAGTTTGTTGTGGGATTTGAAGGCTCTGGAGAAAGTGAGACAGTGTGTGTGTGTCTGAGAGGAGAGACCACTGGCACTTGTGGAATGACTGTTCTCGTAGGGAGGGGTGTGTTTGTGTGGAGCCTTGACCAGAACAGGGAATCCCTCTAGACTCTGAGGCTAACACTCCCCACGGTCTGCTCACAGTCCAGCTCGGCCTTTCTGAACTGGTCCCTTCTGTCCGTCTTTTGCAGAGGACCTAGGTTTAGGTGCGTTTCTGGGTTTAACTCTGAGTCTAGCTTTAATGAACCTTAATGAAGTTAAAATGCATTTACCTGCTAATAAAGGTGCTAAACAGCCTTTAGTTTTTTTAATTTAAAAGAACAACTTTTTTTGTTTAGTAAAGGACCTGTCAATAGATTCATCTTTAAAGAACTGTTCCTATAAATGACAAGCAAGAAGTTTGAAGAACCTCCCTAAATTGCAAACGCTCTATACGAATCTCTGTCTCTGATAACCATACTCATACTTTAATGTGTGTTTCTGTTCATAGGTTGTTTGTAAATGATAAATCACATGACTGTGTTTAAGTTTTTTTCAAATGCAAGAGAATGACTGGAAGTAAAAAAAAATAGCCTTGCAATGGATTATACTAGAAACCACCTGGGAAGCCATAGCAACTGTTTAGTAACACCCTAGGAGCCACTTGAGATATGACTTTCCACCTTAACACCTTAACAACCACAAAGGATACCATAGCAACCACTCAGCAACACTCTAGCAGTCTGGCATGTCTTAGCAACCACCTGGGACACTGTAGCAACCACTTTGCAACACCCTAACACCCACTTAGAATACTATTGCAGCTGCCTTTTAAAATAATATAAAAATAATAAAATAATGAACATAATTGATAGTATGAAATTATCAGTATAAAAAAAATCATATGAAATAATCAATATAAAATAATTTATATAAAATAATTAATATAAAATAATCGGAATACAATTCTTAATATAAAATAGCCAGTATAAAATAATCTGTATGCAATAAACAATATAAAATAATCCGTTTTAAATGATCAGTGTAAAATAATCAGTAGAAAAAAACCATTACATCATAAAATAAAATAGACGGAATATAAATTGAAACAGGAAGAAAGAGAATCATTATGAGCAGCAGTGCAGTATTTCTACACCTGAGCAGGAAAGGCCTGTATTTAAGAGCTTGTTTATTGTTGCTAGTATTTTCACACTGACTGCCTTATGCAACACTGAATTACTGGCACGCGGATCCAGTTAAAGCATTCGCTAAGGCATGGCCTGATGGTTCACCCGGAGTTCACTGCTGTTACAATGTCAGTTAGATTATTGTTTGTTATCAAAGTTCTAGACATTCCTGTTCCATGTGTTTACCAAGAGTTTCATCTTCAGCCAGTCAGGTTACTGACCGTCTGCCCTTTCCTGTGTCCTTACCGGCAGGTTTCATAGCCACATCACCAGGACGCATTCAATTCCACACTCAATCACTGCTGACAGCACCAACATTAAATTGATTGTTTCTCATCTTTTGGAATACAGTCACCTTTCCTTGCCCTGCAGCCACCTCTGCTATAAAACCTGATCCAAACTAGGTCAGGACTCTGTATAATGTCAACTCTGTATAAGCCCTGCTTATAGCCCACTCTGTGTAACCTTGTTCTGTACAGAGCTGCTCACTGTCCTAACTGCCCAACATACAGAACATCAAAGCATGACAGATAATAAAGATAACTGATGTTGTAATAAAACTATTATTACTAATAATAGTAATAAAAAAGGAAAGTTTGTAAGCCAACTTGGTTGTGTCAGTAAATCTATGGCTACGAAATTTCAGTATTATTATCTTACTGTGTTGTTAAAAATGAATAAATAATGTCTGAAGTGTTACTCTTGTCCTTTTTAAAGGGTCTCTTGGTCACCATGTTTCATGGTAACCACATATGATACTATATTTGTTCGAGTGTGAGAATTTTTGTCATTGCTAATTCCCACCTGCTAGTCAGGCCACCACGATGCTACCAGGCCGGGAGGGTGAAGACAAGCACATGCTTCCTCCAAGACATGTGAAACATTACTAGATCTCTTTGATCTGCTGCTAACACACTAACTGCCAGTTCTGTTACATCAGCTAACAGATACCCACTGTGGCTGGAGTCACGCTGGGTCAATGGGAGAGAGCAAGGACCATGCTACTCTGCCACAAAGCTGTCCTGGGCTCCCGGCAATGGAGGGCACTGGAATCCCTGGTATTCAAATTAGCATTCCCCTGACGGTAGGTCAGGATATAATTACAGCTCTATTGATGTTTTGAAAGTCATCTTTGAGAGATCAGAGAAAAATCTCTCTCTTGCTCCACTCTTGCTATAGGTCTGAAAACATCCACAGGTGTTTTTGCCCATCCTTCCACTGTGAAAAGGCAACTGAATGCTCTGGATCTGAAAGATGTGTAGTGGTTTAAGAAGTTCCTTACAGAAAAAAAGAGATATGACACATCAAATGAAGCTGCTGGTGTTTTCAGAACAATGTACTGACCACCCAGGAGTCCAGACCTCAACATCACTGAATGTGTTAGGGTTTATGTGGAAAGTTAACATGGTTAAACAACTTCTACAACTGAACGTTAGAGGTGTGGCTATAAATTTCTTTGAGAAATTAAAAATCTCCTGAAAAAACAGAAGCTGTAAAAAAAGATAAAGAGTGGACTCTTGCATAGTACCTTATATTAACAGCTATAATAATAATAATAATAATAATAATAACAGAAAACGGCAGAACTGACTGGGAAGCAGCTAAGTCACTTCTATCCATACAATCTCCAATGACCTCACAAAGTTATAGCACAAGGAGGCATGACCCCACGTCATCTTGGCAACCCAGGCTCTGTCCTGTCCATCATTTGGCCTTTGAGATCATGAAAGCATCAACATTCATAACAGCAACTTATTTACATTGAGGAATGTGCGTATTATCACGAATTTGCGTGGTAATGTCTCCAATGCATCCATGGACACAAGTAGCAGCAGCAGGTCACTACAACAATACTGCACTAAACTACACTACTAATAATAAACTCATCTTCTGCTTTACTTTTCTTAAGCTCAAGGCCACTTTGGAATCCCATGCAGCTCACTGAATGCACAAAAGTAAGCATGACAATAGGAAACCAGCACTCACTGTACATGATGGAAACATGCCTCACACTGCACATTCTATTACAGCCTTGATTTCTATCTGGAAACAAAATCATAATATAAACTAGAAAAGTGCATTTCCTGAAGAAAACGTGGGATGGTTGCACAGCTTGCTAAGTGGGGAACGAGGGATGAGTAAATGAGTGCGGATCAGTATGACTGTGGATTAGTGTTTGGGGACCTGCTCTTAAACAGTATGTGGCTCCCGCGCGAACGGAAACATTACTATTACACTACTCTATGGAAGGAACTAGGAATGAATAAGCGACAGATAGAGGAGTGCGGATCAGTTTGACTGTGAATTAGTGTTTGGGGACCTGCACTCAGTGAGCATGTGAAGTTTGATGTCTCTTAGGTGCAGGAAACAGTTTTGGCTTGGTTTGGGCCGAAAATGACTGAGACTCTATGGGAGGAACGAGGGATAAGTAAATGACAGACGGAGGAGTGCGGGTCAGTGTGGCTGTGGATTCATGCTTGGAGACCTGCCCTTAATGTGAAGTTTCATGCCTCTCGGGCGAAGGAAACAGACAGCTTTAGGTGGGTCCAAAAATGACTGGGACTGTATGGGAGGAAAAAGGGATGCGAAAAGAAAGGGAAACGAACGAGTGTGGGTCAAACCTACACTCAATTCCAGTGTATCCGATTTGGTGTCTCTAGGTCGAGCAAAAGTTGTGTAGATAGGCACTCCTTTATCGATCCCATTCATTGTCTATGGGAAAAAATTCTGGGAATTCCTACAGGGAATCTGTGCATCCCATCAAAAAGCTGTATACAAGCTCCTATCACACAGTCATACTGGACAATCTGGAGTTGGAACAGAGGCGATATCTCAAACTGCGGGACAAGTTACGCGGCGATGAAACGGCAGAAAAAGGAGAAGAAGGAGAATATAAATCTGATAGAGTATATTGCAAAACAATGTGCAATAGAGGCAGACTCAGTATATAGGAGACGGAGTACCTTAAGAAACCCCTGAATTATTCAGACCGATTAGTCTGGAATGGAATGGTTTTAGGGCTTGCGAGGTGCAAATTAGATCAGCCAATTAGGTTCCTACGCAAGGACACACATACACACTCACACACAGATGCACATGGGGCTGATAGTGAGGGTGTGAATGAGTGTCGTTTTTTCCGCAGTGCTAAGTATTCCAGCAGAGGCTTCTTAATGAAGCGTGACTACATTATCACTCCAATGCAGCTAGACTTTAATTGTTACGGAGGTGTTATCAGATCTGCTAGACGCAATGACGCTGTGCTACGGCGCGTGCGTGCACGTGTGTGTCTGAATGCATCTTTACATGCATTTGGTGCTCATAGTACTCCTTAACACGGCCTGTTAGGCTGTTCTTGTTTTTCTTTTTTTTTCTTTCTCTTTTTTTATGGTCAGCTCACAAACAACTGCCGGCTCATCTCCAGTTATTTGGCTCTGCTGACAGACATATTTGAATGAGAGACAGAAACCAGTGTTTTGGCAAGAGGCTCCACTGTCACACCCCTCGCAGGCTGCTTCCCTGTAGTCTAAATAAATAGCTGGACAGCAAAAATGCATATGGGTGATGAAATGGAGGCTCTGTTCTGTCCACACCCACAGGAATGTACAGCACACATTCTATTCCAGGACTGTATTTGGAAAGCGAGAGAATTGGATAGTGATGTAGTTCTTGTTGTTTTGGTTCTGTGCTCCAGCATATTGGATTTGAAATGAAACAATTGCTGTGAGGTTAAAGTGCAGAATGCTCAGCTTTACTGCACCACCGCGAACCATACGGGAGGCCGTCCTTCAACATACCGTGAGGAGAGAAGATTTGCTTTTGCTACTTAATACAGGGGGCTCTGAGTGCATATAACCACTTAATGAGATGTAAAGCATGCCATCACTGGACTCTGGAGCAGTGGAAACGTGCTCGCTGGAGTGATGAATGAGGCATCACTGTCTGGCAGTCTGACGGACAAATCTAGGTCTGGTGGACAGCAGCTAGGCTAATGTAAATGCCTCAACATACAGAGACATTTTAGACAATTATATGTTTCCAGCTTTGTGGAAACAGTTTGGGGAAGGCCCTTTCCTGTTCTAGCATGACTGGCAATCGACGGGGTATATAAAGACACGGTTTGAGGATTTTGGTGTGGAGGAACTCCAGTGGCCTGCACAGAACCCTGATTATGAGCCCCTGTCCAACATCAGTGCTTGACCTTGCAAAATAGCACATATTTCCACAAACACATTGTAAGGTCTCATGGAAAGCCTTTCCAGAAGGTTGGAGACTGTTCTAGTTTAGTTAGGCCCACATTATTAGATTTCCAACAAGCTCATATAGGAGAAATGGTCAGAAGTCCACATACTTTTGGCATACATGGCATCACATACATATAGTGTATGTGGTCATTTCAGTAAGTTCGGTAAGACATTGCCATGGTTTGGGAAGGTCAAGGAGCTTCCAAAAACCTCCGATCAGACAATTATAAACTCTGTTCCAAGAACGTACTCTGAGACATACTCTTCAGATGTAAATGTCCTTAATTTAAAGCTAACATCCTGCTTTTTAACGTCAGAGTCATTATTTCATGGGGTGCAGAGCTGGAACCTGTGCCGCTGTTATATATACCAGCTGCGTTGTATATACATAGTCTAACGCGTCATAAGGACATGGTTGTTATGGTGCTACTTTTCTATAAACTGGAAGACCAGTCCATTTAAAAGTGCTGCATCATTCCATCGTCAGTCCACGATATCATGGCGGGACACAAAGCGTAAAAGGGCTTTGTGGGTGTAAAAATTTATAGGCTGTATAAAGTGGAGGGAGTTTGTTGGAACAACGTACTCTGAGACATACTCTTCGGCAAAGCCATCTTGTCATGTTTGGAGATGGAAGGGTTGAGCGTGTGATCCCACAGTAGAGTACGGTGGGAGCATCATTGGATGGGCCTGCTGCTCTACAAAAGGAACTGGGGCACGACAACCATTTATGCAGATTAAAGCAAACATGAATACAGTGATGTAGAGGTGTTGGATGGGAATTGAATCTCATTGGCCAAGAGAGAAGATGAGCAAAACTGATCCTAAAACAGCTGAAGGTTCTCCTGACTTGAAGCTGGGAGGGTTTTGGAATTGTCAGTTGTATTTATGGAGGATTTGAAACTAAATCCAACAGAGGCAGATGGTTTTCCAAGAGGAGTGAGCCAAAGACTTGGAGTTTCTTATTTGGGCATGCCACACACAAACTCAGAGGCCTATAATTCCTATGTGGTTTACCCCATATGGATGTAAATGTCCTTAATTTAAAGCTAACATCCTGCGTTTTAACGTCAGAGTCATTATTTCATGGGTCTGGAGTGCAGAGCCAGAATCTGTGCCGCTGTTATATATACCAGCTGCGTTGCATATACATAGTGTAAAGTGTCATAAGGACATGGTTGTTATGGTGCTACTTTTCTATGAACTTTGTGGAAAATTACCAGTTCATTTAAAAGTGCTGCATCATTCCATCATCAGTCCACGTCATCATGGCGGGATGAAAAGCGTAAAAGGCCTTTGTGGGTGTAAAAATTTATAGGCTGTGTAAAGTGGAGGGAGTTTGTTATTACGGTCGTTTTACTGAGGTTAATAATCTTCCTGGCGTGCGTGCGTGTGCGCACGTGTGCGAGTGAGTGTGTGTGATAGTGAAAGGGCTACTCACAGACACACCCTGATCTCCCCGCAGGCGTGAAGCGCAGCACCTGTTTGAAATCAGCAGCTGTCATTGTTCAGCTCCCAGATGTAAGTGATATGCAAGATCCCCCTCCTTATTCCTACTTCTGCCAGCCTGGGGACTCATCCCTCCATCTCACACATATGAGGAGTGTATGTGTGTGTATTTTGCTACATGTCCTAACTGTAGTAAAATGGCTGTAAAGAATCATAGGTGTTGTTCTAATGGTATGTAATAGTGTTAACAGAGGCTGAATGACTGCAGATTTTTGAAAGTTGACAGTTATGAGAGCTGATGTTGACCAATCACTGATGACTACAGGGGAATGGAATGCTTTGGAGCCAAGTTTTTGGAAATCCAAGACAAATCCAAACCACTAGAGCATGGTTTTCCTCCTGACCCAGTAATGCTACTTCTTTATATTTCAAAATAATTTAAATAGCTTATGTACGATGGACTGTTTATTGGTCTGTGTACCATGTGATATCACTCAGAACATAACCCATAGGGTATCTGGACTTTTTAAATTAGGCATAACATAATATTACTTATTTGCTGCATTCATATTAATGATAAAAAAAATTTGTTGATTTGTAATTAATTATATTTGAAAAACTTCATAAGTATTTAATAACGTAGTAAATAATACAACACCATTTTCCATTCTAGCTTGGTATAGGATTTTAGCTCCTCAACAGTTCAGTGTCTCTGTTACATTATTTCATAATGAGGCAAATGTTTTCAGTGGGTGACCGGTCTGGACTGCAGGCAGGTCAGTTTAGCACCTGGACTGTTTCACTACGAAGTTATGTTGTTGTAATGCATTATGGTTTGGCATTGTGTTGCTAAAATAAGCAAGGCATTCCTTGAAAAAGACGTCATCTGGGTGGCAGCACACCATAGCCCCCAACACCATACATCATATATTATCATTATATAAAAATATAAATATGAAATATGCAGCATTTAAATAGAAGACTTGACCCTGCATGGGTGTGTGTGTATTTATCACCTTGTGGAGACCAGATATGATAGCAAAACAGGAACTCTCTATTGTGGGGATATTCACCATCTGCCTACAAGTCACTGGAAATATCCACAAAGATAGTTTTACGAGATGCTCTGTACATTTGTGTGTGTGTGTCTTTAGATTGCACATGTGTCAGTCGTGCTCTTCAGGAGCCAAGTGCTTGAGGCCCTGTGCTTCAGGTTACACACACACAGCTTTGATGAGAGCCCATCCTTTCGTTTCTGAAGAAGTGATACCCCGCACCCCCCACCCCCGCTCACTCTCAGTAATAATACGAGAGGTAAATGGAGTGTGTAGCTGGCCTGTAATGACTCTCATTATCAAGCCTGAGCCAGTCCGCTTCAGCTGACCTCACTAAATGACTGCTATAAAAAGTCGGGCGCTGTAATAACAGCACGTCACACGACATAAAGCCATGTTTCACTCGCTTCTCCAGCAAACTTCAACCAGCCGCCCTTTATTCCCAACCCACTGTCAGACAGCAGCAGAGTTGATGTGACCCGGCCTAAGACAAAGAGTAAGAAGAAAAAGAGAGAGTGCTTTAATCAACTTTAGGCAGGGTGCATGCCAAAGCTCTTTGAATCTCAGGCCCTGATTGTGTTGATGTATTTCTAGTCCTAAATAAAAAGGAATGTAATAGGGAAGGCTGCACCAAACCATGCAGACCTGTGTATTTCCTGACCTAAAACATCTGATCCAACTTGTAAATGACCTGTTGACCTAGAACAGGTGTGCTGCCATAGGTGCAAGTTGAGCAATAGCAAGACTGGAGCTGGAGCCAGAGATTATGATAGATTAATCAGGCCATGGTGCTATTTCGTCATGAGTATCACTAAATGAGTTTCAAGCATGGAATATTGACATATGTAGATTCAGAGACCTTTAGGCAAAGCAAGCTTATTTATGTAGCACACTTCAAACAGAGTTTAGTTAGAAATGGGCTTAAGTAAAGCTCCAAAGATTTAAAAAGCCCATATCCCATTGTTTAACAGGTTTCATCCCATTATGTTCAGGTTGACTCATAACACTGGTGTGGTTTATGGACCTGGGTCCCATCACCACCACTTTAAAACAATCAGAGTCTGCACATGTACTACTTTCCATCAAACCAATATAAACGACCTTGTTTACATCTCCACCACCAAGTTCACAGAAATTCGGAAACATGGGTGGAATTCCCCTGTAAGAAAAAAGATGCCACGCTATATTGCTTAGCACGTACAATGTCTTTAGCTAAAATGAGGCTGTAAAGGGTTTTTATGTGGTTGTTTGGTAGAGTGACCCAGCCAGGCTGAAATTTCCTATTCTTGCTTTGCAACAGATTGATTCCTAATAAAACCCTGTCAGGCGGATATGATTAGGGTACCTGGGAGCCGAGTAATTAAGCCTGCTGTTCTGAGGTGTGCTGAGGCCTGAGGGCTTTGTTACTCCTCACCGTCCTGCAGCGGCTAGCTAACCACGCTAATTGATCCGTCTCAAAACTCGTCCTGTTCACAGGAAGAAAAACAAACGTGACTTTAAGCCTCACACAGGTATAAACTGCCCTTGGTCTACTGTTGCTGCCCATGTGTTCAATCAATTAGGATATAAAAATAGCTTTAGGAATGTCAGTGTGTGTGTTACCACAGATAAACATTTTAGAGACCTGGATAGCAGTAGATCATTAATACATGACTGCCTAACATTTTCTTTTTTTAAAAGCTATGAGAGTCAATAATGCTCTGCAAGGACTAGCAACCCAGATAGCGAGCCTATATTTGTCCATGCTGACAGTTTGCCATCTCTGGTCCACCCTCTGACCATCCAGATTATTCAAGGTCTAGCTACTTTTTAAGCTATTCAAACAAAGTTTAAAAAGCCCAGAGTCTTTTATTTTATAAAATAAAACAAATATTACAATCAACTGAGAGAAAAATGACCTTGGCTGATATTAAACATTTTTGTTCCACATAAAAATGACTTACTAAACTAATTTACATCCCATTATTAACCTAAAATATATTAAAATATATAATACTCTGTTTACCCAGAAAATACTGAGGAAGTGGACTGGTGGACCACCATCTTTCCCTTCAGTGGTCCACTTTCTCCTCGCTGCCAGGGTAGCTACTTTAGCCTACTACTTTAGAGGATTTGTTCAGTAGTGACTTTAAATGGTGTACACAAAAGCATGGAACTACAGGTAACAGTAGGCTATAGGCTCAGACGGTAAGACTTTGGGTTTTGGACTTGGGTTTTGGATGAATGAAACTGTATTAGGAAAAACAGAAGAAAAAAGAAAAACAAGTGCAGGTTTATGAAGGACTTTTACTTTCAGGAAGGGCGCACCTCTGAGGTGGAAGCTTCATGTGCCTTCTGTTGGCTCTCTATCTCTGTAATGGATGTATATGGGTGTTACATAGAGGTTAATGTTCTATTTCATGAACTAAACAAATTAGAGATACTTGGAGCATAATTGAAGCGGAAGATCAAGCTGATCAAACCAAGATGTCTCGGTAAAGCTTATGAGCATTTTCTAATAAGAATGTCTCATAACTCTTTGGTGGAGCATGACTTAAAGTATCTCGCTGACTTATTAATGCTTGTTGGTGTTACCAAAGAGTTGGTGTCTTAAGCAAGAAGGACAGAGAATTCACTCCCAGTTTAAAGCTTGAAACAAGGCTGCTGTAGAGTTCAGCATTCCGACCTAAGGCCAGTGTTGTCCTTAAACATAATGGATTTTAAGCCAATTTTTCATATAGGTCTGGCTATGGGTCAGGCTCAGGTTTGTTTTAGAACAGGTTTGTTCTGCTCTGAAATGCTGGGGGGGTGTACACTGAATATGCTGAAACTACACCCAATCACAAGAAGGATGCAACCTCTCTCGAGCATCATATACCGCTTCCACATGAGAAATGGACGTTCTGTTTAGCAGTTTTACTTGACTGTAAAGCCGTATATATTTCAGCCACTAGAGCCAGGATCCAATTCAGCCCACAGGACACTGATCTACCGAGGAATCAACCTAATTCCTCTCATTTTGCAATGGTCAATGGTCAGAATAGTCAATTCTTGTTTGACTTGGAGAGTGATATGTTGCTTTGCATGGTGTTTGAGTTGAGTAGACTTGCCCCCTTATGTACCTGATAGCACTTTTAGCCTTAGTTAAAGTGAGGAGGCCTGCTGTTAAGCCACAGGACACTGACCACGCCAATGCTAATGCCTTCTAGTTGTTGTAGCGTTAGCCAAGTATGCTAAGTATGGCTCCTGTGCAACATCCAGCTATGATTTCAGACCACACCCCCCAAATCTCCTGAAAACACTTAACCTACAATTTCATGAACATGGTTATTGACATGATTTCAGCTAGAATTAAAAAAATGTGATCCATAAATCTCTGAATCCTGTTCAGAAACCAAGTGTACTACATTTAAACCTGCATAAATCAATATAGACCCAAGTGTAAATTAGTCACTCCTGTGTCTGGAAGCAACCATACAATGTGTTCAGTGCATGCATGTGGGCGCTGTTTGGGTTTGGGTTTCAAATTCAGGAGTAGGCCTATGTTCACATTACCAGGCTGATGTGACTCCACTCTGATTGTTTGTCTTAGTATGACACAAATCCGATTGGTTCAGGGTCATGTGGACATATGCCAAATCCGACCCTTTCATATTTGAAAGTCACTTTCCTATGTGGTGCTATGAATGTGAACTCTGAGATCAGATTTCATATGGGACTTCTTCCACTGCACATGCAGCATCATTCCGCATTAATGTGGCAGCAGAGACGTATGTAAAGTCAGAGCCAGTAAACGGTGGACATGCAACACAACTGACCCTTTTTCCATCCCCATCCTGCTCCTGTAATAAACAGCTGAGAGCTGATCAGAGCTAAGTCAGAAAAGGCTGGTTCTGCTGGTTAGTTTGCTGTTCCTGACCCACGTGGCTCACTCACTGATTTGGATGTGCGCATGCGGCGAGTTTAAGGGCGCCAGCTTGTTCACATTAATGACACATCTGAGTCACTTACCTACGCAATTGTGAACCATCATGTTCACATTCGGATTTGAGCAATGAGGCTTGTAATGTAAACATAGCCAAAGTTGAGAGCAGGTCAGGTCCAGGCCTCAGTTTCATGTCTGTGAGGCTCTTTAGGCTGCACTGAGAGCTGGAGTAGGTGTACTGCAGGGTAACAGATGCTGGAGTGTAACAGGTATCCGACCTAAACATTGGGGACAGGTGATGTTCGCGGGACTCAGATCATGTTTTCGGACTGGGGAAAGTGAGTGTGTGTGGTGTGTGTGTGAGGGGTGGGCAGATGGTATCTGGAGATGTGAATTAAAATACTCAAGTGCAGCCATGGTCTAGCAGATGGGGCTTTGGTTGATGAAAATAAAGGAGCAAACGGAGGCAAACAAATAAACAATGACAGCAGACAAACAACAGAGACAGACTGGCAAAGGAGAGTTGGGGGGGTGGCGTGTGTGTGTGTTTTAATCCAACAATATGCTAATTATTGTACTGACGTAATGAGGGTCAGGAATGGTGGTAATATGAGTGGTGAATTGCGGTGTAGTAAAGACAATGGTGTAGTATGTATTAAAAATTATGCTTTGAACTCAGATTATTCAGATTCCTCACAAATGAATATGTAACATTATTGAAATTGACTTTTAGTCCAATTGCACGTACCACAAGTTTTGCCTCTGGCTTGCTCACTGGGGGCTTGGACGCGGATTCCCTTTCCTACGTCTATACATGGACTCCATGGTTTTCTTTTCTTATAAATAAACTGCTTTTCTGTGAAGCTGCTTTAAGGCAACTAATTAGTTGTAAAAAGCACCATACAGATAAATATTGATTGATTGATTCAGAATTCCCTGTAGACTGGGATTTTAGCCACTGCTGGTAGATCCGTATGACCGCACGCTTCCATACACCTGCAGATTTAGCTACTTCCTTCACACTATGGTCTTAGACACGCCCAAATGCGCTCACTCATTTTAGTCAATCATTAACATCTGCTTTGGAGCCATTTCCTACACGTGGAACGAGACATTCACTGCACTGTAGCACCGCCACTCAATCTATGAATCCCATCACTCACACTATGCAGGTATTTATAGGCCCATCACCCTCCTGCAGCACTATCTGCAGGAGCCTGAAGTTTCTACCACCTTAAACACACAAGGTAACTAATTGTTTTGCCTAGTGAGCTTTACCTTCAGAGCAGTGCTATGAATACAGTAAGACCTGATTAAGTGGATATTCTAAACTAACCTAGCTAACACCTTTAAACCACATTCAGCGATGTAGCCAATAGGCTTTGATTATATTAGCCATGTCGCCCCAGAGACACAACATATGCCTTGTTCAGTGAACCACAACTTGGCAAAGTGGTCAGTTTTTCAGTGAACTGTTCCTTTAAGGGTTTGTTTTTGCATTCTGTGCCAGCTGGAAGAGAGAAGCCAGGTCAGGTTTTATTTCCATGGCTGCTCATAACTGGATTACAGTGCTAATACTTTTCTCTCTTGAGTCAAATAAAGCATCATTGTGCATTTTTAAGCGATATATCCAAATCCTAGGGGTTTCCTAGTGGATCTGTGGAGGACATGTGGTGTATATCCTTGTACATCTGAGGTTTCTCCCCACTGTTAGAGCAAAACTGTTAAGTACTCTTACATAAGAGCTGATGAAATACTTAATGGCCAACATTGTGCGTGTGTGTGTGATTCTTGTACCAATGATTACTCTGTGTGTGTTTAATTGTGTGTGTATGTGCCATTTTTCATTCTGGTTCTTTCTGCATAGATATCTCACAGGAACCTTTAACTCACTCTGTGTGTGTGTGTGTGTGTGTGTGTTTGTGTGTGTGTGCGCCTGTGTGTGTGTGTGTGTGTGTGTGTGTGTGTGTATAAGAGATGTTGATTCAAGTCAAGTTTTGAGTCTCTGAGGTGCGAGTCCAAGTGCAGTCTTCTTCTCTGGAGTGCAAATCCAAGTTGAATTTTGAGTTGAGTCTTAATTAGAGAATATTAGTTTAGTCTTGTTGTTAGCTGCAGCCGTTGCATTGTATATGAGCTTCAGGCTCCCCAATGGCAAAACTGTCTAAGTATGGATCACTGAGAGTTAGCAAGTTGAATCCCTTGTGATGTACAAGTCATCCATAGCCCAGAGTCCAAAATAACATAATTGGCCTTTCTCTCCTTCCATCACTCAGTGAGATGCTAGCCAACACTTCTGTTGGAATTGACAGTTAGTGTTTTCCTGCTCCGGTCTTCCTTTTCCCCCTTTAGCTTGAAAGCATAGTGAAGCAGGGGGAGAATTAGCTAGTATTAGGAAGTCAAAGAAATATGACATATATATAATTTTAGCTAAATTAATACTTTAGCTATTGCACTATACAATTTAGCTAGTGCACTAATTTAAAGGTAGATTCACTGGGGCTAATCTTCAACTAGGCTAGCTAGTGCACAAGATAATATATGTGTAAAAAATGTCAGATACGTTAGCTAGTGCACAAGCTAATCTATGTGTATAAGCTTTAACTAGTGCACAAGCTAATCTATGTGTATAAGCTTTATCTAGGTTAGCTAGTGCACAAGCTAATCTATGTGTATAAGCTTTATCTAGGTTAGCTAGTGCACAAGCTAATCTATGTGTATAAGCTTTAGCTAGGTTAACTAGTGTACAAGCTAAGCAATTTGTAAATAAATACGACATATAAACTTCAGGTAAATTAGCAGGTGTACAAGCTAATCCTGCTAAAGTTGCTAGCATGTTATCTAATCCCTCTTTCCTTGCTGAGACAGCACACACCAGCATGCGTTCTGTGCTGGTTTAAGTGGATCTAGTGTTTTTCTGGTTTAGCAGTGTGCCAGCATCCAACACACAACATATGCTGGTTTTGTTGGTGACCAGTCATATTGGACTATGCAATTTTAGAGCTAGCAGCTTTTAAAAAATATAGGCATCTCTCCAGAATAAGACTACTCTTATAAAGGTTTATGGGTGTTTTAAAATTAGTTTATTCATGGTTATTAATTAGCTCATAAACACCTAAAGATCATTATTAAGCAGTTATAACATGTAAATAGGAAGGGCAACAGTGGTAGGTTGTTAAAGAGCGAAGCCACATTATTTTATACTGTTAAAGCTCAGTTTTGTTGTTTGCTGATCTTGCTTTGCGTTTTCCATATGTTAGCATTAAACCTAAAACAGCTTCAACACATATTCTTATCATCAGATCAACACACATTCATATTCATCCAAACACTTTACATAAAGTGTTGACTAAGTAACTTGAAGTAATGCATTAACGATGGTTACAATGTTAAACTAATAGAACAACTACATGTTTATATTAGTTAGCTATTGTTAATGTATTTCTTCATGTTAACTAATGCATTACTTCTTGTTGTCTACATTTACAATGTGAAGTGTCACTGAGGAGCTCACTTTTACTTATATTACTAACATTTACATTTATGGCATTTAGCTGATGCTTTTATCCAGAGCGACTTACGAAGTTATTCATATTACAGGTAGACCAATGTAGTGTTGGGAGTCTTGCCCAAGGACTCTTATTGGTGTAGCACAGTATAGTTACCCAGACTGGGATTCGAACCCCAGTCTCTCACATGTGGCTCCCTGGTGGGTAGTGGTATTATCCACTGACCTACATCAACTGACTAACCAACTAACATGTTATAACGTTTTTTTAACACTCTGTAAAGTGTTTATAACCTAACAATTACCTATTAATTAACTCATTTTAAAACATTTATAAATTCTTTATAAGGGTGGCTTTACTCTACAGTGGTACCAACATACAGTTGTATAAGCTTGAGTTAGATTAGCAGAGAACTACAGCTGAGTTACCTAGTGCACTCTCAGGTACTACATTCCAGTTATTCATTTTAAGTTGCTTACCCCAGTCTTTTTCAAATCTGGTCCTGGAGGCACCCTGCCCTGCGTATCTTAGTGGATTCCCTGCTTTAACACATTCCCTGCAGCTCTGAAAGTGTTCCTTAATGAGCTGATGAGTTGAAAGAGATGTGTTGGGAGCAGGGAAAACACTCATGTTGGCAGGGCAGGGTGCCTCCAGGACCAACCACCTTTCTTATAAACATCATATTTACTGCTTATAGCGCTTAATTTTTGTCCATCGTGCTGAAGGTTAAGAATGAAGAGTTTGTTATGGAAGCTGCAGAAGAATAGAGTTGCAGTAAAAACTGCTCACCACAGTCAATGTGCGACTGAAGTCTGAGTTGCTGACCCATCTTTGGTGTTTGTGCATGTGTAAGGGTGTGTGTGTGGATGCTGCAGAGGGTGGGCTCGGCATGTTGTGAATGTGCACGAAGGGAGAAAGGACTGTGAGACCAATTACAAATGGTTCGGCCTGTGACACAGCGAGTGTTTACACAGAGAAAGAGAGAGAGAGAGAGTGTGTGTGTGTGCGTGTGTGTGTGTGTGTGTGTGTGTGTGGGTGTGTGTAACAAGATCACCCACTGAAAGCATTAGCCACTTAGCGGCGTTTCGCTGGTACGGCTCAGTCGGTGGGGCGGGGGGATTAGTCCGGTGCGTGTTAATGGGCGACTCTCGGCTCTATTGTTAAAGCTGTAAAGGGCTGTTTGTGTCGGTGTAAACACACTCGCGCGCATTCACCCTGCACTGACCAGCTGCCCAGATTTGCTGCTGTCTGTTGTTTTCTTTCCCTCTCCCCTTCTCTCTATATGGCTCTTTCTCTCTATTGCCTTCTCTTTCTTTCTGACTGCGTCTCTCTGTCTGTCCAGCGTGGCCCGGCTAGCACCCATATGGTCAGAAAGATTAGCTGCTGCCTTTCATCCAGTGCCTTGCCCCTTCTGATACAACACTGAACAATAGCATTATGTTTCCCCTGCTCTTGTTAATGCCTCTCTCCCCTCTTTTCTCTTTATCTTTCTCTTCCATCAATTCAATTCCGTTCGGGGGCTTTATGCTTTTTGATGTTGGTACATTATTTCAGCAGTATATAGCATTATATAAAGACGCATCATATACGGCACACAATGTAATATATAAAGTTAACATTAAAAATGTAAAAATGAATGTTTATTAGACATTGCAATTACTGTGTATGTCTATGTGTCTGTCCTGTGATGGGCTGGTAGCCTATCCAACCTGTTTCCTACCATCATCCCAATGGGTGCTGGGACAGACGCCAGCACCCCCTGCAATATATATACATACATGCTCACTGGTCAAAAAATGAATCACCTGTGACTGAAACATAGCTTGTAATACCACCATGAGCCTGAATAACAGCTGTGGTTGGATTTGGCATGGACTGGACAAGTTTCTGGATGTAGGCCACATCAATGTTCAGACGCTCTTGCATCAGAGAATTGGTCAGTCGGGGCAGATTTGGTGGATTCCTTCCCTGGCCCAAAGTAGACTTAGAAGGAGTAGTAGGATTTTTAAAAGTTACTACCACCTTAAACACACAAGGTGATGGAAACACGTATGTGTTTTGTCTGGTGAGTTTCCATCCCACTTTAAATGATGCTGCAGTCCTACTAAGATATTTCCTGCATTAGGAAATACCTTAAATTTTGTCTTGGAGATGTTTAATGAGCAGCTACAGAGCAACACAGTGTAGTCACTGCTGAACACCAATTACTGGCTGATCTACTGCTGTGTCCCAAACCACACACTTCTATACTAAACCCGCTACACTGAAAAGGGCACTTGTAAAGGTGCATGCACTGTTTCCACACACTCATATGCAGTCAGCCATTTAGCTTTCAGCCTTCATTTGTTAGCACTACAGCAACAAAAGAAATGAAATCAAGGCAACACACTCAGATCTGCCTGTGCCACACCTTAAAACTTAAACCCTAAAACATGCAGTGGACCAGTTATATTCATGATTATTGTTATTCTATTCCACTGTAAACAGTGTAGAGTCAAAGGATATGAACTAGACCCTAAAAGGGCATTTCAGAATGTTTCTAATATTAATATTTTATTGCTTAGGATTTGGAAGCATAACGAAGTATACAAGACACATATACTGTCATTATTTATTTAGTTATTAAATATTTGATGATGTAATGATGAATGTACAGATAGAAATTGCCTACAATGCTTGCAGTAAAATCTCTTCACACCACCTTACATTACATACAGGTCCTATCAGAGCTATAACAAGACCAAGTGCAAACACAGACTCATAGAATGTGTCTGTCAAAGGTTTTTACTCTTCTTTTTTTTCTTTCGTTCTTAATCATTTACTTACATATGTATTTTAGTTGTTTGTCCTCCTTTCTTTTGTTCTTTTTCTTTCTTTTTTAACTTATTTACTTACATGCATGTTTATGTCTTTTGTAATTTTTAGTCATATATTATTCTATTGTTATATAAACGTATTTATATTCTCTCTCTCTCTCTCTCTCTCTCTCTCTCTCTCTCTCTCTCTCTCTCTCTCTCTCTCTCTCTCTCTCTCTCTCTCTCCCTCTCTCTCTCTCTCTCTCTCTCTGTGAGGGTGAGTTTGTGCCAGGTGGGACAGCTGTGGCTGAGAGTGTTGTTGTCTGGTTGGCAGACCAGCTCTATTGGATTAATACCCCTCTACCTCCCACCTGCTTGCTCTCTCTCTCTCTTCCTCTCTCTCCCCCCTTCTCTTTCTCTCTGTCTTTTCATTGCTCTATATCCCTCTATATCTCTCCATCATCCACCTATCACTCTTGCTCACACAGCTTTGACAGTGCTTTGACTCACTCATTCCATCTTTCATGGCTGACAGTGTCTAACCTTCATCCCTATCTCTCTCTCCCATCACTCTTTTTTCTCATCCTTTTCCTTCCATCGTTCCCCTCATCCATATTTATCTCTCCGTTTACTCTCTTGCATGCTTTTTTCTTTCGTTCCTGTCTATCATTTCTATCCCAGTGCCATTAGACGAATGTTAAAAGCTCTCTCTCACTCTCTCTCTCTCTCTCACACACACACTGTCTCTCTCCCTGTCTCTCTCATCTCTTTCTCCCTCTCTCCCTCTCTCCCTCTCTCCCTCGCTCTCTCTCTCTCTTTCTCTCTCGCTCTCTCACCCTCACTCACATACGCGCTTAGCATATTTAATGCATTTGTCTGGTGTATGATGGATGGTCCTCTCCTCTGTGGTCTCACCACTGTAAACTAATCACTCTCCATATGCCAAGTAAACACACACACACACACTCTCACACACACACACATACACACACAGCCACACACACACACACACTGGGGGATTCATTGTACATCAACTTTCTGGTTACTTATTCATTTTTCAAATAAACCTGCAGTGATATTGTTCCCTCACCTCTCACACCCACACTACACTCTGTGATGTTGAGTTCTGGACCCTGTGGTGGGCAGTCTCTATCTCCACCAGCAGCTTCTTTGTTTGATGTGTTGTCCCCTTTTCACAGTGAAGAGCTGTTTGAACAGCTACACATCCTTTCAGACCTCCATAGTGTTGAAGTATCTTCTCACAGTGGAAGGATGGACAGAAACACCTGAGGAAGTTCTCAGATCTGAAGCAGGAGCAAAGCTTGATGTTCTCCTCTCACTCCGAGATATTAGGAATCTACATCCTGTATTAATGTTTGAGGTTCTGAGATGCCTTACGTCAGAGTCCAGGAGCCGTGCAGGTTTTCTTCTGTATCAAACAGCAAAAATGTTGTAGCATGGCATGCTTTACTTAATTACTCTTACTTGATGTTGCACATTCTGTGATGTGCATTGCGATGACGACTGTGAAGTGCTATATTGTGACAGTGATCTTACCCACTACACTTTACCACTATATTTTGGTCTTTGATGTTCTCTTCCCTAAGCCAGTAGATCTCCTCAGAAATGTCTCCTAAAAAATTAGTACTTTGTACTTAATGACTACTATAACTGGAAAACGAACCAATGAAAGCTGCTCCCTGACTTTTTTACTGTACTGACAACGTTATAATAACATACATCATACTTTATAGCTGTTTATAAGCAGTTATTCATAAAGTTCTATGTTATAAAGAGTTTCTAAAGAATTTTAAAATCTTAAACTTAAACTTTGGACACTAATAAGAAGTCAGGGTGAGGATTAGTTTTGTATTTAAGGACATTTTGAAAACATACTGTATAATACACACACACACACGTATTTATGTTCGTTTCTGTGAATTTTGGGGACGTTATATGTACTTCTATTAATTTACTGGGCAGCTATTCAAACCTGAACCATAACTACCGCTAGCCTAACCTTAACCACTAACTTCTAAACATTGCCCTAACATAAAGTCACCTTTCCACCTTAATGTGTAATGTTTTTCATTGTGGGGACCAGCTTATGGTAATAATCATAATCAAGAAAAGCTGGCACAATGTGAGTGTATAAACAGGTTTTGGCCCCAACACCGTGGCACATTGTGGCACACACACACATACGCACGCACGCGCGCACACACACACACACAAATGTTGAGTCTGTGCTGTGGAGAGAAGGGTAATGACATTGAAATATTTCAGATGTTTCATTCTAAAGAGATTAGAAGCTGAATGTTTGGCTACATTTCTACCTACAGTTCGCCTTTTGTTTCTCCCTGCTCTGCACTGACCAGCATGGACAGCTGCACTGGACCCATCTGTTCAGAACACACAGAGTCTTTTCTCACTCAAACACACACCCACACACACACACAGATATGCATACACACATTGTGGAGACACTGCATAGGCTTTCAGGAGACTGAACCAAACCCTAACCATAACTACTACCATGTTAATCCTAACACTAACCTTTAACCTTACCTTAAAATGTACTGACTTACAGCATCCCCACAACCTGGACATATGAACACACACTAACACGCGCACACACACTAACACGCACACTAACACGCACACACACACACACACACTCACTTACTTACACACACACACACACACACACCCACTAACACACACACACACACACACACACTCACTCACACACTAACACACACACACTCACTCACTCACGCATACACACTCACACACACACACATACATACACACACACACTAACACACACACGCACACACGCACACACACACACGCACACACTTACTCACTCACACACACACTAACACACACACATACACACATACTAGTCCAATTCTAACACTAACTCCACTACCTCTATCCTTGAACTGTCTTATTCATTTAAATTGTAAGGTTGTGAAGTGTACACACAATGTGGCATTAACCTGATTCTCCCACACACGCGTGCGCACACACACCCACACACACTCACATGCCTACTCCACTAACCCTAACCTTGACCCATGTCTAATTCATTTACGTTCTAAGGTCCTCACAATGTAAGTGTACACACAGTGTGGCATTAACCTGGTACACACACACTAACTCCACTAACACTAACCTTGAAGCATGTCTTATTCATTCATGTTGTGAGGTCCTCACAATGCAAATGTACACACAGTGTGGCATTAACCTGGTGCAGACACACACATACATACACACCCACTCATACATGCACACACACATTTCAAACCAGGAGAAATCTAATTGAGCTTCAAATAATGAGTTTATTAGAATTTAAAACAGATTATTGTCAGGCTTTAATTAACACATTGAATTTTTCTGTACGAAAGAAGTCAGAGAGGTGCTTTCATGACTGTTGAAAACATCCTTTCAGAACAACAACAGAGTCAATCTTTATCTGAATGATATTTCCACCCACTTCATTATCAGAGTGCTACTTTCACTCAGGTTCATAAACAGCTCTCTTGCGTCTGCAGTAAAATGTTCTCCATGATAAACATCCTGGAGTTGCCAATCGCTGCGGGAGAAAACTAGGCCTGCCGGTTATAGATCAAAGTTTACTGAATTAAGGCACTATAATTCGGTTAATGCTGTTGCACATTACTGTTAAGTCATATTGAATGGAGGCTTTATTTGAGGACATTAAGCAGCTTGCCTCATGTCCCGGGACGACTGTAACCTTGCATAAATGTCCTCCAAAAAAAGAGACTAAAGGCCAAAGACTTTAGAATATTTATTTCCCCCTGTTGTGACAAAGCTCAGTGGTACCTGCAGACTAGAGCTATTAATAGAGTGATGCAGAGGACACACACACATGAGGAAGGGGTCATTATCATGGATGAGTGCACGGTGAACTCTCAGCAGGGATCAGTAAATATTAACACCTGTGACTGCACGCCATAAACACACTCATATGTTTAATGCTATATCAGGACACGGGGTCACACATACCTCCCAAAGGTATTTTAATTAACCATGTCCTCTGTGCATTGCATTTAGCAGACCTATATATAATGTAGTATATAATGTATATATAACATAGTATAACACGACATAGCATGTAGTACCTCCATGACCATGAATAACAGCTGTGGTTCAAGCATGGCATGGACTGGACAAGTTTCTGGTTGTTGGGCACATCAGTGTTCAGACGCTCTTACATCAATGCAGTTTGCAGTTGGGCCAGATTTGGTGGATGCCTTTCCTGGCACAATTCCAAGGAGAGTTTCCTGTAGACTGGGATTTTAGCCACTGCTGGTAGACCCGTATGCATCCATACACCTGCAGATTCAGCTACTTCCTTCACACTATGGTCTTTGGCATGCCCTCATGCAGTCATTGCTTTTAGCCAATCGTTAACATCTGCTTAGGAGCCATGGAACGAGACATTCCCTGCACTGTATCACTTCCTCTTAATGTGTGAATCCCGTCACTCACATCCTGCAGGCATTTATAGCCACATCATCTCGGTGCAGCGCCATCTGTAGGAGCCTGAAGTTACTACCACCTTAAACAAGCAAGTTTTGTCTGGTGAGCTTGTGTTTAATGCACAATTACTGTTTATTTGCTGGATTGAAACATTTTAAAATAAATAAAACATAATATGTGGCCAATATGTCAAAATCAGTCATATTTAAATTTGGCAGGAAGTGTGAACTTATTTTCACTGGCTAAGCTTGCAGTTCGACTGAGTGTATTAAAATGTGCTCATGCTGTATAATATACTGCCATGACATTGCATGAACAACCTTTTGCAAAGTCACAACATTCATTTCTGTCCAGAGTTGCATTCATTTTTGGCTGAGATCTTGTACTGACAATAGGAGAGTCCACTCTGTGAAGTCTTCTATAGCACATCCCAAAGACGTTCACTGGGGTTGTGGCTAGTTTGTGTGAGGATTTCTTCTTCTTCCTGATCCACTCTTCCACAGTCAGACAACAGATCACCGAGTCAGCATTTTCATTCTGGAATAAGGCTGTGTTATCAGGAAAGAAAACATTCATTGAGGGGATAATCTGAACATTCGGTACATTTAGTTGGTCAGCTGACATTGTTTTGCTGCCACATAACATTGCTGAGCCTCAAACGGACCAACTGAAGCAACCTCAGATCATAAGACTACCTCCAGTGGCCTGTATAGTGGAAACTATGCATGATGGGTGTAATGCTTCATTCACTTTCCTTCTTACCACCAAATCTTAGCTCATCAGAGGAACATGCACCAGTGGTCTTCAACCCCGGTCCTGAATAGCCACCTTTTTGCCACCTCTTCCCAAGTTCCTGAGTGGCTGGATCAGATCTTGGTCAGATTCTGAGAAATACGGTATCGGATTCTGAATCTGTAGTTGGTCCCAAGTGAACTGTTGGGTCAGCAGCCATGACAGAACAACTACACAAATCTGGCTAATCTGGAAATTATTTGCCAACCAAACACCACCAACTTGAACCAAACACATCTCTCAGAAACACTGAAAAGCTGAGTTGAGCCTGATCTTGTGAAAAGTTGTATGTCTCCTTGCAATGTACACGACACACATACATTCACGGTGATGGGACGGACTAGTGGTGAGATGGCGTGAGACCCTTAGTTTGATAAATGAGGAACACACTCCCCTCTTCCTGTTGAGTAAACAGGATAGAGCACCTCACTCTTCTCCACAGCATTGCCAGGGTCATCTATACCCTGACCTACAACACACACACACTCCATCTCACACTGTCCTCCGCAGACTGCTGCACATTCACAGTGATGGTAATTGTCTGATGATTTGTGCGCTCTGAGACCTTGTGCTAATGTTGTATTGAACTTTATTCATTAATTAATTTTCATCACTACATGCTGGAGGGCACGTAGGCAGGTGTAGTCTATGCTGATACAGTGAACTCACTTGGAATCCTGACGAAGAGCAAAATGTAGTGATACAGTTATACCAAATTCTTAACTTCATGTGCTCAAGTTAGTACTGACACTGACTACTTTGCAATATCAGGCCAGTTAAGGCGATTGCACAGTGTTGCATAGTGTATTGTAGTATCACATTGCAGAGCTTAGCGTCAGTTAACCATGTCACAAAAAGAAAAATATAAGCTAAAAAGACTAAGCTAGTAATGACCATTGCCATTTGTCTGTTTAGCTAAAAGACTGGCTGTCTTATTCTGTGTACATTTCAAGCCGTATGTGATCTACTATGGGCTACAGTGGTCTCAATATGGCCATAATATAATGCAGTGATGGCAAAATGCCAGCACGCTGTGATTCACTAAGAAATTGAACTGTGCTGGGAGTTGAGAGCCCACAGTAGTGTGCATACTGCCATTATTAGAAATGGTTTGTAGATGCTGCGGAATGCAATGTGGCATGTGGAGTGGTCTTAAGCCCATTGCTTTATTACATGTTCAACTGGTGGGATTCTGACACAAAGTCACATCCAACTTTGAATTCCAATGCAACTATCAGCTTCGGTTCTGCCCGTTACCTGCCCTGTGACATACACTGCCCAAATAAGATAATGCCTGCAACATATGCAAAACCCAGTCTACAGAAAACTCTCCTTGGAATCGTGCCAGGGAAGGCATCCACCACACCACATTGGTGTGGCATACATCCAAAAAATTGTCCAGTCCCTGCCATGCACAGCAGTTATTGTGCTTATTGAGGTATTACACTCTATTAGGAACATTTCAGTCACAGGTGACTAATTATTTGTCCGGTTGAGCTTATATATATGTTTAGTAATGGGTACATATTACATCAGACCTTTTTAATCAAAAAGGGAGAAACATCCAGCTTTTCAAAGACACAGGCCCTTCAACCCAGAATAAAGGGCTGTTCTGAATGTTAGCGCTACTGCATTATGCTATAGACTAGGCTATTATCTAGTAATTGCTAAGTCAAGACTCATTTATATAGCGCCTTTTACAATGGAGGTTGTCACAAAGCAGCTTCCCAGAATATCCAGGTCTCAAATGAGCAATCAAAGGGTGACGGTGGCAAGTCCTGAAGAGGAAGAGGATGAAAGCTTGAAAGGAGCCAAGACTCAAAAGGGGAACCCATCCTCCTCTGGTAGAGCACAAATAGTGTAGCAATGACACAATAAAAGCAATATGAATAAAATAATTGTTACCAGGCCACAGGAACCGGCAACCCAAGTTTAGCCAAGCAGTGAGCTATGCCCATCTCACCACTAAACTCATATGTGTCATTGCCTTCGGAAGGCTGTGACTCACTGTATGTAAACAAGCACGGCTGCACCGACGCCTGACTCGTCACGTTATTTCTATCTTTAAACTGCTACTTTAAAAGACTTTATTTTTGTCAGTTCCAGTCAATACGAGAATTGGATGCGTCAGCAGGTTATTAAAAGGTGGGAAAATTACCACGGGAACCATGATGTGGTGCATGTTTGCCTGTATTCTGCTGTTTCCCACATCATTCCTCAGATGAAATGTGGCATGTAGCGCACCATAAATAACTCTGCTGGAGAATTTACAGATACATTTAGCACTGAAAACCTGATATACCGTTATCTATGAAGACTGATGAACATTTATGCAAATGTACAACGATCATGTTTCAGAACTAGCTGCTAATATAGTTTTAGTATGTGTGCTGGACTGGTTTCCATTTTTATAGATACAGTAAATCATGCACTGGCATATGTTTGAGACTACTTAAAAACCTAGTGAAGTTTGAGGCAAGCGTTTGATGCTAATTGATACTAATTAGCTTCCATTACTTGTTAGCTAATAAGCCATATCTTGACTAAATGACTATACTTAGGGTTCAGGGAAACTGTGTACATTCAGTTTTTTACTGAACTATCAAGCACAATGCTGACTGGAAGTGATTGTAATGCTGCTCACTGGAATCTAATGCTGTTGGTAACATGATAGCTTAGCGGGCTAAGGCTGGGGAAGCACATTTCTCCAGCATGCCCACAGGTAAAGGTGTTTGGGTTTGTGAGAGCTGAAAAGACTTAAGGAACACAGAGTAAGTATATCTGTGATGCTAAACTTAAGCGTTAAATGAAGCATTAAGCAAAGCCTAAATGGAAAATGATGATATGAATCAACACTGTCCAACACTCCTAGCCTGCTCCACCCCTCCTATAGAACTCACGTCTTAACCAGCACTTTTGTGATGCTGACTGGACCAAAAAAGTCACAGAGGATCAGACGGATGGTGGTAACAATGTAGTAGGGGAACAAATTACCAGACGTCCAGGCGAATGAAAAAACAGATGGACAAAGCAACATGAAAATGAACCAACAGATAGATGGACAGACAGTTAAACAAATAAATGGGCAAAGCTATATGTGAAGAAATATATTTATTCAAATATCCAATATATACCCATCCATGCAGATGGATGGATGAACAAATGAATAGATGAAGTAAGATCCGCAGGAATGGATGGATCTGCAGACAGACAGACAAACAAATGGTTAGATAAAGCGATGAATGAATGAAAAAAACAGATGAAGGAACATTGATGGTATATGGATAAAGGAATTAAAGGATTGACAGGAAGCTACAGACAGGTGGTCAAGCTTGCTAGCTTTGGGTTATGCTGGTTAGCTTTAGCTTGCTAAGTTTCTCTGACTCTGAAGCTGCTTTGTGTGGGCAGGGCTAGAGACATCAGTCTCGTGATTGGTTAGGAAATTTTTACAGACGTGTTATTAGGACTTAAGATTAGGACCGCTAATTTTATATGGAATTGTGAGAAATGTGGTGCAATTTCTGGCCATTTAACAATCAGTGGAACCTTAATTAACGGGCATATTTAGTAGATCCTGTTTGTCTGAATCTCAATTGTGCGGGATTTAGAATTTGTTCCTTAGAGTGCTGAAGCTTGTCTCTTGTTTCCCTGTGGAATTAGTTGACAGATGGATGGACTGATGAATTACACGCTTTAAATATGCGATCAAACACTTTCCCTGTAGTATTCCAAAGGTGGAGTCGAGGACATCTGCTGTATGATACATGTATACTTATTAAGGACATTTGAGTCTATAATTGGCTGCTACTGCACAGTACCATCATTTGCACTAATATTGCATACTGTATATACATTCTGTTCCTGTGCCTTTCATAACTGCATTATATACAAACATGCACAGACTGTAGAGTATATAGTATTTACATTGTGCATTTTTTAATACTGCTGCACACATAGTTGCATTCAAAAGAAATCAACCTGCAGGAATGAAACGCAGTAGGTAGATTTGACACTGGGAGACATGCGAACGATTCAAGCTTTATACCGAACTACACATGTGACATAAGCAAGGACAGACCTCATCAATATACCTGACTTACTCACCAGCCACAATGGTGGACATCTGGCTTGTGTCTCTCTTGAATCTTAAGTCTTGCTGTTGTCTGTCTGAGGTTCTTAAACAACAACCCTGTATGACTCTACATTACTACATATTTATTACATAGTTATAGAGTGAGTTGTTTTTATTTTTTCAAAGTTGTCATAATAAAAAAATTAGTATAAAATAGAATCTTGTACACATAAAGATGGCTGTGGAACTGCCTGGATATTTAGAATCTGCACTTTCAATCAAATTCTTCAATTTGTTTAAATGAGCCTTGTGTGAGAAATAAGCAGTATGAAATAACAGCATGCTTTTGATATTACCAGCAATATTTTTGCTTCATCCTTAAGATAAAAGCATCAGTCACCTCTGGTAAAAGAAACTGTTAGGAGAGGAGGAATCCTACCCAAAACACCTGGCCTAAAACTCAACATACAAGAACAATCTGGACTTTGTAGGAAATTGGAATGTACAGCACATTAGCAAAAATTGAGTTTACCATCACATTTAAAGCATTCTGGGAAAAATTGAGTTTACCACTGAATGTAAAGCCTTCCAGGAAAAGGGCTGGGTTTCCCTCAAAGATTGAAGTGTTAGCAGAGAGGATCCAAAGAGTAAAAACTAGAGGGCCAAACAGTAAAATTCACATATAGTCTCTGCTATTTCAGCCATAGTGCCCTTAATCATCTCACACATGTCCCATGATCTGCAGCTTATTAATACTGGAATATTTAAAAAGAGACAAGCCAACTTAATCTGTGACACTCTTACACATTACCACCTGGCAAACCCAGCCAAACAGTATGATGATTTGAAACCAGTTTGAAAACTGTGATCTCATTATGTCCATTGTCTCATTTGTGGACAGAAATCAAGTTTGCATTGTCTTCACTGAATATGACTTTCTTCTGTTAATGCCATACCCTTGCTAACACTTGTCCACCATATAACTGTTCAGTTGTGCATGTTATGAAGTCCACAGAATCAGCAGACTAGCTAACCTTACAAGCATGTTAAGTATATAGGTGCTGATACCAGATACAAGTTTCTGTCCTTGAAAATCCAACTGATATACATACATAATATGAATAGCCTTCCCTAAAATATCCACTCACAATCCCTGTAACTGGAGAACAAGCTGTTTTGAGCTGTGTTCTTTCATTCTCACTGTTGTACAGGTAACTCAAACTGGGTTCAGGTTGAGCGGATGTCTTTGGGAGGGGATTAGTACACTTAACGTTTAACTGCCTAGATGTACCATAAATTGTTGTTTAAATAAATGGCTGATTTAATTAGACAGTATTTACATCTAGTGTAAATTTGGGTGAACCATCTAGGAATTAAAGTCTATTCATCCATAGCCTCCTCATATTAGTGAATCATATACTAATTAGCAAAAACATTAAAATCGGCTTGTTGTCCATTTTATTAGCTCAGATTTAAATATAGGTGCACTTTGTAGTTCTACCATTACAGACTGTAGTCCATATGTTTCTCTGTATACTGTAATCCTCATCACCCCCAGAGGACCACCACAGAGCAGGTATTATGTGGGTGGTGAATCATTTTCAAGATTAGATAGATAGATAGATAGATAGATGAGATAGATAGATAGATAGATAGATAGACCCCGAAGGAAATTTAGCACTGCAGTGACAGTGACGTAGTGGTGGTGTGTTAGTGTATGTTGTTCTGATGTGAGTGGATCAGACACAGCAATGCTGCTATCCACCAACCAAAACTATTTAGCCAACAGCGTCCTGCATGATGCTTCCATACACCTGCACATTCAGCTACTTCCTTCAAACTATGGCATTTGTCACGCTCAAATGCAATCACATAATTTTGCCAGTCATTAACATCTGCTTTCCACACATGCGTACCCTAAAAAATTAGCGCTGAGTAGGTTAGAGAGAGAGCGAGAGTGAGAAAGTAAAAGAGAAAGACTGAATGAGAGAGAGAGAATGAGGACTCCCAGTGTTTTTCACTGGATTGTGGGTATGCTCTGAGGAACAGGAGCCACAGGTGATCCCTGGGTAATTGAAGGATTCTTTGGAGTGAGACGGAGCTCATGAATGAGCTGTGAGAAGAAACGCCAGGGAGTGAGAAAAAGAGGGACAGCAGACTGGTGTTCAATCTGGTTGGGTTAGTGGTGGTCACGATCTGAATGCTTGTGTACAGAAAGGAGGCCGGTAACCCTGGAAACCTGTCCACAGCTCTGATTGTGTGTAGAGGCAATGGTGTGTGGTGTCTGTGTATGTTGAAACAGAAGGGCTGTCAGTGTTTGGGACCACACCACTGAGCCGTCCACTCTTTTTTGCAAACATTGATGGTTATATAGAGTGTCTTTTCTGTATAATACACTTATCATCAAACAAACAGTTGCACAAATAGCTGCACCCAGAGGGAATCAACCAACAGGAATGAAACTTGGTGCATCGGTTCGACATTGTGAGATATGCAGATGATTCAAGTTTCACACTCAACCATGCATGTGTACCTGACTGACCCAACAGCCACGATTGTGGACATTCAGTGAGCAGTGATGCCCTTTATGAGTCATCATGCTAGTGCCAACACTGTGGGCATATGACTGCACGATGCAGGACTACACGCACACAGACCACTCCTTAACACCACGTCAACATCACCAAAGACTGCAATGGTGTTGTCAGCAGGTCATCTTTATTGACGAGTCCCACTTTGGACAACCAGCAAATCTGTGTGTGGAGGCACAGAGGTCAGCACCAAGATGAATGGTTTGATGTCACATGAACATTTCAAGATGAATGCACCAACAGAAATGGTCCAATACTGTAAAATTCTAGTTCAGTGAACATTGAGTTCAATTAAAAAATCTTTCCCTCACCTGTAAAGTGGCCGTTTTGGAGATACTTGTCATTTTTGTACAGTGATGATACACACTTATATATTTATTCATCTCCTGAACAACATATCCTCCTGGGTCATGGGGGACGCTGGAGCCTGTCCCAGCACTCACTGTGTGGAAGGCAGGAAACACTTTCAAGCTATCACCACCAGTCACATGGCAGAGACACAGACATACACATTACCTTACAGCTAGGGGACAATTTAGCATCTGCAGTTCACCTGAACTTTGAGCATGCAAATGACATGGCAGATTCAGAGATACAATATTACTAATTACCCCGTTACCCTAGAGGCACATCTACAACTCTTAAATCCTATCTGTATAGTCATTTACACTTGGCAGCTCAGTAAAGACGATTGCACAAATGTTTGTCATGCTTCCAAGTTCAAGTACTCCCTCACTCCTCCAGTCACTAAAATGCTCCGCTCAGTGAGTCACAACCTCCTCGTGAGGTATTGCATTCACTGCTTAATTGTCTGATTACTTTGTGTTTTTGAGCCATTGCTCTGATTACTGGTTTTTGTCCTTGCCTGCTCCTTTTTTCTGGGTTGCTGTTTGTTTGACTTTTTGGTTTTCGACTTTTGGACTGTTTTTCGGTTTTGGCCTTGCTTTTCCCTTTTGGTATGTCTGCTCTCGCTTGGCTGTTTTTGCCTTTACCCGTGCTTGTTGCTAAACGAGGTACTCTAACCAATAAAAATAGTTTGCCCTTTTACTCTGCGCGTATCTGGTCAGTTCTCCTGCTGTCACAATGTTCACATAATAATTGCTGATATAACAAAACGTCGTCAGACCTACAGCTTTATATATATTTTCACACTAAGTGTTTGCTTTACTTGTATTAGACTGGTAAAAAGGAAAACGCCCATCCACTAGTGAGAGAGCTGAGGAATTAGTACCTGTATGACCCTCGCTCCTCTCTCACAGTTGATGGATTCTTCCCTCTTGACACAGGAAGTGCATCCCAACCCAGCTGAGATTAGCCGCCTCCCCCTTTCCCAGCCTCCGCTGCTGCCACATTCCTGACCCTGCAGGCGGCCTTCCCTTTCCACTCTCCACATCCGCTTCACAGCCCACTTCCTCTGACACAATACACACTGCCTGCCGCTGCTGCCGCTGCTGTTGCGTGTGTGGTTTTTCTTTCGCTGAGAATGATGAATGGCTAAAACCTTGATCAGTTGTTACTTTAATGGTCAGATAAGCTTTGACCCTGAATGAAAATAGTTCCCTTGACTAGAAAACAGACCTGGAAAGCCTAATGAATGAACAGACTGCACAATACTGAGCCGGCGTTCATTGCATGGACACAATAAACTGGAATAGATTCCATCTCAGACATTCTTTTCGAGGGGGCCGTTGTGTCTTTTACACGGAGTAATTAAGATTGTATCATTATTATTTCTTCCAGGCGATTTTACTGATCTTTCAGGTGAAGAAGCACAAAAGCACAAAGACTATTGCTATAGAGGGGCTTGTATTGGTAGCTAGAACGATACAACAGCTTTTATCAGTAAGAAGAGCTTTGGACGGTTAGACATAGGCCAGGTATTTGGCTACTAAGAGCATTTGCGGAACATCATTGTTAGTTTGTAGTGAAACGTGCTGATTGTATGATTCGTAATGTTTTGTTTCCCTGTTGGAGCGTCTGGGATCTTTCTAGTGTGGAGGAAGGGAAGGATCTGGAGGACCTACGCCAACCACAGAAGTAGAGAGAGAACCAACGAGTTCTCCAAATTGGAACACAATTGATTGCAATGGTGTCATGCCAAACTGACTGGCTGTGGGTCATCTTCAGTGACGAGTCCTGCTTTTGTCTTGGTGAAGACAACCGACGAATCCGCGTATGGAGGCACCATGGTCAGCACCAAGATAAACGGTTGGTGTCCCATGCATGGGCGTGGTAGTGGGGGGAAAAGTGGAGTAGGGAGATGGGCCCATTTTTTTGCTCACGTTCCTCGTGTACTGGCATGGATAGGGGCCCACTGACATTGAGAGTGTACAGGGCCCAGAATTTGCTGCTACGCCCCCTGGTCCCATGTCACACATCTAGAAAGCCTAGTGTAACTTCACCTCCACCCCTACCATACAATCTGCAGGAACCGTGTGAGAATATTCAAGCTGCATGGGATGGATTACCACAGGACACCATTAGGAACCTCTACAACTCCATGCCGAGACATCTGGCATGTTGCGCCACACTGAGAGACACTACTTCTGTATGTGTAGCTCAATAAATATTGCCCATATCAGTCTAAATTTAACCTTTAGCTTCCCTCCCAATAGCATTACAATCCCACACTTCCTTCTAGTTGCAACTATTCTGAGTGTAAATTGCCCATTAGGTGTGAGTGCGGATGTTTGTGGGTCAGCCCTGTGATGGACAGGCAACCTGTTCAGGGTGTGTCCTTCTGCTTAGTGAGTGCTGGGATAGGTGCTCTGGCTCCCCCCACAACCTTACACAATCTTAAAGGCCATGTCTCATTTCCTTCTCCCAATCAGTTTATCATCATGTTCATGTGCATTTGAACTAGTATTAGTATCTCTATGAATGCCAATGTCTTTTTCTACTGCAAATTAGTCAAACGTCAACACGGAAAACCTGGAAAGGTTTAGTTCCATCCAGACCCTCCATGTGAATCTCTACAAAACCCTTCACATGAACCTTTACGAAACCCTCCACATGATCCTGTTCAAGACCCTCCGTGTTAAAATGAACTGTGATTGTGTAGATAATACATAGACTTGAACATAAGCTGTTCTCTCAGTGTTTCTATGATTGAACTCTGAATCACTGATGGGGCTGATCACCTTTGCTTTTATGGCTATAATGATGTTTAAACCAAACAAAACTTCCTTTAAGGTCAAATATTATCAAAAGAGACAAATGTCATTTCAGTTGTATAAAGTTATGCACTTAATCTTTATTTATTTTTGAAATTATTTTACAGCTCTGTTTATTTTGTTGCCTTTTGAATTTTAGCAATGACGGAACTACAGGTGCTATACAAATAAACATTTAAAAAACCACTTCATATCAAACCCTATCTGTTATTCTGGTCTGCAGCTCCTCTTCTTTGACGTTACATGATGTTCCCTCATGCCCAGCCCACTCTGTCTCTGCAGCTGAAGATTACGGACCCCACCTCGTCTGAACGTGACAGATTTATGAACGAAGGCATCAGTAACTAAAAAGCTATTTGAAGGGTAAACGTACTTCCTGTCAGGATGTGCATCATTTGTGCTAGACTCACAGCTGGGATCAGGGGTCACTAAGTTCTTATGTGAGGAACTGTGAGTGTCCAGACATCATTCTGAATGTGTCCGGTTCAGTTTTCTGCATTCTGGTTCTGGGGTAGACTGACTCAGTACCATCCAGATTTGATGTCCAGTAAAAGAGGTTTATGAGCTTTTATGAGTATGTGTAAGTGTGTGTGTGGGGGGCGTGTGAGCATGTATGCATAGCCTGAAGCACATCAGGAATTCTGAGGGGTAGTTTACGCATTCCTTTCTCGGATGTCAAGGACCATACTAGAAACAGAAGAATTCTCTTTCCTGGAAGTTTTTAGAGGCTGCTGGAAAAGTGCCAACTAACAGACAGGGGAATGTTGGTCGAGAGAATGGCGCTGAGGAGCGCCTGGCCACAGACGTGAATGGACTTCTGTGCTGGTCATTCTTTTCATTGTTGTTATGTGGCTGAAACGGCAAAGGCAGCACTGTACCAATTCATCACAAACAGTGCCACCCCACCCCCACCCTCCGGCCCCCCACAGAACCTACCAGAAGTCTCCAGTGAGTGCTGCTCACTTATTCTGGTTAGTTTAATTGGCAGTTTGGTTTGATGCTGTTTACATAAATATTCATATACACATATACTGTATATGCTTGTGCATATATAAACATGGGCATTTCAGAACTGTATTCTCATACTCAACTGTTCAACTATTCAACTATTCAACTGTAACTAATACTCTATAATACTTCATCAACTTCACATGGTTCAGAACTCTACTGCTCCTCCTTTCACATATACCCAATCACATCACCACACGGCAACAGTTCATAAACTTCCACCGGCTTTACATAAAATACCATATTCAGTTTAGAATCCTTCTCTTTACATACAGTGCCCCTAGCCATCATGCTCCTATCTGTCTGACCTTCACCAATCTTACAATGCATACTCTCCAGTCCTCTACAGCTGGACTGCTTATTAGTCCATAGCTTTGGTTAGCGAGTATTGTCCAGAGTGGCTCCACGCCTCTCTCCCCTCTCAAATTCAACAAATAAACTTTCTGTCTGTGTTGAAACCCAGTCTTAAATCACAACTGTTGTATTAATCTATTGTAGCTTGCTTTAGTCTAGCTTCTCACACCTAGTTCAACTCATCGCACATGAGTTCACTGGAACCTCATCACTCCAACTCATCCCAAAAGAGTTCACTGGAACCTCATCACTTTAACTCATCCCACATGAGTTCACTGGAACCTCATCACTCTAACTCATCTCAGATGAGGTCACTGGAACCTCATCACTCTAACTCATCCCACATGAGTTCACTGGAACCTCATCACTCTAACTCCTCCCACATGAATTCACTGGAACCTCATCACTTCAACTCATCCCAAAAGAGTTCACTGGAACCTCATCACTTCAACTCATCCCAAAGGAGTTTAGTGGAACTTCAACTCATCCCAAAGGAGTTCACTGGAACTTCATCACTTCAACTTATCCCAAAGGAGTTTAGTGGAACTTCAACTCATCCCAAAGGAGTTCACTGGAACCTCATCACTTCAACTCATCCCAAAGGAGTTTAGTGGAACTTCAACTCATACCAAATGAGTTCACTGGAATCTCATTACTCCCACTCATTGGAATTTCATTACTCCAACTCATCCCAAAGGAGTTCACTGGAACCTCATCACTCTAACTCAACCCACATGAGTTCACTGGAACCTCATCACTCCAACTCATCCCACATGATTTTAGTGGAACTTCAACTCATCCCAAATGAGTTCACTGGAATCTCATCACTCCCACTCATTGGAATTTCATTACTCCAACTCATCCCAAGTGAGTTCACTGGAACCGCATCACCCAAGTTAATTTCAAAGGAGTATAGTGGAACTTTATCACTCTAACTCATCCCAAATGAGTTCACTGGAACCTCATTACTCCAACTCAGTTCAGTGTAAATGTATTACATCAAATTACTCTGTGAAGCAGAGTTAGTTGGAAATTCATCACCTCAGCTCATCTCAAACAAGTTCAAAGATTATCACGCCAAACAACATGTTTTCATTAGCTACACTTGGCATGGATTTACTAGAAACTCTATTTACTATTTAATCTAAATAATCCCAAAGGAGTAAAGAGAAGCATTCCATTATCATCTAATCTCCAAAGTGTTTAGCGGACATTCAGCACTGCAAATAAACAGACTCAAACCCATTAAGGATTTACTGGAAATTCATCACTCCAACACATCCTAAAGAAACAGAGTTTCTTCATCCGGTCAGAATCAACAAATTTAGTTCAACACAAACAGAGCTATAAGGCTCAACAGAAACAACCAGGTGAACATAACCAAAGGGCAAGACAGACTCAAAACCAGGAGAACAGGCAGGAGTCTGCAAAAGTGTAACTTCACCAATTCAGATGATCCCAAAGGAGTAAAATAGAGCTTCATCATCCCACCTGTGTAGTGAAAATTCATCACTCATCCTGATCATGAGTTCAGCAGAACTTCATCAAACACCATGCTTTACTAGCTACATTTGGCTTCCCAAAGGAATTCATCAAAAGCATGGCTGTTGTTGTTGCACTGTACAGGGTTACCTCACTTGCAATCTGACTGCATTGAACAAGTATTCAAAGAGAGCTTAGTCAAATCTTGATGGAAGACATGTCTTCTGGTGATGCAAGAGAATTATCTACTGCTTACATCATATCTTTATATAATTTTACATTTGAGACCTAAACAAAGAGTCTGAAAACTCCCTGCCAAATCCATCCCACTAATGATAAATTCAGGCCCTACAGGGTGACTGCTCAAGACAGAGGTGCATGCACACAGATAGCACACTGTGTGTTCGTTTTTCTCCATATTCAAAATCGCTGCATCTTTCATTTTAAACAAAACATATTACATAGTGCTGCTGTAAACAATGAAATCTACGCAAATCTACGCAGGTAATCCGGATGCTTTTGAACACATTCTGTGCCTCTGGTTGCATAAGTATAGTAGAAAAAGAGCTCACAAGTGACGTATCTTTGGTCACATTCCTCTGGACAATGTTGACAGTCCTTTATCAAAATCAGTTAGAGAACAAAAGAAGAAACTAAGCAGGACGTCCTGCACATCAGTCATCTCTCTGCCCATCTCTCCGGCTTCTTCATGTCGAAGGAAATGACAATCAACCACAGCACGTTTCTTCAACAACAAATTCCTTTGGGCTGAGTTCACTGTCAACAAGTAGATGTGTCAATCACTAATGACAAACTGTAAGAGGCCAGTGGAGAGAGAGGAGTAAATAATCACCAGTGTGGAAGCTCAAGACGGCAGCAGGCGGGGCTGGAAACAAACACGCGCTGTAATCGCACGTACGCTTGCTCGTGTTTATTCTATGCGAGAGGCCGCTTGTTTGTGAACAGAAAGAAATGTCACAGGAACGATGCATGCATGCGTTCGTACAGCTAATGGGTATACATGGTCCAGAAATTAGAATGACTGCCAGTTTGTTTTGCTTTTACTGGTCTAGATAGACAGATACAGTACTGTGCAAAGACCTGCCTTCATTTATTTCATTTCAAGCTAAAATGGACATTTCTATGGGGCACATTATTAAAAACTATAATGTTATACATAAAGGTACAAATATTAACGTCACCTAAGAGGGTTATAAGCATTACTAAATAGTTATGTAATGTTGTAAAAGTAGGAACTACTATTATTTAAAATTTTACCACAGTTTATAATCATTACTTGACACGTAAGTAACGTTTAAATGAATCATTAAATAATGTATGTGTATAAATCTCTGTGTTTGATTGTTCCAACTGATCATGGAACATATTTACAAAAGTTAAAAAAGTACGTAATATAATACAATGTTAAATAACACAATATATATTGTATATCATTCTATGTATTATTCTTTTTGAATGTATAATTTAGGCATTATTAATAATTTTTTTGTGTTTCTTTGTGACCCTTTTTGTAAAGTGCATATATCTTGGAAATCTATGTCTTATAAATGCACCACAGTTACATATATACTTTATATATGAATTTTATATGCGCTGCATACACTCTGTTCTGGTGTACATTTATGAAGTGTTTCAATAAAGGTACATATTTAATGATTACTTGAGACATTAATTAATACATGACTTAAGCATTTAGTAAGGATTATAATAATAATCAGATCTAAAATAATAATAATGTTCTTGTTTATATTATTAGTTAAGGTAGCAACAATAGTTATTGCTATTATTTATCGCTATATTACATAACTATATAGTAATGCTTATTAACTATCTTAAGTACTGCTGATATATGTACACTTTTTGTAAAATTTTACCAAAACTCACTTAACACGGATAACGCTAAAAGCCCTCAAGCGTGACTAAATTAAAGCAATTCTGTGAAGAGTGGGCCTGAATTCCTCCACAGTTGTGGTAAAGTTTTATCAGGGCAATGACGTTTTAGCATGGGTAATACAGGTGCTCCACAAACTGTAAAGTAAGACAATCCAGTCAGTTTTTTGTGGGCTTTCTAGATCAGAAAGCATCTGAATTTATAAGCCGTTCAGTTGTGACTCTTTCTACAACAAGTGGGGACTAATACCAGCCCCATCTGATTCGCTCCGGCCATGTCTTCAGACACAGGAGTGCCATTTTTATTATGTCTTGCAAGCACCAGAGCTCCTAGCATTATGTGGAAGCTAATAGCTCAGTTGCACCTGAGTAGACAAAGTTTATTTTTGATGGCACAGTTGGGAAAAATGTTTGACACAAAGCTGAAATCTGCTTTATATAATCCAACTACTTGTTCAAGTTTTCCTGTTCCACCTTAAATGGTGTTGTTGTTACATGCTGGTGCCTCAGTCCAAGACTAGACTGAGAACTACATTTAGCCCTGGATTTTTGTCTAGACAAACCCACTACAACCACACTGACCACATCCACCCACTTACCACCATCACCCCCAGAAACCACCATCTCATGGTCTCTGCATTCCAGTATGCCCCTGGCACATGCCTTTTGTTCCAGGTGGTCTCAGCTCACTTTATACAGGACTAAAGCAGGATAACGGCATGCATTTCTTGCCCACATGCATAGTGGCCCACCAGGGAATTGTCCCAGGTTCTCTAAATCCCTGCTGGCCAGTCCATCTCTGTCTCAGTCTCCCTGCCTAGCTTCTTGTTTGAATTTTTGCATTCCACCTTTAGTACCATCTAACTGATAGTAATGGAGCTGTAATGTTCTTGGTGTTATTCACTGCAGGATCTACAAAAACCTCTACACAGTTAGTTGGTTGAATTTCTGTATGATTAAGTTGAACTACATCTGATCTACAGGTGAATAAGGTGAGAGTAAAACAGAGGAATGTGTCTTTGTGTCGGGACACTGGAAGAGTTGGGTGGAGTCAGCAGTAGCTCATTATCATTTAAAGTAATAGTATCAGAGTCAGTAGGTCGTGATAGATAGATAGATAGATAGATAGATAGATAGATAGATAGATAGATAGATAGATAGATAGATAGATAGATAGATACTGAGCCTTCTCAGAAGTGTTCTTTGGTCATGCGAGGGTAAACGTCTGCCCACTTTAGGAGGAAGAGTACCTGTGTAATCTCAGTGGGACATCCCGTAGTGTGGAGGGAAGAGATGGAGAGAGGTGCTGGACAAGACAACGATGTGTGTTTGATCTGGCTGAAGCTGCTGTAGATGAAACAGCAGTGATGATGGGTTCTGGCCTTAGAGCCGAGCTGAGGATCCTGCTGGGCTGGAATTCCCCCTCGCTGTACTGTAGAACTCCCACTGCGCTGAATCACATTACTCTACAGAGAGGTGAACTAGGAGTCATACGCATTGGCCCTCATACTCACTGCACAAAGTTTCAAGACAAGAGAGGAGAGGAAAGGAGAGTTTACAGCACATGCAAGTATATCTGCATCTGGGTTTTTGGCACTCATGACATGCTAATCATTTTCACTGAATATACTTTTATACCAATTATATAGAATTATGAAACCTACACTTTTCTATTAGAGATGAACATGAAGCTTTACACACTTTTGGATATTTGAGGTTTAAAGCTTAAGCATTAGTCATAAAACCATTCGCTTTGTGGGCCTAGTTATAGCAGCCTTAGGGCCGTCATGTTTGCTAACACAACAAGCCAGACATCTCGGCATGGAGTTGTAGACATTCCTAAAGGCTGCAGTAATCTATCTATTGAATATTGTCACACAGTTCCTGCAGATTGTGCAAAAGAGGTGGAGGTTGAGCAACACCAGGCCTTCTAGACCTTTGACATGTGACAAAAACCGTTCATCTTGAAGCTGACCACGGTGCCTCCACACACGGATTCGTGATCGTCTCCGCCAAGACAAAAGCAGGACTCTTCACTGAAAACGACCCACTGCCATTCTGAGTCACTCCATGACAGTCTGGCACGACACTGTTGCAGTCTTTGCGGATGTTGAAGCGGTGTTGAGGGCAGTCTGCGTTGTGCAGCTGTCTGCCAATGGTGCTGGCACTAACAGGAGGGCTCATGGAGGACATCACTTCTTACTGAATGTCTGCAATCGTGGCTGGTGGGACAGTCAGGTACAGCAATAAGGCCCGTCCTTGCTATGTCACACCGTGTCATTCCTGTCAACCAAGGTTCATTCCTGTTGGTTGATTCATTCTGGGTGCAACTATTTGTGCAGCTTTTTTTGACAATGTGTGTATTAATTTTAATATTCTATTGCTAATACTACTAATACTAACACTACTAACCAGTAGACAAATACTTTTCTCTTAATTCGACTTGTCTAAACTGTATTACTGGTTGGTAATTCACCACAAATCCCTTGTGTTTTCAAAGCCTCTTCAGCTCCAGTAGAATTATGAAATATGACAGTGTGCTGTGCTTGCAACCTTTAAGATCTACAGCTTGTAATGAATCTTTCACCTACTGTTTCCTGAACACTACAGATTCGGACATACTAACTGTTCTTGTGAACTGTAAAGTATGGAAGTACACCATTTGGGACACAGCCTGTGGTTTGTCTGTTTTGGGTTACTGAGCTACACAGCAGCGCTAAATGGCAGCCTCTGTTGGAACATGAGCCAGTCCCTATGTAGATAGGAAGAAGTCCTAATCCTAAAGAAAATACAGTGGCTTTTAGCCACAGGTGATTATACACTAATGAAAACATAGTTTGTGTGTTGTATTTCATTCCTGCTGATAGATCCCCTTAAATCTTACATGCTGACTTTTCAACAGTTATGTCTGCAGCAAGACAGCTAGCTGAAACACAAGTCTACCTGAATGGCTCATAAAGAAACAAAATGAAGGCTTTGCAGTGGCCTAGTCAAAGTCTTGACCACTGAACCCTAGATCATGCTAGAAAGCCCTCTAGTGTAGTTAAATTGACACAATTCTGGGAAAAAGAGTGGGACATAAAAAACACCTGTCAGAAGCGTTTGGTTGCAGTAAAAAAAAAAAAAAGTTTTGGCAGGGCAATTACATGCAGGCATGAGAATTATAGGTGTTGAAAACCAGTAAATGAACTGAGCATCGTTTTCTTGTCTTCTCTGTGTTTTAGAATCTGAAACCATTTATGTGAAAACACAGAGGGGCCAATACGCTTTCACAGCACTGTAAACTATCAGAGACAATATCAGGTCCTGACAAACAGCCCTTTCTCTTTGCCAGACAAGGACGAGATTAAGGTTGTGCCTGCTAGTTTGGAGAGGACAGTGAGGAGAAGTGAAGGGAGAAATGATGCCTGTATGAGTAGACACTGAGGTCAACGCTGAAGGAACAGATGCAGCTTCACCTATCTTGACCTTGACTCCAGCAGCAGATGCTTAGTGACACGCTTACTACACACACACACACACACACACACACTGATCACCTTTAGAGTAAGATACATTTGTGTACTAGTTCCATCATTCATTCCCTTCCCCCTCCGTCATTCTGTTCATCCATCCCATCGTATCTCCTCACCGTCACATCTGTCACACATCCATCCACAACTCGTCTATTCCTTTTTCTATCTAATCTCTCCATACCATGCTCCCTGCACCTTGCCTATACCTTGTTAGAAAGCTGTGCTGTTATGTATGCATATGTTTTTGTATGCTTGTGTGTTTCTACGATACAAAAGTCTACATAACCTGCGTGACTTTGAACAAGGCTTAACCATTCTGGTGATAGACGGACATTAGTGTACAAGATATACATATGCTTTTACAGTCGTTGTCCATTTACCATATGGAAGCACTGGTGGTGTGGTAGTGTGTGTTGTGCTGGTGTGAGTGGATCAGACACAAAGCCCTGGGTCCATATACTGCCCACTCTATTAGACACTCCTAGCTTGCTTGTCCACCTTGTAGATGTAAAATCAGAGATTGTAGCTCATCAGTTACGGCACAGTTTGTGTTGTTCATCATCTAGTCCATCTGTGGTTAAAGAATGCTGCCCACAGGACACTACCCACAGGACCCTGCTCACCGGAAACTGCTCACAGGACACTGCTCACAGGACACTGCTCACAGGACGCTGCCCACAGGACCCTGCTCACTGGAAACTGCCCACAGGACACTGCTCACAGGACGCTGCCCACAGGACGTTGATGGCTGGGTAGTTTTGGTTGGTGAACGATTATCAGTCCAGTAGTGGCACTGAGGTGTCCAGTAGCACTGCTGTGTCTGATCCACTCACACCAGCACATCACACTATAACACAGCACCACCACATCAGTGTCACTGCAGTGCTGAGAATGATCCACCACCCACATACTACCTCTTGTGTGGTGGTCCTGTAGGACTCCTGACAATTGAAGAACAAAGTAACAAAGTATTCAAAGCAACAGATGGACTACAGTCTGTAATTGCTCCTATATGGTAAATGGAGATAATTAAATGGACAGTTAGTGTAGATACAGGAAGGTGCACATAAAGAAGTGGCTGGTCAGTGCATATATACATGTATGTGATCCATTCGACACATACATATCCCTATATCATGTCAGCGTGTGATAAACCTTTCTACGTGTTTGTGTGTTGCTGAAGAATAGACAGTAGGCTAATGCCATGGATAAATCTTAGCCATGCTGACAAGGTGGTGTGCATGTGTGTGAGCGAGAGAGAGAGTTTTATGAGTGCTCAGCCAAGAGCTGGCTGCAGATGTGATTACTCGGAGAAAAGGCGCGGAGGCCCTGGAGTGATGGATGCAATGGGATCATTATCATCATTATCTACATCTGCATCCTCTGACAGCCACATTTATTTAACACTGTCTGAAGTCTCCCCAGCGAGGCCTCCGTATCAATTAACATTAACCACTGCGTGTCCACTGAAGCTAACTCCAGCTAACCTCACAGCTTTAGCTACGGGATAGCTATAGAACAGGCTTTTGGGTTTTATCATGGACCTTAGAAACATGCATGTCAAGTCATCACCAAACTTGGCAACGCCTCTGGGCAGATATCTGAAGAGATATACGCTGTCATGAGTTGATTATGTCTTGTGACATAACATGGGTAACATAAGTGTCATGTTACCCTTAGTAGCGATTGTCATGACAGATGTTCGAAAGACTAAATGGTTGGAGTAAACCGTAAAAACTGGCATGTGACATAAACATTAGGACATCTGTCATGACCAGAAGGAAGCCCTCAGGGCCCAATAACCAGAGTGCCTAATGATTCCTGGAAACTAAAAATACATGTTTCTAGTTCTAGTTCTAGTAGTTCTAGTTTCTACTTGTGTTATTTATAGTTTAATAGGCTCATGTGTGAATCACTTACAAGCATTTCAGTAGTAATCTTGTTTTAGTGTTAAGGTTTGTATAGAAACAAAATGATGACATTCTCAGAATGCCCAGCAAAAAAAATTTGGAATTGTTTATATACAAGGTATCTAGATATACAATACTTCATACGGGTAAATGAACCATACGGTAAATAAATTATATATGTATCATAATTATTGAGTTCAGGTGTTTTACATGTTTTAGCAACACCCATTGTTAACAGGTGGATACAATTAAGCCCATAGTCTTATAATCCCCCCAAACCAAAACACAAGTCACCTCTGTGATGTGTTCTGTGTTCTGTGGTTGAGGTGACAGTAAATGGTGACAGTAAATTCGATTCACAGTGTCTACATTGAGTTGTTGGGCAACCAAGTTTTGCCTTTTGCTCATCATCTTACTGAGAAACACAACATTCCTATCCCTGTATTCCAACATGACGATTCTCACAATCACAGGGCTGGTGAACATTTAAGAGCACTATCCCCAGATTTGAATCCTCTTGAAAGTTTCTGACACTACCTGGAGCAACCAGTAACACCCCAGGGAAAGCATTCACCAAATCTGGCCCGACTGCACAATTCCTTGATGCAAGAGTGGCTGAACACTGATGTGGCCTACATTCAGAAACTTGTCCAGTCCATTCCTAATCCAACCGCAGCTGTGTTTGTGGAGGTATTACACGCTATTAGGTATGTTTCAGTCACAGGTCCAACAAGCGTAATTTACGGGCAACAGAAAGAGCCGTACCTAAGAGCTTGGTAACTTGAAACATGGAGCTGTCATAGGATGCCACTAGTCTTGCTAGTCCTTCTTTAGCCAACTGTAGGTGCTATTGTTGTGAAATAAAAGTGTCTAAGAACAACAACAGCTCAACCACAAAGCAAAAGACCATGCAAACTGCAAGCTGCAGAGCGCTGAAGCGTACAGCACCCATCCTCTTTCACAACCCTGACTACAGAATTTCAAACTGCCTCTAGAAGCCAAAACAACAGACAAACATTACACTAATAATTTGCTAACATTTTCTAAGGCTTCAAAAACGGATCTGAAGTATATTCTGCACATACTGCTGTTCAGACAATGCCTCAGATAATGCAACAGATAATGTGTCTGTGTTTTTGCTGATCTGAACATCATCACCAGAGCAGATTCTCTCTGTGGTGTGAATGTACGTGTTTAACACAGATGGTTCTCAGTCACAGAGACAGACAGATAGAGAGGGAGAGAGAGAGAGGTGGTAAAATGAGGAGTATTGAGTAACACTCAGGTACCATATGGGCTAGCGCTGACAGCTGCCACAGGCCTGGAGTCATTCGGGCTGTTCGCAAAGCCTCAGCCTGGATAGAATTAAGACAAATGATGGGCTTCTGGTCCCTCACTCTTAATCACTCTTACAACAATTCTTTATTGCTGCTCCTGCGTCTGTAGGCCTTTTACTTTCACATTGATTTCTCAGCAAGCGCCGTCGCTAAAACCCAGCTGATTATATACACTTCTTCTATAATCAGAGGATTCCTCAGTGTTGTTGTTGTGCTCAAAAGAGTGTGAACTATTAAAGTTGGAATTTCTAGGATTGCAGTTGCAGACTACATTTTCAACCACCAAAGACTGTAATGGTGTCATGCCAGACTGTCATGGAGTAACTCAGAATAGCTGCAGGTCGCCTTCAGTGACCAGTCCCGCTTTTGTCTCGGCGGAGATGACCAACGAATCAGTGTGCGTTACATCATACATGGTCAGAAACAGGATAAACAAGCATATAACTGATATAACTGGACTTCATTTGGGGAAGAACAGAATTGCATCACTTTGATTTGCCACCAGTCTACTGCTTTAAGGACGCATCATAAAACGTGCTTTGATGCTGATGCACATCAGCCGGTGCTTTCAGTTGCATGGGACATTAGCAAGTTGTAAACCCAGATCGGCACAAGGTTAATAACTTTTACTGCACAGTGAGACGTCTCCTTCATACAGAGTAGCTGTTTAAAGGGTAAAACCTGTAATCAAAGTCATGCCATGGTAAAGTAAGAAACCCGTACAGGTCTGCTGAGATGAGCGGAGAAGTGGACCGTCAACCCATACACAGATATGTACATGTACGTTATTATCCCAGATTATTGGAAATATATCATTTTAATAGTAATCTATAGAGAAGCTGAGGTCAGATACCAGCTCACATAACATTTCCTCTGAAGTCAGCGGTATTAATAGGGAGCTTGTCCTCTTTTGCTGAAGTAGCAGCGTGGAACTTGGTTAGGAGGATATAATTGCATTAGTGAGGTCAAGTCAGGATGTAGCTCCATCCTTTCAGAGAATGGAGTCCCGCTGCTCCAGACCCCAAAAAGTCTTGTCTTTAAGGCTGGTGGCCCCTGGTTTCCTTGAGGTATGGGATCCAAGGGGACGAGCCACTCTACTCTTACCGAATGGAGCCATTGAGTGTGGCCTGTGGGAACCAGTGTGGCAGTAGGCGTCCGGCATGCCACCCTCTTCCCATGCTCCTGTGCCACCTCCTGTGTTTTCTGCATGCCCATGCTGAGGGTCGCCAAGTCCATACCACATGGAGTTGGGTTGCCTTTTTCTAATAGTTCCTGGGGCGGGCTTGTAGTTCTCCCACAGACTTCCTTAATACGGGATTCAAGCTGGTCCCAAAGCACAGCATTCATGCCAGTCCCTACTGCTGGATGCCAACACGAAGCCTTCATGATGGTCCCTACCACTGGACACTATTGAACAGCAAGTCAGGCCTCACCGCTGCATACCAAGGCAAGACATTCACATCAGTCCCTTCCACTGAACGGCAACACACAGCATTCAAGGCGCTTGTGCTGCAGTCTCCACCAACCACATTGTTTGTTGAGGATGCTTATCATCAGACGTCTGAACCCGATACCTGAACAGGGTTGGGTATCGGTTCGAATATTTCTACTCTTACCAGCCCAGATACCAGTGAATGCGGGCTTGGTTTGCAGGGTACATTTACTGCCCACATTGGCTTGCAAGAAATGCTGATGTCAATAGAGTATATAGTTTATAGAAAAAAGAATATCAGTAGATTATAAGTTAGATTTCCAATCAGGTTTCAATTAAATGACCAAGCAAGTAATGTTTGAATGCTGTGCAATGGTATCCGGAGGTGGGGGCCGACTTGAATGGCTCACAGATGCTAAGACTGGTGACATAGGCACTGAAACTTCATATTTTTTTATAGACTGGAACAGATTACATTGATACTCCATAGTATTAGTGTATAATTAACATAGTACACTTCACTACGCAGCCCTACAGCTGACTGTATCTACAGTGAACCTTTTCTCTGAATTTCCGTAGAGCAAACTCAGTTAACTGTGCATATCTGCGTGACTGAGATTCTTTAGGAAGTGAAAGTCCACACAGGCTAAACAGGGTCCATGACCCTTTTCAAGCCTCCAGGGAGGGGTCTGGAGTGGAAAAAAGTGGGGGGGAAAGAAAAGAGCCAAGAGAAAATAAGAAGGAGGAGGAGAAGAAGGCAGATATGAAGTGGGGGTGAGGGGGTGAAAATGAAGAGCGTAAGGCGGGGGGTCATAGAGGATCCCGGAAGAGAGGGGGCGGAGGTCAAAGAGAGAAAGAAAGAGCAAGAGTGAGAGTAAGAGAGTTGTTTGACATTCATACCCAGCGAAGCTTCCCATGACGCCCAGTGGTCCCATTGAGTGTCACTGCCTTCCCACAGGAAGTGACTGTGTGTGTGTGTCTGTGTGTGTGTGTGAATATAAGCCGTCGCCTTCCTGTCAGCCCCTCCGTCCCTCCTTCTTGCCTTGTGGCCAAACAACGTCCTCCAGAAAGCATATCCGCCTAAAGAAAAGCATAAGTGGCACAAGTTTCCGTGCCACTGAGGAGATTTCAGTCTCATATTTTACATATAAGCCCATATTTCATATGGGTCACGGCACCCCCTGTTATAACCGTTATATAATTGTGATCAGCAGAGGAGATTTGTGATTTATATTTAGAGGCCGGGGCCTGTTCACATCCGTGCCGCGGGGTTAGCATGGAGCTGGTCCCTGGGGGAATTTGGATCAGGCAAGGGTTTGGTAGAGCATAAATTCAGGAAAGGGTGCCTGTTCTGCTGGGGATTTTTGGGTAATCCTGAGCAGACCTACTTGTTGGGCATGGGGCTATGGGTGGCATTACTCAAAGCGTCCAGCTTGGCAGGGCCGACTCCAGACGGATTACATAGGGCAGTGTTGTACCAACTTGGCCCGGCAGGACATCTCCAGGCTTGGGTTTCTTTGGCTTTTATTCTGAGGTCCTTAAAGAACCCTAAGATCACATTATGCCATTTCAGAGAGTCCTGGAGATCTTGATGTGCTCTACTTTGATCTTATATAAGCATGTCCATCACTATTTATGCTAGCCTGAATTAGCGTGACACGGCAGCTTGTTTATTTTACAGATTCCCACAATCCTCATTGATAAGGATTAGGCTCTGTGAACCCATATAGGGAAAGAGTTGATATAATCTGGAGATGATTATACTGTTACAAACACTGCTCACTGGCTTCTCACTGTGCTTGATTATTACCGGACAATCACTTTCTAATAACGTCATCAATCGTGGTCATAGCACTGTCATTAGAAGACGTCCAGCTCTGCTCCCGTCTGCCATCTAAATGTCTTCTCTGGCAGAGCGGAGCCATCCATATTATCTCGTAACTGGCTCGACACAAATCCCCGCTGTCCCCGCAGCTAACCCCCACCAGCTGCTGGGATGGAGACGTCAGCCCAATTGATTTGGCCTCGAGAGCCGGCGTCCTGATCCGCCTCTTCTCCACGCATTCCTCCGAGGGGAGTGGAGAGAAGGAGGAAGAGAGGGAGGGACAGACAGTCCCTGAAACCGAGAGAGAGACTCTGAGCCTTAAGGAAATGGCCGCTCCATCCTGAGGCCAATATTTAGAGATAATTTAAGAGAGAAGGAAGCAAGGTTTCCTCTTTGTTGTTCACCATGGTCTAGAAACATCTCCTCCTCAGCATCAGTGATACACATAGAATGACCAAACACTAAATACAGGATGAAGCATTGTTGATTTTTAATAGCTTGACCAAACATGTTAATGTGACTAACAGTAAACTGAAGCTAGCAGTTGCCAGTTAGCATCGTGTTGTTTGTTTAATGCTAGCTGGGTGCTGTTAGCTTTCATATATTGTTAGTAAAGCTGTCCTCCTTTCTAAAACCCCTTAACCATCTAAAACTCCATCATTAGGTCAACTGTTTTCATTGGGAAGACTGGCCACTGATCATTGGGAATCCCTGATGCATTTTTTTTGTACATTATGTGTGGGGGATAGCGGGGTTGGTAGCATTGTCACTCCACAGCAAAGGGGGCTTGGGTTCGATTTCCAGCTGGGGTGCCCAGAGACCTTCTGTGTGGAGTTTGTATGTTCTCTCCAGGTGCTACAGTTTCATTAGGACAACAGTTCTCATTTGAACATGATATCAGGGATGGCTTGGTCATTGGGAAGACTGGCCAGTCCATCCATTATGGCTTTTGCTGTTGCTATTTCATGTGGTGGGGGGTGGAAGGGGGGTAGCACTGTGTCACCGCACTGCGCCCCACACACGTAAGCAAGAAGGGCCTTTCCCATGTCTGCGAGGATTTCTCCGGCTGCTCCAGTTGCTTACCACAGGTTAAAGACAGGTTATCACGTTTCATCAAGATGCAATTGTACGATCCAACAAGTCCCCTCTGTGATGTTCTGGGGGTGTTTTAATGGGTTCTTTGGTTGAGCTGACAGTAAATGTGAACCACAGTGTCTACACCGAGATGCTGGACAACCAGATTTTGCCATTTGTTCATCATCTTACCAAGGAGCCCAACATTCCCATCCCTGAATTCCAAGATGACAAAAGCCCAGGTTCACAGGGCTGCAAATGTGACTGGTTGGCATGATGAATGATTACACATCTGGAGAGACCCACAAAATCCCCTGATTGGATCCTCTTGAAAATCAGAGGGACTACTTGGAACAACCAGTAAAATGCCAGGGAAGGCATCCACCAAATCTGCCCCAACTAACCAATTCTGTGATGTAAGAGTGGCTGAACATTGATTTGGCTTGTATCCAGAAACCTGTCCAGTCCATGCCAAACGCAGTCACAGCTATTATTCGTGCTCATGGTGGTATTACATACTATTAGGTACGTTTCAGACACAGGAGACTGATTTTTTGTCTGGTGAGCTTACTTCAACACTGTGTGAGCTGAGAAGTCTATGGTTTTACCTGAGTATCAGAATTAACACTTACGTTCTTTACAATGGTCTAAAACCAAAATATTTCCACACCATGATTTGCTCCCATCTGAAGAGTGTAAAACATAGTTTTCCTGGCCGCTGTCTATGACTGGTAGATCACTGCTGCATCATTAGGCGCTTTAATGTGAACACAAGAACGCAAGCAAGGCTTTTTATTTGGCAGTCTGCAACAAGCTCATTTCACAGCAGATGCAGTTACAGTGTTGCATGACATGCTGCGCCGTGTCTTGTGTAATACACTCCTATATAAATCAATGTTGCCTCGTCATTCCATGACGCTCTGAAATATCCTCAATGTCCAAAGTAAGACAAGTATCTCCAAAATGGCAGGAGAGGGCAAAATCCTCATTTAACTTTATCGTAAGTCAATGGAACCAGACTGTTATCAAAGCAATTTAGGTCCATTTCTGTCAGTCCATTCATCATGAAAATTTCAGATAGTGTAAACAGCAGCTGCTGTGTTCAAATGATGCATAAAAATAAGAAAAATAAGGAGATGCATGTTTTTCATTAGACAGGGTCTACTTTTTGGCGCATGTCAGGTTTGGCAGCAGAAACAGTGTGACGTGGTGTTTATGCTTTTTTACCCCTATGCCCTTACACACATAAAAAGAATAGCTGCATCCAGAATGACTTAACTGATAGGAATGAAACTTGGTAGGTAGGTTGGACATAGCAAGACATGTGAACTGCACATGTGACGTAGGCAAGGACGGGCCTTCTCGCAACACCTGACTGACCCAACAGAGACCATTGCAGATCTACAGTGAGCAGTGATGCCCTCCGTGAGTCATTCTGATTGGCACCATTGGCAGATGACTGCACAACGCAGGATGACTTTCATGTAGGCCATTACGACGACTGCCCTTAACACCATGTCAGCATCTCCTAACACTGCAATGTCGTGCCAGACTGTCATGGAGTGACTCAGAATAGCAGTGGGTCATCTTCAGTGACAAGTCTCGCGTTTGTCTTTAAGCTCCGTGGGTTGTATTATCACAGGCAGCATTAGCTACCTCTACGAGATATCTGGCACGTTGTGTTAGCACACATGGTGGCCCGACACCATCATGAGCGCTATTACTTCTCTATGTGTAGCTCAATAAATATTGCCCATATAAGTCTAAATATATTATCATTCCCGGTAATCTTTATCTTCCTTCCCAATAGCATTACAACCCCAGACCTCCTTCAGGTGCATCTGTTCTTTTGATCATGGGCGTTTATAAAATCTAGGCACAATAAGCAAATCAACAAATGTAGTTTTAACTCTTTGAAAAGATGATGTATATATCCCTTAAGTAGGTTAATGTTGTAAACCCACATGCGTCCTTCACGCGTCATAAAGCTACCACTACATCACATGATGAGGAAGCCAGCAACAGTCACGCCAGCAGCTCAGCCCGTTACTGTTGATCTCTTTATGCCATCTAAAAAAGTTTCCGCCTGGTGGGAAACAGCAAGCAGGTTTACCACGGTTAACCCCTCATACCAAACAGTATCTGGTGTGAAAGGCTGCCACCTGTAATGTAAGGAATCATACTGGTAATGTTGGAACAGGTATGAAAGTGAACATGCATCCATCAATATTTATGCATTACATCAACGATAACTGAGCGTTTGATATTTGGTCGATGCATCAGTATAGATCGCTGCATCTCTCATATCCAAGTATAAGCAAGTCCCCCAAATTCTACTACCCCCAGGATAAAGTGTGATGACAACAACAGGGAAAGGTAAAGCGTGAAGGGTAGTTGCAGAGAGAAAGAGATGGAGAATGGAGAAGAGTGTGGTGGAGCGGGGGGTGCATGAAAACATGATAAAAACAGGCAGATGGTTGAAGAAGACGCAGAGAAATGCACGAGAGTACACAATCTGATTGGACATCAGAGGCAGAGTATGTACTATAACAGGGTCACTTCACCATTAACATGATGCCGTCACGGCTAACTCGAAAGACTAACATGTAACATAAACCATAACGACGTCAAAGCATATAGCGATTGTCATTACCAGTGATGGTAACCTAATAATAACTATTACATTACTAACAGAATCTATCGTGACCATCAAGACATGTTTATTTCATGGTTATGTCAATGTTATTACAACATTTCACTAAAGCCTAGAAATAAAATCATTCAGCCCGACAAATACGGGCTAGTCAAGGAGCAGTCTGACAGCCACATACCGTTTAGTTCCATGGTATTTAATAGTACAGCAAAATCCACAGTAGTTATGAATATTACACCTGAGATTAATAACTGTAGTATAATCCGGTTTAAGTGGTTAAGGGATAAATTTGGATTTCAATTATGATGATTAATAGAGGAAATGAAGGTAATTACAAATCTGTCACAGTGTGTGTGTGTGTGTGTGTGTGTGTGTGTGTGTGTGGTTAGTGTGTGTGCAGAAAGGGTTGGCAGTGTGTGGCGTGTCTGACTGGTTTCTCTCAGGGTCTTATCTCTGGAAGTCTATCACTCACAGCGTCTCCCACTCAGGAAGGAGGTAGGAGCTGGAACAGGAGTACTGATCAATCTTCCCACAAACACTGCCAACTATCTCTCCAGGAATGCTCTGCTGTTTTTCTCTCATTTTCCTCTCTTTCTCTCTCTCTCTCTCTCTCTCTCTCTCTCTCTCTCTCTCTCTCTCTCTCTCTCTCTCTCTCTCTCTCTCTCTCTCTCTCTCTCTCTATCTCTCTCTCTCTCTCTCTCTCTCTCTCTCTCTCTCTCTCTCTTTCTGGTACTACGTCTTTCTCTCGCTCTTTTGTCCTCTCTTTCTCTCTATCTTTCTTTGTTTCTAGGTGTATTTCTCTTGCTCTTTTTTCTCTGTCTCTCTCTCGTTTCCTCTCACTCTCTGACTAACTCTTTTCCTCTCTATCTCTCCTCCTCTCACTCACTTACTTTTTTTTCTCTCACTTTCTGTCTCTTTCTCTCTGTTCTTAATTTTTCTCACTCTCATTTTTTATACACTTTTCCTGCTTTCTCTCTCTCTCTCTCTCTCTCTCTCTCTCTCTCTCTCTCTCTCTCTCTCTCTTTCTTTCTTTTTGCTTTTTCTTTTTTTCTTTCTGCCTTCTTAAAGAGCAAGGCTGAATGGTTGGTAATCTCTCAGTCTCTGCTTGATCTCTGGTTGATTGAGCAGTGATGTGCTTCACTGTTCCGTTGCTTGAGTTTGACAAGACTTCTAATCACCCCACTGAGTCACTTTTAAGGGTCCGCTCCGGTTTCCCCTTCATTTGGCGATGAGCACATCCCATCAGAATGCAAACACACTCACAGGGTGTTTTTATCTCCTCCTGTACAGTCGGGTATAAAGGTCTGAGACCCCTAGTGAAAATTCTTCTAATTGGCATTTCTTCTGAACTGAAAAGAAAGATCTTCATGACAACGTCTAGCACGAGCATCTTCTATTATGGGCATTTTTGCATGAATTTAATAGAAGATCATTAATTAGGCCGTCACTGACGTCTATTCAACTGATCATAAGCACAGAACACTGAAGGAGAACAGTTTCCATTAGCTAGAACCAAGCTCTGTCCAACAGGTCAGAACCAGCTCAAAACAAAATGACCGCTGTACCCTGTACACTTCTTTCATTTGGACAGTTACAGTTTTATGCACACATCAGCCAAAAGGAAGGACAGATTTGGCCATACTGTAAGTATGGTAAGCAGTTACATTTACTGGGTTACTGTCTATCATTATTAGTTTTAGCCCAAATGTTTATGAGGTCTCCACCACACAAAATTACGAATGTTGAGTTGCACTGACATCAAAGTCTTTTGAATTCCACTATGTCTTATTGCAGTGTATTGGCTATGTATCTGATTTCATTATCACCTACCACATAAATGTGGGTGGGGCAGAGGTGCAATGGGTATTGCTGTTGCCTCACAGCAAGAAGGGCCTGGGTTTATTCCCATCCGGGGTGTCTGGGGTCCTTTTTGTGTGAGGTTTGCTTATACTCCCCGTGTCAGCTTCACTGCTCACTGAATTTCGGGGCACAGTAGTTAATGTTGGGCCAGTCTTTGCTTGTGACGCTTGCATGGCCAGCTGTGAAACTTGAGTCATTCCCATCATATGATGTCAAACCTACCCAGCAAGTTTCATTCCGGTCAGTTGATCCCTTCTGGGTGCAACTTTTGATGGTGAGTGTATGAAGGAAAAGACTGGATTCGAGACACCTCTACCTGCTGTGTAAACATATCCATATGGTAAGTGGAGCTAATAAAGTGGACAATGTGTGTAGATCCTAATAAAGTGTTCAGTCAGTCTATAGTCATATGTACTTCATGTGTTTGTTCATGCTCAATAAAAAGCCAATCAGCTTTCAGCTAGATCACATTCTTTAGATACCAAACAGATTTAACAACAGCACTGAGACATCACACTATTAGCAGCAGACTGAACGGCAGCCATGTTTTTGCATCAGTCTTAAAGAGGACATTGTGCCGAGTCTGTGGCCCCTTGATTTCTTTCTGCTGGTGTGAATATTCCATTCACTCTCAATAGTGGATGCTATCCACACAGCTAGACCTATGACGAGGCGGCGCTCGTGTGTGGAGTCATGATGTGTATCATGGCGCTCTTCTCCTATTGGACACTGCTGTTCCCTGCCTGCCAGCTACCCACTCATGGCGCCTGGCTGCGTGCTCCCTACGAGCTGCCATTTAGCTCCTTGCTAAATGGATGTAGCGACACATTGGTGATCCAGTTAATTGACCGCTCCTGATATTGACTTGTGTGACCGGCGGTGACGTGAGCTTTTATGCGGCCTCAAATGGCTGACATTTTGCACACCGACCCCTTCGAGGACAGCTAGACAGACAGACAAAACCACCACCCAACCCATATCACCCCCCACCCACCTTGATTTTCTCCACCACTTTTTTTCATCCATTCTGCATGCTCGGAAACAGAGGGGGGAAAAAAAGGAAAGATAAAAAATGGAAAGTGTGCTGAACATGTAACACTCCCCCCAAAGCCCCCGATGTCCCATCCATTAGAGCCATTCGATACGTGAGCCCCATATGCAATCCATGCTGGTTGTCATGGCATCCACATAGCAACCAGGCGCAGGCGACAGTAGCCTCCAGTTACCTTTTGTGCGAGGACGGGGTTGGTGGCGGGGGTGTGTATGGGGGGCTGTGGGGGAGGGGTTTAAAGCTCCAGATTAGGGGATGTGGGGTGGATGAAAAATGGGTCGCACTGACAATAGGAGTGTACAAATGACTGACAGCTGTTTCAAAGCTTGTCTGCACGTCATGCAAATAATGCAGAGGGGGCTGTGGGGTGGGGGGCTTTGGTGGGTTCATCTCCATATTGTGCAGGCAGGAAGCTGGCTGTGCTGTGGGATGTGAATGGGAGCAGTCACATGAAGAGAATGAGGCCAATGCGAATGCCATCGGTTCTGGGAAGGCAAACATAGGCCGCTTGACGCTGTCGGGACCCCCGTGATGCTTTTTTCTTTTTTGTTTTTTAAGTGGGTTTAACCTTTCACGTCCAGGCTTATTACTGTCATTTCGCCGCACTATTCAACGGTAATTGCATAATTACAAGGTTTATTACACAGTTATGCACAGTAATTACACTTCCTTTGGATTTACATTCTGTCGCATATCAGCACTTTAGACTTCACCACAGCTTTTTCAATATCAAAAAACAGGAAATCCTATTTTCTCATTTTAGAAATGCTATCGTGCTTTCTACCTTCTTCATTTGTGTATTAGTTTGTTTTGTAGACTCTCTGTCAATCACAAACATTGCACCCCCACCCTCAAGACACAAGGTTAGGGTTACAGCAACGGTTTTAAAAGTTTCAACAAGCTAATGCTAATACACCTAACAAATTACACCAAACGACCAAAGGTCATGCCAGGATTAAGCAACTGTAGTGCTAATTGGTGGCTACTTCATTGTTAGCCCATTTGGATGTTTGTTGAAGCTATTTCTTTGAAAATGGCACTCGTTATCCCCGCCCCCCCAGGCAACCCTCAGCAGCCAATCACAGACAGAGCAGCACAGAGGCTTATGTTTTATTCATGAGAGGAATTTCTTATTTTAGGATGTACATGAATCGACAGAGCCTTTTTTCCCTGAGCTGGCGAAAAAATTCCTCCTAATATGTGAATGTGCCCACATGCACTCACATACACACACACACACACACACACACACACACACACACACACACACACACATACACATGCACACACACACATGCACACACACGCACACACACATGCACTCACACACATGTGCACTCACACACACACACATACACACACACACACATACATACACATTCACACACACACACACACACACACATACACATGCACACACACTTGTCAGAGTAATATGCACTGCTCACTATCCCCTGCAGTCACACACATACATTCACAACCTACACACACAGACTGTGTCTCAAATATTCACACTCACACTGTAAGCCTGTGTATCAGAGACAGGGACTCGAGTCGCATCAGCCTCAGAGAAAAGCACAACTAAACTGATTATGTCTATTACCCTAATATTGTGAGCAGGTCTTGGGTGGATGGACATAAATGTGCATTTAAACGATTTGTAAAATTATAAAGCCCAAAGGACAGGGCAGAGGACCTACCGGCAAGCTTGGCACGCCCTCACACAACACAGAGAGAGCTAAACCAGTAAGAACTGACCACTCTCAAAATGTCCTGCTCCAGTCGAGCTTGTGAATGTAGATCTACTATCTTGTTCGACCAGACTTTCAAGATGTGTCTCTGATTCAAAGTGATATGTCAGAACCGTATGTACGCATCCATACATCTGCAGATTCAGCTACTTCCTTCACACTATGGTCTTTGGCACCCCCAAATGCAGTCACTCCACTTAGCCAATCATTAACATCTGCTTTTAAACTCATTTTCCACACATGGAACGAGAAATTCACTGCACTGTACCACCTCTACTCAATCTATGGATCCCATCACTCACACCCCACAGGTATTAATAGCCCCATTATAGTAGTTACTACCACCTTAAACACAGAAGATGACTCAAGCTTCTTTACTGTCTATGCAAGATAATATAATGTTCTTGGTCTCTCCTGGAAACATTTTTGTGGCTCCTTGATTTTCTTTGGACAGCAATGTTATACTAGATACACATTAGCACACGCATTAAAACATATATTCCCTGTATATCTCCAAATTAGTCACTTAACATGCAATCTCAGCCACAGCCCACTCTATAGGATCTTTTTTCATTGCTGTGAATAGATCTGTTCCTCTTGATGTACTAATTAATTATGATTTGTCCTACTTTTCTCTATGCTTTCATTTACATGCCCCGAAGCAAACGAAGCAGCCGTTTGAGACACTTACATACACTGTAGTGACACACACCCTCACGCAGAGACCCTCTCTCGTGGTGTTGTGATGGGGTGGGGCTGAGCACACACATCTGAAATGCTCTGAAATATTCATGTGTGTGTGCCCACCTCTCAGTGTGACAGATTGTGCACGTGTACGCGGGGGGTTGTTCCTAGTGCAGTGTGGAGAAGCGTGCATGCATATTTTTGTGTGTGTATACGAGAGTTTGAGTGTGCATGTAATATGTATAAAGTGAGTGTATGGATGCACCTGTGCATGCAAGTGTGCGTGCAGAAGTGTGTCAGTGTGTGTACTGTATAAGGCCAGAAACAACAGAAGTATGCAAATTATGACGCCCGGCCAGCACATCGCAAATACACATTCCACCTGTACAAAGTCACGTGGTATGTTTCTATGGCGAGTAAGACCCTCAGCACTCAAGGGGGCAATAGAGCACATACCAGAACTGCTGTTATTCCAATAGAAATAGCAGCCAGCCTAAGCTACATGCCGTCTGAATGCAGGCATAACTCTCTACTGTCAGTACTTTCATGAAAATGGACCCAACCCCCCCTCACATGTCTGTACATTAACCTTGTGGTTCTTTTCTTTTTTATAACAAATTGATTTTTTGTGAAGCTGCTTTGAGACAACGTTGGTTGTAAAAAGCGCTATATAAATAAATATTGATTGATGATTGATTGATGATGTAGGCACAGCAGAAGTGAATCAGTAGCAAATTTGAGCAATATGTTAAATGACATTAAAGGAGCAATATGGAAAATTACATTAAAGTAGCAATATTCAAAATGATCCATTTCTGTGATTTTCAGTAAAAAAAAAAATGTACTAAAATGGTTATAAGAATATGAAAACATAACAGTTTTGACAATGTCCCAAAGACATCTATACATTGTGTTGCAGACTTATCCACTAATGTTAGCATGCTAACCAGCTAGCCCCATCCTTTTCTGTCTATAATGCTACTTTGTACCTGATGAGTTGATAGTGAGTCACTGTAGCATTGAATCTGCCACATCAGTGGATAAAGAAGAAGCACTGCCCACTCTTCGCAACAAAACACGTTTGATAGCAAAATAAACAAGTGATAAAAAAGCAGCACAACAAGAATTAACACTGACACTGCTTTTTACCACTGGAGACGCTCTTAGCATGAGGTTTAATGCTGAACTTGCAATAATTCTTCAGAAAAGGGGGATAGGCCCAACACGGTGGACATGTCCAATACTAATTGAATATGCTGTAGGAAGCAAGCAAAACTCTAAATTATTTTACCAGTACGCTGCTGTCTTTGTTGCCATATCCAATGACTGCTCTCTTTCTTGACTGAGAGAGACACAGCAAGCTAAATATCTCATTTAACTAAAAAATATTATTTATGTTTTCCAGCTTTAGCTACAGCATGAAAAACATACAACTCATCATCAAAAGAATAGTTTCCCATAGAGCAAAGTGTGGGATTGCAGTGCTATTGGGAAGCAAGGTAAAAGCTATTGGGTACAATATATGATGATAACTTTACACTGATATGGACAATATTTACTGAGCTACACAAATAGAAGTAGAGGCTCTCAGTATGGCATCAAGCCACCACATTTGCTTACCCAACATACCTGATGTCTCGGCATAGAGTTGTAGAGGTTCCTAATGGTATATGTGATATTTTAAATTTGCTTTATATGTGTACAAGTATTAAAAGTCATGATTCCCTCTACTTGAAAGACACATGTCTCTCTCTCTATTTAACAGATTCTCCAGTATAAACATGTGGAAAGTGCAACATTCATCACAAAGCTAAAGCCGACTGTTTATTCGCCAGCTTCAAATTTTCTGGTCCACCTTAAACGCTGTAGTTAAGTAACAGTCACAGTCCAACCAATACAGCGACACTCCCCGTACACATCCCTAGTGTATATCTGTACGTTTGCAGTATGTGTGTATATCCGAGGGTCTATGCTGTGTGTGTGTATGTGTGCGTGTGATGCAAGCTGATGAAAAAGTGAGAGCAGTGTGGAAAGGAGAGACATAACACGAAGCTTTCTGCTGCCTCACTGAAAGAGGCTGAAGCCACTCAGCCAATCAGCACCCTCGCCTGCTGTGATGTCATCATACCTCTGTCATCTCCACATTCCGGAGAATCTGATCCCACCCCCTCATAACCCCCCTCACACACCCCCCGCCAGTGTGGCGTGTTACCGTGGGTTACCGCATCTTTTATTCATCCTTGCATGAATCAGTGCGGAGAGGAATTTTCCACAATAAGCCCCACAATTCCTTGCAGCACTTTTATTGGCGACTGACTAGCCACGCTCACTCACTCCAGCAGCAGGTGTAAACACAGACGTCCTCGACGGAGCAAGCTCAATGGCTGTGCCTCATCCGTCCTTGCATCGCTGTGATTGTATTTCAGTCAGCATCCCCTTGGTCCAGGGCCTCAGTCTCTAAACTTGAATCTTTTTTTCTCTCACACATGAATGCTGCGTCCGTTTGGTGGCCTCCACGGGTCATTTCCCCTTCCTGTCCCAGGGAGGTCGAGGGTCAGGGTGAATCCTCCCCCATTTCACTGTCAGAAATGAAAACACCAATGCAGTCCGCTGGGGTGCCTCTCTAAACATACGCTCCCTCTGTGTGTATAGACGTGTGGTTCGGAAGCACTAGTGGTATGGTAGAATGGAAATAGCAGTTATGGATTAATGAGCTGCGTAGAAGTAAGACTATCAATTGCAAGTTATTAATTATTAATTATTAAGGATACATTTATCAGTATATTAAAAACACACTTCCATAAAGAGGGAGCCAGTCAAAGGACAATAACTCAGAGGAAAATGTATGTATGCTTTAGGCCTTTCTGACCATCCGTCCTCTGTAAGAAGAAGCTGCTACTGAGAAATGGAAGTAGAACATTCGTCAAGCGGCTGGAGTTCTGTATGTGTAGCTCAATAAACATGGTCCATATCAGTCTAAATTTATCATCATTTCATATATCATATCATCCTGGTAACCATTATATTCCTTACCAATAGCATTTCAGCCCCATCTTTGGGTGCAGCTATTCTTTTAATGATGAGTGTAGATAGGAGAACCATAGAACTACCAGATAATTTCATAAATGCATTCTTACAATAGCTGTTCTTACAAAAAAGATTATAATGATATACTCAAAAAACTTTCTGGTTCCTATCACTACCACTGTGAAGAGTTCTGACTCTGTTTCCCTGAAATAGTGTATATCACATCAAACCACTCTAATGACTTTGCCTACATCTTAATTTTTGGCATGTTTTCAGTTTTCACTTTTGTGTAAAAAGAGACAAAAGACTTTTAACAGTGTTTCAGACTTCGTATCTTTTCCCTAAAAGTGCAGCCTCAGTGGCTTTTGTAGCTCAAAGGCTGATTGAAAAGGCCACCTCTGCTGCCTTATAATGGCTGTCTGAACATTAGTAGTAGTATCCAGTGTTTGATAAGGGTTGGGAGTGAGGCACTGTCCCGTCTTCACTCATATTTCCACTTCAGTGAACGCCCTGAAGGCTTGGGCTGTACAGTAATGGAGCGGATCTTTGGGCTTCTTCCAAGATATTTCCTTCCAGGCTGGAGATGACCTCACTGACACTTCTCCTTTTACCTCCTCAGTGATGAAAACCCACCCGAGCTACATGAACTTCCCTGATCGTTTCTGTACAGCTACAAAAACAGAGAAAAGCCCAGCCTATAACATCTCATTTCTTATCTCTTATTCACATAGTGTCTCCCTTGTTCACCTTAACAATCATAAGCTCACTGGACAAAAAATAGTCACATGTTACTGAAACCTATCTAAATCTAATAGTGTGTGATACCTTCATAAGCACGAATGTGAACAGCTGTTTTGGTATGTACTGGGCTAGTTTCTAAATGTAGGCCACATCAGTGTTCAGACACTTTTGCATTAACGAATTGTGCAGTTGGGGCAGATTTGGTGAATGCCTTTCTTGGCACGATTCTGAGGAGAAATTCCTGTAGACTGGGATTTTAGCTACAAGATACTGACTGCACTGTAGCACCTCTTCTCAATATATGAATCCCATCACTCACACCCTGCAGTGTTTATAGCCCCATCATCCTCGTGCAGTTACTACAACCTTAAACACGCAAGATGACATACTTTTCCGGTGAGCTCCATAGGTCTGTTTATCAGACGATCTTCTTTTTATGATGCATTTCACACAAACAAAGAGAAGATATAATTACACATCATCATCATCGTCAGGACAAAACTTTATATTTTCAAAAGACTGGGAGTTAATGGAACCACACAGTTTACTGGACCCTTCATCATGAAATGTTAATACAATGTAAAGAGCAGCTGGCATATTCACATTCTGTCAAAAGGATGACAGTCACAATGTTAACCCAACTGTTATCCCTTTACAATTTAATATCTTCACTCTAAAATATGTTCACTGTTTTATTTTACAGGTCTGTATTAAATCAGGTGTGATTTACTGGCAGGATTACATTCAAACCACATGCAATCTGTAGAAAACATATGCAACTCATGCACACATACCAGCATAGCACACACTAACACACCATGTCAGTGTCATTGCAGTGGTGAAAATGATCCAGCACCCACATAATACCTGTGCTGTGGTGGTCCTGTGGGGGTCCTGACCATTGAAGATCAGGCTGCAATGGTGTTAGGTGGAGCTAATAAAATAGACAATGAGTTAATTATAAGCTTGTTAAGCTGTTGGTTCTTTATTACATTAATAAAAAAAAAACTTTTATGGAACAGTTTATCATTTTAAGCAGTTATTTTATGTTCCTGTGACTTCTATTACACTACTAAGTAGTTGAAAATAATACTACTGGGTCCAAGTAACCATATATTAGACTAGCGCTTATGACCCAAATGTGCTGGGTCAATTTAATGCAGCATGCGTTATGTTATATAGTGTCTCAGTGCTGGGTTACGGAAATGACCTACATTGGGTTGTTTTTTACTGAGCATGTTTTGAATCAAAGCTGGAAAAACATTCTGGTTGCCACTAAATGACTGTCCTTTACAGCGGATGTGAACATGTCTAAAATGAGGCCAATCAACATATTGGAAAATGGCTCTAATGGTATATACTATATATCAATTTCCTAAAAAAAATTATTAATACTTAAAAAGTATTAACTGCACAAAATGCATAAACACATACAATTCATACTGACTTCTCAAGTCCTGTAAGGAGGCAGGATGCCGGACCACTGTTACCCTGCACTGTCCTTACCCACAGACACATATGCACAGTCATGTCTGCATTGTCATGGGTTTGCATCCAGCTCTGCTCATCTGCAGCAGAGATTGTAGTTTTACATGGATTTTGGCACACATTGGGAAATGTAGTCCAATCTTTGGCTACAACCTCCTTCCACCCCTCCGACAAAATCCGCCCAAATCCTAATCACCCCCTTTTTCAATCCACTGTGAGATTTAAACCAGCTCCCGCAGCCCACCCCCCATCCCCCACACCCCTGTACCACCAGCCTGCTCCAAAGCTAGCAGGACAGCAGGGCTATGCTAATGCTAAACAGGCTCAAGTGACCCCTGTGAGCCACCTAATCCAGATGAATACTGTCTAGACGATTCATTACATTCTAATCACGGCCGTTGGGGTGAGCTGTACAGTGCTGCCTCCAGGGGGAGATGGGTACTGAAGGGGCAGGACGGGCATGCCTGTAAAATTTAGCTTCACAAGCTCAGACATCAGCACGCTGGCCTTTGATGAAAGTGCGTAGGTTTGAATGAATGACACTAATTGGCAGCGTGCTGGAGACACTACAGACTTGGCAAATACCCAGGCAGAACCCTGGGATGAACGCTAGCTCTAAATTTACATTATCTCAGCAAGTAATGTACTACAGGGAATATTTGAATGGTCTAAATTGGGTTGGGTTGGTTTTTGATGGTTTGGTTGTGGACATAGGTTTGGTTTAGTAATCTGTCTGTGCTTTTTACTGTAAAAGCTTTTACAGCCATTTCCATTGGTCATTTTATCATAAAACCTTTTAGGGACATTTCTATTGGTCCATTTACTGTGAGACTGTGTTTATTTCTATTGGTTCTGAACCATTTGGGATCATTTCTATTGGTCAGTTTATCAAGAAACCTTTTGGCCACTTGGATTGGTTTGTTCGTCTTTTTTCATTCCTTCATCTTGGTCTATACGTTTCTTTACACTATAAGGTCAAAATATTGGGACACCTACATGTTACACCTACAGAAGCTTTTATGACATCCCATAGCTGCAGCTACAACTACTTCAACTGTTCTGGAAAGGCATTCTACAAGGGCAGCTTGTTGCACCTTCACCTAGAAGAGCATTGGAGAAGTCAGCTGGATGAATGGGCCTGGCTCAAAATCTCATGCTAGTTCCTCCCAAAGGTGTTTGATGGGGTTGAGGTCAGGGCTCTGTGAGCTTCCGTACCAAACTCACTCAGCCATGCCTTTATAGACCTTGCTTTGTGCACTGGGACACAGTCATGCTGAAACAGAAAAGTCCCCAAGCTGTTCCTGGTGCTTTACAATGCTCTATCCACACCTCGCCATTGAGCTTGGTAATGTAAGTTTTGCATGCAGCTACCTATGCCATAAAGCTCATGGCACAAAGGTTTTGTGGTGATGTTAATGCCAGTGGAGGTTTTAGAACTCCTCAGTTATTGATCCAGGCTTGCATGGTTGGGTGCCTGATTTTGTACACCTGTGGCAACGATTAATGTTTCATTAGCCTATTTATCTTTATACTTTACCTTAGTTCAATGATTAAGAGATGTGTCCCAATACCATTGCTCATATACTGTATCATGAAATGTATTAATTGCTTTTGGAACAATTTCTACAGTTCTATACATTGAGTACATTTATTTTCTGCAGAGTTTAACATACAAACTGCTGCATCCAATGGTCAACTAAATAGTCAGTATGGACTTACCAGAACAAACTAAAACACTGGGAAGGTACTAAATACTAAATATACTAAAATTATTGCTTAATGAAAATAAACTGGATAGTTAGACATTTAAAGATGAGGAGTCGTCTTACAAATTAGCAACGGCATCATTTTTGGATGTTTGCTTTGCCTGTTTTGATGGTTCAGAGATGTTTTTAGCCCTGTTGTATAATTTAGTGAAGCATAACTGTGCAACCTGTATAGAGCACAAGAAAAAGAGAGAGAGCACAAGAAAAAGAGAGAGAGAGAGGGAGAGTTGTTGTGAGATGTTGGTGCCAGTTAAAACACACATGCTGTATGCACAACAGTCCTATCTCAATCGTGGGAAGGTACAACTGGGAAAGCAGCCCATGCATAATAGACATTTGCCCTGGTGTAGATTTAGAAGCAGTACGCTATACTGATGTAAATGTACTGGTCTATAATATAGAAGTCAGAGACCACCTCACATTTATTGATTAAGGACTTATGGTCAGTGTCATGTGTCAAGCATGAGAATAATAAAGGCTTTAAAAAGTAAAATAATATTCATTTTTACACTTTTTTCAGGAGACTTGCTGTCAGTTTTACAGAGAAACTCACAGGAATATTTTTCCACTCCTGCAGTCCAGTGTAACTGGGCTCTAATGGTAGCTAGCTATTTTAGTTAATGTTAGCCACATGGTGGACCTCCTTGTTACAGGTTATGGGTTTTGAAAGGTGTTTTTATAGGGACTGTATTCTGAATAGCATACTATGTACTACTTGTGTACTAGATCTACCTAAAGGTAGTATGTAGTATGTAGTATGGAGCCAAATTGAAAATCTATAGTGGACTGAAGATACCTGGAGGGTGTTCTACTCAAGTCAGAATTTTTAGTATACAGGGGGATCTATCTTCATGGTGTAATGCACCCCATCATGCACCACGACCTCATCAGCTCTCAGCCTGCTTCAGTCAAAGAAAATGGTGGTGGGAACACTGGGGAGCAAAACATAGCCAACTGGAACATAGCCAACTGGAAACAGTAATAACAGCTCTGAGGTAAATGTGAGCTAACTGGTCATGTGACTGTATAATATACTACACTCTAGGTTAAAACTTGTTACTGCACTGCATAGTGCACACAGGGGGCAGTATACAGTACACATGCAGTACATACTACTGTAGTATGCAGTATAGTAATGTTCCAGGGTGTTTATACAATGAACCTACATCTTCATTAGCTGTTAGCTGCTATATGTACTGCTCAGCTAAGGCTAAGATAGCTAACCTTAGCGTAGCCATAGCTAGATAGCGATCAGTGATCAACTGCAGCTACTTCCTCTTTTCTTCACGGAAAGCAGCAGAATGACTTTAACTCAAATCTATTCAAACAGTGGGGGCCAAAACTCGAACACGAAGGATCGATACGTCATAGCTTGGCAAGTGGATTAAGCAGGGTGGGGTGTGCTTTATTTCTGCCACTGTAAAACAGTATGCACATTTTGGGTTCCTAGATATTTGTTTTTTACTAGAGGGGGAAGAACAGCAGGAGCGGTTTCACCACAAACAGACAGCACTCACTTCTTCACAAACTGACTGCACAGACAGTGATGCTCAACGTCGGGTCTAGCATTTATGGACAAGCTATTTCTCTCCAGGAATTTTATTTTTAGCTCTGTTTAGAAATGCATCGAATTTGTGCTTGGCGTCAGTGAATCCATGACAACCAAAATTCTGCTTGAATGCATACAACGACCTCATACAAGGTGACAAATGACCAGCGATGTGGGCAAGAAAGTCACTGCTGGTGTGCACACAGGGTTAGATATTGGTTGCAGTCCAGCATACTGAGAACACCAAAAGATTGTTTGCTTGATGTGTCTGTCTCCTTTTCTCAGAGAGGAGCTTCTTGAACAGCTACACATCCTTTCAGACCTCCATTGCTTTGAGGTGTCTTCTTACAGTGGACGGATGAACAGAAACACCAGTGGATGTTTTCAGATCTGAAGTGCGAGTGGAGCTGGATGATCTCTTCTTATTCAGAAATGAAAGCTGGAAGTGCTGTTTATCTACTGTGGACATTGAAACAAGATTTTGTGAAACATACCCTCATCATCAAAAGAGTAGTTGCACCCAGAAGGAATCAACTAACAGGAATGAAACTTGGTGGGTAGGTTTGACATTGTTAGACATACAAATGATCCGAAATTTCACACTCAGCCACACAGGGACGGCTCTTCACTGTACCTGACTGACCCAACAGTCATGACTACAGACGTTCAGTGAGCAGTGATGCCCTCCATGAGTGGTCCTGTTAGTGCCAGCACCATTGGCAGGCGGCTCACCACAAGAGAGTGGAGGTGCAGAATGGACTACATGCACGCAGACACTGCAGAAGACTGCACTTAACACCACATCGACATCGCCAAAGACTGCAGTGGTGTCGTGCCAGACTGTCATGTAGTGAATCAGAATGGCAGTGGGTCATTTTAATCTTCAGTCCCACTTTTGCCTTGGTGGGGCAGATCAATGAATCTGTGCGGGGGCACTGTGTTTAGTGCTACAATGAACAGTTAGTTGTCATGTGTCACATGTCCAGAAGGCCTGGTGTCACCCCACCTCCACCCCTAACGCAAAATCTGCAGAAACTGGCTGAGGATATTCCAGCTGCATGTGATGGAGATATGCTAGTATGGTGAGCACACAGCTGTGTGGCCTATTGTGAATGTTGTTGATCACCTTAGTGCTGTTTGGTGTTTGTGTCTGTTCACTGAATATGCCGGATGACCTGATCTGCAAAATGATACCTGAATTTGAGGGCGAGTTGAATCAGATACAACACCGGCAGCTTATGAGAAGTGCTGGAGTGTGTGAAAAGGTCCTGGTATGCCAAAGAGTACAATGTAGAAGTACCAGTACTGTGTACCAGTACGCTGGCCCAGTTCGAGCTCTGGCTTTGACTGTAAACAAATAAATGAAGGGTGATCTCCATACTGTATGATCAAACACAGACACATGAAAATATGCACAGTGAAGAGTGGAGTGGGTCTCAGGCTTTTGGCAGCTGTGAGGTTCCTCACAGAGGAGACACACACACACTAGCTCCTGCAACACGTGTGTGTGTGCATGAAATATTTATGCGGTGCAGGAAGATGGGAGAAGCACACACTCACCCTCCCTCCCTACTTTCCTTCCTCTGGCCCCCTCTCTCTCTCTCTCCCTCTCTCTCTCTCTCTCTCTCTCTCTCATTTCACTGACACTGTCTCTGTCAGCTGTCATATCAAATCCTGTCCATCGGAGGTATGTGTGTTTGTGTGTGTCTATGAGGTGCCAAAGGCTCACCACAAGAGAGCAGAGGTACAGAAGTGAGAAAGAGAAATGTTGCCTCATCTCCCTCGATCTCTTTCCCCATCTCTCTATATTTCCTTGTATCTATCTATCTCTTGGTCTCTCTCTGTTTCTTTCAGATAGCTCTCTGATGCCTTCCCTTTCTTTTTTCGACTCTTGTTTTCTCTCTCCCTCTCTCTTTCTGTCTCTCTCCCTATCTCGCCCTCTATTTTCTCTGTCTGACTCTCTTTCTCCCTTACTCTCTCTCTCTCCCTGTTTCTTTTTCACTGTCTCTTTCTGTCTCCATCGCCTCTGTGTGTCTCCCTCTTTCTCTCTCTCTCTCTCTTTTTCTCTCTCTCTCTCTCTCTCTCTCTCTGCGTCCCCCCCACCCCCCACCCGCTCGTCATCTGCTATGATAATTAAACAAGTGCACGAGCAGCCATAACATTTGTTATTGTGATTAGAATGGGATTTAATTACCTGTTCACAGGGAAACGTAGCATAATTTCATTCTTGCACATACCGATGCCTCCCACGCTCACACATCACCAATCAGAACCACTTCATTAGTCAAGTACAGGTTCATGCGGGAGGTTCAGCTGTGCTGCCAAATTGGACATTACAGAGGCTTGTCCAATAGGAATCTTTCTCAGCTCACCTTCTTTTAGACACGGCTAAAATTACTATGTCGTTAATCATACGAGTTGTTTATGTTTGAGCAGCCATTAGCAAGCGGTACATTTATATTTGGCCTTATATTTGCCCTAAACAAACCTTATAGAATCTCTTAGCCCCCAAACTCATACCTGTGCACTGACAAGATGAATGTTATATGGCTAGTAAACTTGTTTGTGTACATCGCTAATGTTGTACAAATACCATCATATAGCGTAAGTGTGAATGACACGCCAAGTGACTAATGCTAGCTTGGTTGTGGGTTTGCAAACTGCCACTACATGTGCTGCTGCTATGCTTACCAGTTAGTCACAAACAGCAAACAGGACAAAACAACACCGACCAGTAGGTTCTCAGAGTTCCTCACCTGTGCAGCAGAACCAGAGCAACTTTCTCATCTCTCTTCATGCCTTTCAACTTTCCATATGGCTAAGGTTCGCTTCTTTTTCGCCAGCTTCTTGTTCGGTTTTCCTGTTCCACCTTAAATTATGCACTAAATAAGGTGGTACAAATGTAAACCAGTGCTCCTTTTAAGGTGGAATAGAAAAAAACAAGCTGAGAAGCTGTCCTCTAGCCTCGTCAGCTCTAGGTGGTCTCTTCACTGATGTTAACGCAGCTCTAAACTCTAGCTTAATGTAATAACCTCTCTCCACTTTTCTTTTTCACATCTTCTCCTCTTTGACTGTATATTGACAAGCACATAGCTCCAAGCCTTCCCCTTGTCCTGTGCACTAGCATGAATGATAGATAGATAGATAGATACTTTATTGATCCCAGAGGGAAATTCAAGTTCAATGCTCCAATGCTGATTGGCTGGAAGAATGCAAATGTGCAACTTTACATTGATCTCTTAAGATACATTTTACATTTTAGCATTAATTAAATTTATACTATTATTTTGTAAAATAAACTTTAAAAAAACACAATTTATATTTTATTTTTTATTAAAATACATTGTTATTAATTTATTTAAAATTATTATTATTATTATTATTATTATTATTATTATTTACTTTATTGTTAGGTTATTTATATTTTAAAGAAAATTAAATAAGTGAGTGTTACAAATACCCATGCACTAAAACTAGTCTTGTTGAATTCACATTCATGTATATGTATATATTCATGTATATATTGATATATGTTACACCTCCCATAACATCATGGGTATAATAGCCTATGACAGTGTATGGTCACTGGTTTGAATTTGAGACCTCTGTATTTCCTCAGTCTTTGTTCACCTCAGTTTCAGTGGCTCTTCAGGAATATCCTCCAGCTGTGCGCCCAGCAGTCTCCTGTACCAGTACGGGACAGGGCGCTTTCCGAGGTACGTCATACCAGTCTGCTAGTTGATGATCCCCACTAGGCTTTGATCGAGGGTGTTTATTGGGCTGCGTTAATGGAATGGGTGTGAGTGGTGCCCATCGCACCACGTCCACCCCTTTAATTTAAACCCCGCTGTCCGCCTGTCACTCATCGCCCTGCTGATGTGAGCTGGCCACACACACACTTGGCCTGCTGCTTCCTCCTGGGCGTCTGGCCCACGTCCACACGAGCTGTTTATTTCTAATCTATCTGGTTTGTTGTTGATGATAATCCGTGTTTGTTTCACCAGGTCCTGAGGGCTATTTGCACAGAACAGACAGTACAGAGGCTTGTCCGGCAGGAACATTGCTTAATTCTCTAGGCTTGACTTTGGGCTTCATTTGCAACTACCATAATTCATGACCACCAGCGGTTGGTGTTTGGGATAGTCACTGGTAAATTTAGCAAACTCTTCACAAACTAGCAGGCAGGGAGAAGAGTTAGCTGAATGAAATGCTTTAGAGTGATATTAAATAACCATATAAATAAGATGTTAATCATGATGATGATGACTGTTCCAGCAGTCTCTGGTCAACTGGAGCCTTTAAGTAACCAGGTATACATAAATTTGTATCCAATTTAGGTGCTCCCTAGGCGGCATTGCTGAGGATGCCGGATCTGGAGAACCAGAGAAACTGAAAGTGCCAATGACTGATATGGGCGATATTTATTGAGCTACACATACAGAAGTAGTGTCTCTCAGTTTGGCGTTGGGCCTCCATGCACGCCAATGCAACATGCCAGACGTCTCAGCATGGAGTTGTAGAGGTTCTGTATGTCCTGTGATAATCCATCCAATGCAGTTTAAATAATCTCACACAGTTCCTGCAGATTGTGTGGTAGGGGTGGAGGTGAAGTGACACCAGGCATTTTGGACACGTAATGCGTAAAACTGTTAATCTTGGCGCTGACCACGGTGCCTCCACACTCATTCATTGGTCGTCTCCGTCAACATAAAAGGACTCGTCACTAGAGATGACCCACTGCCATTCTGAGTCACTCTATGACAGACTGGCACAAAACCATTGCAGTCTTTGGTGAGTGCTATGGGCAGCTGTCATAACAGTCTGTGCATGTAGTCTGCCAGTGGTGCTGGCGCTAACAGGATGTCTCAATTAGGGCATCACTGAATGTAAATAGGGCTCGCTGAAAGTCTGCAATCGTGGCTGTTGGGTCAGTGAGGTACAGTGATAAGGTCTGTCCTTGCATACGCCGTATTCACGCCCGAGCCTGGAACTTGAATTATTTGCATGTCTCACAATGTCAAACCTACCCACCAAGTTTCATTCCTGTCAGCTGATTTTTACTTCTTTATTATAATGATTTTTATTTTTATATGTGCATTTGTATCCAAAATCAATTATTTTGCCAATGTCATGCTCAAGTTCATTTTATTTTCTGAATTTAATACACAGGAATGAATCAATCATGAAATATAAAACATGCCATAACTTTAGCACAGTATATTTGTTCCCCAGTATGTTTCATTCAGCAAATAAACAGTTACTGAGCAGTAAAACTGAAATGTGTTCAGTTTAGAAGATTTCTTATTAGAGAAGAAATTCTTTTTACCTCAAAAATCAACAAAACAGGTCATTTGACCAGGGCCTCCCAAACTGTAAGACAAAACTGTGATTCCTTGACATAAAAACAGATTAGCCTCTGCCATTTGGCACTGATATGATCTGGCGTGACTTTGCTCCTAATCACTATAAAACACCTGACAGCTGGGAATTCTTGAGCACTCCAGCTCTTGTTTATGCTGTTGGAGCTGAGCTTATTCACACTGGTGGGACTACACAATGTTAACTTTAGCATATGCCTCAAACAAGTAATTGAACACCGGTTAAAAGTATGGAAGGCGGCGGTGTTAACCACTACACTATACCACCCACAACAATGACGTGTTCAGATTTTAGATATTTACAAGGATAATGTTATGGCCTATTTAAAGCCAAGACGTCAATTTAAACAGCAATTAGCTAAATATATAGAACACAGCTTTCTATTGGGAGGTGTCTATCCCAAACCCAAATCTCAAAATTTCTATTTCTGAAAATAAGAAAAACATAAAACAATAATAAAATACAGAATAAAATAAATGTTGTTTTGTTTTTTATGTTTCTTTTAAAAGTAAACTTACCATGATTTGAAAAATGAGCCATATCACATTTTTACTACATTTTCTTAATAAAGTATCTATCTATCTATCTATCTATCTATCTATCTATCATAGGTGGAGTCTTATTAATGTATGCTAAAATAAAAAAAAACAGTGTGTAGTATTAAAATTGTCACTATTTGTAACATTTTATGTGTTAACTGTTTAAAGTTGTCTTTTGTCACTGTCCAAAGAAAAACGTATCCTCATTTTTGTTGATTTTTACTTTTATGCCTCATTTGAACCCAGTAGCTGCTCTTTACACTGTGTGGAAGTTTTCTGAATGTTGCTCTGGGAATGTTCTTTTTTATCATGTTACATAATCTGAGTCCCAGATAACATCATCAAAACATCCTCTGAACATTCCAATTCAAACGTTATGTCCTAGTTAACACTTAACATTATAGGAACATTATCTAAACCTTATTAGAACTTTGTTAACCAAAGTTCTGCAACCGTTCCCTGCTAGCTGGGTTTCCATAATATATCACTGACATTAACAACAGCTGTGCTGCGGCAACTTCCTGGTGGCAACCTCGGAAATTCATGACTTCACAAGTTTACTAGGCCTGCTTAAACAAACTTCCGCTCCATGAAACCTACCCTTGATGTTTTCTTAACTGCACTTCCTCTCAGGTATCCCAGCATTTGTTTGTTTGTTCGAGCCATCCTGCTGCAAATTTGGAGCCGTCATGCTGGGCCACTGGCCGGCATTTAGACTAATCAATCTGCCATGTTTTTCCAATTACAGCTCTGGATGCCTCGTGTACGACTGTTTGGGTGGTAGCTGACCCTGCGGCATAGTCGTCATGACTCAGTAAATATATCGATCCCATCTGATTTGCAACAGAAAAACTTGATGAGTGTTGTGATCCATGGTCTGTGTCAAGCGCGCTCCACGGAAAAGTGCCTCACTATGAGTTTACTGCTTGCTTGGGTTTGCTGTTCCTTATTTTGACTTGTGCCAAAAATAAAAGTGCTCCAAAATTAAAAATAAATCATCCCCAGCCAAACCACCTGGCTTAAAAAAGTCAGCTTCCAACTGAAGATAAGCTTTTATATCATTGCTGTCCAAAGAAAACATGTATCTCCATTTTTTGTTGATTTGTACTTTCATGCATCACTTGATCACAGGAGCTGCCTTTTACATTTGGGTGAAATTTTCCTGATGAATGGACCAACAGAAATGGGGTCTGGTCCCATTGACTTATACTACATTAATAAAGCTTTTGGTCTCACAAGTCCAAATCCGTGCAGAACAGCAGAGTACCTAGGAACCAGTTGACTCAACAAAGGCCAGGGAAGCTGCACATCTTCTCTCAATATAGCTGGGAGTGTCTGTAAAAGCTGAGACGATGTTTTCGAGGTGTGAAACCATCATTGCATAATTTTTCATCTGATATGATACTAAATATTAGCATAAGCGTGAGGTACTAAAAGTAAATTTTGATTTCAGCACCTCTTTTAACCCTGAACTGAGGAGGGCATAGCAGGACTGGGGTCAATTTACAGCTCATTTGACCAGTTCCACCACTGAGATGCAGTCTAGCTGCTTGGTGAGCTGGACTGTGAGTATTGGAAGTGAAAACAATAGTTTCTGGTCTCTCGTTGTAATGTCAAGGTTAACCGCAATACCAGTGTACTCCACTCTCAGTCTTTTCCTTAAAGGGAAAAGTTATAGTTTCAAATTTGCCTTGATTGTTGGTGACGTGCGGAGAAAAAACATCTCTCGGGCTGCTCCGTGTTTATTGAGGCAGACAAACCTCACTTGCTCTATCTGAACTTGCCAAAATCCATTATCTGGCGAGTCTAAAAATGGATTCTGTCGGCCGTCTTGTTTCGCAACGCTTCTGACAGATGACTGAGGATCTATTTTGTTGGGTGAATGGTGTCTGCAAATGATGGAATGAACAGGATGTGGAGAAAAGAGTTGCCCATCTCGATCCGGGCCAAAAGCAAGGCTGTGGGAATTTGGCTGCTTCTCTCATAAGCTGTGTTTGGGAACGCTTGAACTGGAGGAGTAATTGTTTTCGCACTTTTTTCCCTCTCCAGCTTCCCTCTCCAGCTTGTGGCTTGTCTTTTTGCTTATCCCGCTTAGAAACAACAAGTGTATATAAGCTCACAGGAAAAAAACTGAATCACCTGTGACTGAAACGTAACTAATAGCATATACTATCTCCACGAGCATCAATAACAGCTGAGATTCAATTTGGCATGGACTGGACAAGTTTCTGGATGTAGGCCACATCAATGTTCAGACACTCTCTCAAAGAACGGGACAGATTTGGTAGATGCCTTCCCTGGCACAATCTGAGAAGAATTTCCGGTAGACTGGGATTTGTCCCTGTCTTTGTCATTCTCAAATGCAATCACTCCACTTAGCCAGCCGTTAACATCTGCTTTAATGCCATTTTCTACACATGGAACGAGACATTCACTGCACTGTACCACCTCTTCTCAATCTATGAATCCCATCACTCACATCCCGCAGGTATTTGTATCCCATCAAAGTTACTACCACCTTAAACTCTCAAGATGACGCATTTTTGTCTTCAGTCTAATTCTGGTGCATGCTGATCTAAGTCAGTGGCATGTGTTGGGGGTTCCAGGTTAGGGTAACTGCCCCTCAAAACGTCTGTGTACATCCCGGTGGAGGTCTGGGTTGGTCAGTCAATTGCTCTAAGAACACCCGCAGCTTCTTAGTTTGATATGTCTGTCTCAGTGAGGAGCTTATCGAACATCCTTTCATACCTCCAAAGCATTGAGGTGTCCTCTCACAGCACCTGTGGATGTTCTGAGATCTGAAGAGAGAGTGGATCTTGATGTTCTCTTGTCTCACAAAGATGTAAGCCTTGTATTGGTACAGTTTTGGTGGTCTACCAGTTCTTGTTCCAGGTGGTTGTTATGAGTCCCTTTTTTTCTCTGTAGCCTTAAATAATATTCTCTTTTGGTGTCCCCTTACTTTATGCAAATGGGTTATCTTATATGTAATCTTCTCTGAAATATCGGCTGAAAAATTAAAGCTTTGTACTGGAAATTAAATAAATTAATAGGACTTGTGCACTGTACTGCATGACCCCCTATGGAACAGAACTGTAAGGCCGGTGTCCGTCTGGCAGGCACTGGAAAAGGATCATTTTTGTTATTTTCTTCTAGCAATGAATATTTCATGAATGTACAGTGTGTCAGCTTTTTTGGATGGTATATAGGCGCAGCCGCTTCCTTTCAGCTCGGCTCCATGGCCCAGTTTACCCTACACAACAAGACTCTTGATGTAGCTCGTAAAAAAGCAACAGCGACAGTGAAGCTTAAAGCCTGCCAGCAGCACTGTGAGGGAAAGGCCCAGGAGGAAGAAGAGGCAGAGGCTTCGGGCCGTGTGAAGTGTACTTTCAGGCATTAAATTTACAAAAGACGGAGAGAGAGACAGAGAGAGAGAGAGAGAGAGAGAGAAAGAAAGAGAGAGAGAGACAGACAGACAGAGACAGAGAGAGAGAGAGAGAGAAAGCTGCCTACCACAGCAGAGTCGCCGCCATTTGCAAAGAATTAGGTCAACACTTTCTCTCCTCCAGTTCTTCCCCTCCCCTCTCCCTCAGTCCCGCTCTTCTTGCTCTTCTCTCTCCTCTCGCTCACTTCTTCTTCATGTCAAGCATTCGATTATAAATTCTCTTTCACTTCATGTAAGCAGCTGGCAGCAGAGTGGGAGAGAGAGAGAAAAAGAAAGAGAGAGGGGGGTAAGAAAGGCAGAAAGTGAGAAAGCACGAGAGATGAAAAGATGAGAAAGGAGAGTGAGATGAGGAGAAATATAGAAAGAGGGTGGTAAAAACAAAGGGGACACAGAAAAAGGGTTAGAGAGAGGGAAAGAGGGAGAGACTGAGAAAAGAGCACAGAGGAAGAGAGAAAGAAAACAAGAGAGAGAGAAAGAGAAGAATAAAGAGGGAAATGTGAAAGAGGGAGACTGAGGAGTATGATAAAATGAAGAGATGGGAAGGGGAAAAGTGCAGAGAAAAAGAGAAAGAGACAAAACAGCGAGTGTGAATAAAGAGTGAGCATGAGAAAACAGATAGGGAATTGAGAGAGAGTGAAGGAAAGGAGAAAGAAGGGCAAGAGACTAAGAGCAGAAAGAAGGAGTGAGAGAGAGGAGTACAATATATAAGGAAAAGAGAGCAAGTATGAGACAGAGAACGAGCAGCAAGAGAATGGAAAAAAAATAGGGAGAGAGGGAGCAAGGAACAGTTAGAGAAAGAGATAGTGTAAGATAAAGAAAGAGAAAGTATGAAGTAAGAATGAGAGGAAAGGTACTGGGTAGATTGGAAGAGGCAGGGCAGAGAGATGGGGTATAACATGAAGAAGCGAGATGGATAGAGAGAGAGAGAGAGAAAGGAAAGGGCTTAAAGAGTTAGAAACCAGAGGAGAAAGAGAGAGATGAGTAGAATGGAGATCCTCTGAGCATCTGTCTGTTGAAGTTCCAGCAGCAGCTTCGAAGCAGAACGAAGGCCCTGAGCTCCATCACACACAGAGCAGGGGGCTAACAGAGAGACGAGCGGGGAACACGGACGAAGACAGAAGCACAGAGATTGTTCTATGATGTATATCATATAATATGCTGCACATCTGCACACAGTTTTACGATGGCTTTTGTAGGTTATGACCTACTTTTGGAGGAGAGGTACTTACAGGGTATCATAAAGCGGTTTCTTCCATGGTTATCAGGCTAAATAGGAATAATTTAGGACCATTTCTATTAGTCAATTAACCCTGAAATGTAAATAAATTAATAAACAAATAAATAAATAAATAAACAAACCCAGTACAGTACAGTACTCTGGTACATTCATTAATAGCCTTGATTACTCTGTTTAATATATTACATATTTAATGCGTGTGTTCCTCAATAAAGCTGAGAGCGTAAGCTGATTCTGGCATCTCTGTACTGATTCTGTGGATCTCAGTAGACGTGGTTAGTTGACTTCAGTAAGACGTAGACAGTTATTGTTGTTCTGCTGTGCATTCAGTTTATATTACGTAATTATTTAATAAAAGTTAGTTGTGCTTACTCAGTGTTTTACATGTTTGTAGACGTTGCTATTATCTTTTATCTTTATTGCTTAGTGTCCTTGGGTGTCTTGAAAGGCGATAATCCAATAAACTTTTATTATTTTATTTTTATTATTATTTGTGTTCAATCAACAATCTGTCTCAGTTGGTCTGCACCTACAAGGCTTATATAGGAAGGAACTTAATAGCATTGCAAATAGAACGGGATCCAGTCAGTCTCATTCCATTCACTTATATCAGTGTTCTGTAAAGCTTGTTCAACCTCATAGCAATTCCTATGTGAAAACAAGTGAAGAACCTCTATAAATTATATATATTTATATTTATAGAGATTATATAAATTACATAAAAAACAAATAGTCACTGTCCAAAGGAGAAGAAGAATGCCCAAAATGGCAACTTTACAGGAGATGCCCAAAACCCTATTTCATTATAATGTAAGTCATTTCCATTTACAGCATTTAGCTGACGCTCTTATCCAGAGCGACTTACAAGGTTAATCATATTACAGGTAGACCAATGTAGTGTTAGGAGTCTTGTCTAAGGACTCTTATTGGTGTAGCCTAGCATAGTCACCCAGAACGGGAATCGAACCCCAGTCTCCCACATGGGACGGTAGCTTCCTGGTGAGTAGTGGTGGAACCACACCAACCTCATTGGAACCTGATATTTTCCCCAGCAATTTGGGGTTATTTCTCATGGTCCATTCATCATAGCTGCTTTGTTCAAATGATGCATAAAAGCAAAATCAACAAAAATGGAGATCCAGGTTTTTCTTTGGCTAACAACAATGTATTTCATTTTATGTTGTGGTAACAAAGTCCTAATAAAGTCATTCCTCTCTGTTTGATTAGAAACCCACAGCCATCCTCATATGAAATTGGACGATGACACGTTTTTGTGGCATGATCAGGAATGAGGTTTAATAAAACATTGCAGTAACTATTTAGGAATTACAGCCAGACTTCACAGTCAAGTCTAGACCTCATGGACATCACCAAATGCTGAGTTTCCTTCCTGGAGATGCTTTACCATGTCTTTACTGCAGCCAGCTTCAGTTCTGCTGTGTGGGTCTTTCAGAAAGTGAAAATTGCATCTGTATAGCTCTATACACTTCAGAGTTCATCCTGCTACACCTATCAGCTGTTACATCATCAATGAAAACATTCTGATTGGCAGATTGATTCATTCAGATTGATTCAGTACCACTGACAGCCATACATGCCCATACTGTAACACTACCTCCACCATGTTTCACAGATGATCATGAGCCCTTTCCTTCCTCACCCATACTCTTCCCTTCCCATCCTTCTGGTACCAAGTTAATCTTGGTTTTGTCTGTCCAAAAAGTCTTGTTCCAGAACCTGCCAGCCTTTTTGTTAGATGTCTAACCAATGTGCCCAGCGGTTTGCACCTCGGGGTAAACTTCAGTTAGCTTCTGCAGTCCTCCAGGGCTTTAAGTGCTGCTGATCTCTCCAGTACATTCCTTCTTTTTCAGAATGCACCAGTTTGTTGATATGGCTACTCCCGACGTTTCTCTCTGATATGCTGTTTTGCTTTTCCAGCCAACTGATGGCCTCTGTCACTTGCATATTGAGAGTTCCCATCAACAGCTACCAAATGCATATTCAGCTCTTGGAATCAATCCCAGACCTTTAATCTCCTAAATTTATCATGGAACAACAAGGGAACGGGTCATGTCTGGGCATGGGACAGCTAATCAGCCAGCTTCAGTTAGCTATGAGTCACTTCAGTTGGAAGAATTGTATCACTGTCCAAATACGTTTGGACCTACCTGTAATGGAGACATAACTGTATTAGATTTGTACAACAATGTATTTTAGAGGAGCAACACTAAACTCATATTTAAACATATAGAAAACAAAGCATAGACTGAGTATTATTCATGCGTCAGAGTCGTAAGTGTAGCGTGGAGAGGAGGGGCTGTGTGGATTGAAAGAGCCGTGATGATCATTAGAGTTAAAATGGCGGCGTGTCTGAGGGCCATGTATGATTTATGACTGCTGGCACAGCTGAGTGCAGTCTGAGTGAACTGTCATCATCAACCCCCCTCGATCTGTCTCTCTACCTCTTTACCTCTGCTATGCTCCCTCTCCCTTCTCCTTCTGTGTCTCTAATTCTCTCCCTTTCTCTTTCTATCTCTCTGCTGCAGTGGACGGACAGCTGGCCTGAAACACTCTGAGGTCAAATCTCTGTTTGGAGTCTTTCAGTGGGCCAAGCGTGACACATACTCTGGATGCAGGAAACATCCGTTGCCCTTTATACGCCATTCAGTTTACTTCGCTGTTGTACATTCACACAGTGGAACTGCTTTCTGATCAGTATCTTTCTGATCAGTATCCAGAGGTGAACACATTTTAAGATGAGATGTATTGATTGGTGTATGTTAACGCAACATGCCAGATGTCTCGGTATGAAGATGTAGAGGTTCCTAATGGTGTCCTGTATATTCTCACATACTTTCTGCAGATTTTGCAGAAGGGGTGGAGGTGGAATGACAAAACGCCTACCGTTCATCCTGGCGCTGGCCATTGTGGCTCATGGATTCATTGGTTGTCTCCACCAAGACAAAAGCAGGATTGTGAATGTCCATAATCTTGGCTGCTGGGTCAGTCAGGTACAGTGATAAGGCTCTTGCATAAGTCACATCAGGACAAGCGGGAAATCATTTGCAAGTCTCACAACGCCAAACCTACCCACCAAGTGAGCGTAATCAGCTCAGTTGTTGTAATTTGTAGAATACTGAGAAAGGCAATGCAGTGGCATAGTAACCCCATCACCAACTAGTGTTTTGGTGTTGCAGAGCAATACAGACATGTGCACATATGACAATGCAGAAGTATAACACTAGACCCTGTGTTTATTTGATGCAGTATCATATATCAGTCTTTACAACCTAACTGGGGATCTTGCAGGGATGGTAAAGATGCACTGTTTATTGTTTAAGAGCCTCAGTAGTGTGTGCAGAATCGAAGCACTACTATAGAAGTAGCACCACTACAAGGCTCTGGACTTCTTTTAAACCTTATATGAAAATACAGGTGACGCCGTGGGTCCTGCTTTGCATGCTCAAGTAATAAATAAACTGCAGGGATCATGGCACAAGCCAAGAGTAAAGACTTGTGATCATATTGAACAGTGCTGATTTTATGGGAATGCTAAAACTGAGTTAAGACATCTATCCTGACCACCTTACACCAAACCATCAAGATGACGGGAGTGCACTGGAACTCTAGTAAGGCTTGTGTGATTTCATTTTGATATTGGAAATTACAACACTAAAACTTTGAAATCGCTTGAAAAGTCGTTTGGTGTAAGGCCGGCATAGCCAACTCACAAAAATGGCAATCTGAGATAAATTACATGAAGAGTGCTGGTCCTGCTCTTATCATAATTTTCATTCGCTCTTGTCTCGGAAACGGCCTCCATCTGAGGAAATAAGTCTTTTTCTCTTATGACTGAATATCCAGAAAACTTTCACACAGAACAAAACAGTCCTTTCTCTTCATGTTTACATCAAATCTGTTCTGCTTGGTGAAGATGTAATTGGTGTTTCCGTGGTGGTTTTGCTGAGTTCTATTTGTTTGTCAATGTTCATTGCTTCCCAAATCCAATCATCTTGGAATGTTATTATTACTACACTGCAGAAATCATGTCTTCATTCATAAAATGGTCTTATGTCTAGCTGAAATATCTTGTATTTCTAATATTGAGAAGGTTGTAGGTTTATTGTAAGATTATGAAATGTATTACTAGGTAGTTTTCCTTCCTGGTAGTTCTCACATGACTACAACGCAGAGCCATATACATTACTACAACATATATATATATATATATATATATATATATATATATATATATATATATATATATATATATATATATTCAGTTTAAAATTCTGTAATATTTCAAAATCTTGACTCCTCAATTTTAAAACTTTTGAATATGTCAAATAATTAGTTCATATACGTTTGTGTGTTTTTAATAACATTGTAATATTTAATGTACATTTGAGTATTTTGGGTTGACATATAAACATGGTGGGCCTAGTCTTGCTGAGCCCTATCATATCATATTTAGTTATGATATAATTTAATTTAGAATCTGAGAAGTTAAGATGCTTATCTTTACTAACTCATGGTATCATGACATCATCACTGTTTGGGTGTTGTAGTCATGTGGGCTCTACATTGTAGTCATGTGGGCTCTACATTGTAGTCATGTGGGCTCTACATTGTTGTCATGTGGGCTCTACATTGTAGTCACGTGGGCTCTACATTGTAGTCATGTGGGCTCTACATTGTAGTCATGTGGGCTCTATATTGTAGTCATGTGGGCTCTGCATTGTAATCATGTGGGCTCTACATTGTAGTCACGTGGGCTCTGCATTGTAGTCATGTGGGCTCTATATTGTAGTCATGTGCGCTCTACATTGTAGTCATGTGGGCTCTATATTGTAGTCATGTGGGCTCTGCATTGTAGTCATGTGGGCTCTATATTGTAGTCATGTGCGCTCTACATTGTAGTCATGTGGGCTCTATATTGTAGTCATGTGCGCTCTACATTGTAGTCATGTGGGCTCTACATTGTAGTCATGTGGGCTCTGCATTGTAATCATGTGGGCTCTACATTGTAGTCACGTGGGCTCTACATTGTAGTCATGTGGGCTCTGCATTGTAGTCATGTGGGCTCTACATTGTAGTCATGTGGGCTCTATATTGTAGTCATGTGGGCTCTATATTGTAGTCATGTGCGCTCTACATTGTAGTCACGTGGGCTCTACATTGTAGTCATGTGGGCTCTGCATTGTAATCACGTGGGCTCTACATTGTAGTCATGTGCGCTCTACATTGTAGTCATGTGCACTCTACATTGTAGTCATGTGGGCTTTGCATTGTAATCACGTGGGCTCTACATTGTAGTCACGTGGGCTCTACATTGTAGTCATGTGGGCTCTATATTGTAGTTATATGGGCTCTACATTGTAGTCATGTGCGCTCTACATTGTAGTCATGTGGGCTCTATATTGTAGTTATGTGGGCTCTATATTGTAGTCATGTGGGCTCTACATTGTAGTCATGTGGGCTCTACATTGTAGTCATGTGGGCTCTACATTGTAGTCATGTGGGCTCTACATTGTAGTCATGTGGGCTCTTTATTGTAGTCATGTGGGCTCTACATTGTAGTCATGTGGGCTCTACATTGTAGTCATGTGGGCTCTACATTGTAGTCATGTGGGCTCTACATTGTAGTCATGTGGGCTCTACATTGTAGTCATGTGGGCTCTACATTGTAGTCATGTGGGCTCTACATTGTAGTCATGTGCGCTCTACATTGTAGTCATGTGGGCTCTGCATTGTAATCACGTGGGCTCTACATTGTAGTCATGTGGGCTCTACATTGTAGTCATGTGGGCTCTACATTGTAGTCATGTGGGCTCTCCAGTGTTGTCCCGTGGGCTCTACATTGTAGTCACGTGGGCTCTACATTGTAGTCATGTGGGGGCATTGTATCATTGTAGTTAGTCATGTGGGCTCTACATTGTAGTCATGTGCATTGTAGTCATGTGCGCTCTACATTGTAGTCATGTGGGCTCTATATTGTAGTCATGTGGGCTCTGCATTGTAATCACGTGGGCTCTACATTGTAGTCACGTGGGCTCTACATTGTAGTCACGTGGGCTCTACATTGTAGTCACGTGGGCTCTACATTGTAGTCACGTGGGCTCTACATTGTAGTTATATGGGCTCTACATTGTAGTCATGTGCGCTCTACATTGTTGTCACGTGGGCTCTACATTGTAGTCACGTGGGCTCTACATTGTAGTCATGTGGGCTCTACATTGTAGTCATGTGCGCTCTACATTGTAGTCATGTGGGCTCTATATTGTAGTCATGTGGGCTCTACATTGTAGTCATGTGGGCTCTACATTGTAGTCATGTGCGCTCTACATTGTAGTCATGTGGGCTCTATATTGTAGTCATGTGGGCTCTATATTGTAGTCATGTGGGCTCTATATTGTAGTTATATGGGCTCTACATTGTAGTCACGTGGGCTCTACATTGTAGTCATGTGGGCTCTATATTGTAGTCATGTGGGCTCTACATTGTAGTCACGTGGGCTCTACATTGTAGTCATGTGGGCTCTATATTGTAGTCATGTGGGCTCTACATTGTAGTCATGTGGGCTCTATATTGTAGTTATGTGGGCTCTACATTGTAGTCATGTGCGCTCTACATTGTAGTCATGTGGGCTCTATATTGTAGTCATGTGGGCTCTGCATTGTAATCACGTGGGCTCTACATTGTAGTCACGTGGGCTCTACATTGTAGTCATGTGGGCTCTATATTGTAGTTATATGGGCTCTACATTGTAGTCATGTGCGCTCTACATTGTTGTCACGTGGGCTCTACATTGTAGTCATGTGGGCTCTACATTGTAGTCATGTAGGCTCTACATTGTAGTCATGTGGGCTCTACATTGTAGTCACGTGGGCTCTACATTGTTGTCATATGGGCTCTATGTTGTAATTGTGTGAGCTCTTGCTGGGGCTTTGTACCTACCCAGTCATATACCTAGGTATGCTGTTGTATTTGGGACAGTCCATTTATCTGGGGTGGTTAAATTTGTGCAAGCTATTGAGACACTGAAAATCTGATGCACTCCTGGCATTACACCCTGTCTCATTCTGGGAGATCTCATGCAAATACAAATGCAAATGAAGTAACCAGTTGTAGTCAAGCTACACACTAAGATTCAGGACACACTAAGTAGAAGATTCTGGCTGAAGGCATTCAAATGATTTTTCTTTATATATGTAATTTATTTATTTGTGTTTTTATTTTTTGTTTATTTATTTGTCTTTTGTCCCTAATGCATGCCAGTCCCACCTCCTTTACTCCTTTTTTTAGGGTCATCTTTTATATATATATTTTTTTAAGCGCCCTTGGGTTTCTCTTCATGATTAAAATCATTCATCAGTCACTCAACACTGTGATCTTATAAGGCGTTCCCGATTGTTCAGTACCTCTAAGCTTACCCCTGTATTGTAGTGGATTCCTAACAATGTATCAAGCAGCTGATTTTGGCTCAGCCTCCAATTGATTCATTTATTTCAGTCCCCTGATTACCTGCTTTACTAGCATGGACACTTTTTCATGCTGACTTCTCACAAAAGCTGCTATCACAATCTACAACAGGTTCTGCATGCTAAATTACATACATCCACCTTAGCATTCCAGAAACATCCCCGAAGGAAACTTCTCTGTTTCTCCTGGGTCCTCTTACAGCTCCTCACCTGGTTATAATGAGTCGGGTGAGCCGCTTGTCGGGAATCCCCTGGAGACTGGAGTTTGGAGTGGAAGGGCGAGGACGTGGGATGTAGGAAACCTTCCAGTTAAAAATCAATGACTCGGCCCACTGCAGGTTTCCCACACAGAGCTGACTGGAATATAGGTCAGGGCTACCCGTACATATCCTCCTGCCAACTCACTGTGCATCAACATGGCCCTCAGAGCAGAGAGGGCTCACTGGTTAAAATGCAGATGCCTGGGTAATCAGATAACATAAATGGTGAGGAACTCAAGTCCAGCATGGTAAAGCCAGCTCTGATAAACTTCCCTAGAATCTCTTGAGAATCTGAAGAATCAATACAAAACAATAGTGCCTACTATTCGATAGTGATTACTTAACCTTCTCTGTATAAGGTGCTCCGTAGCCTTTTCTGCAGAGAGGGCTTATAGTTATCTATGGTCACTCTACGACTTTGCTTAATTTAAGACTAGGGGTCCACACAGCAGGCCCAATCCCAATCTTATTCTAAAGTCTTTTAGCATGAACAGATATTGTCTTTATTAACCTAAAGATGGCCTAAAGTATTTGGACACTTGCACAATACTGTTGTGTAAAATGTCTACAGGTGTCCATCCACACCTTCTCCCACCAATTAATACAAGCTCACTAAGAACAAAACAACCCCAGGTTTTTACATTTCCACCCCTTTGCTTTAGAGTAACCTTCATCCAGCCTGACTGGAGGTCTTCTCTGAGGTGTTTTTCTCTGAATAGTCCCAACACTTTTACCGACCATTGAATTGTAGCATCCCGTAGCATCCTGCTATCAGCCTGATGCATGGGACATGGTCAAATGGAGGGGCAAGCCCAGAGTATCTAAGTCCATGAAGAGACTTAAATCATGTGGTACCACTTTGGAAAAATCTACCTTTATATGAGCTTATTAAGATTTTAAAACTAGTTTATTAATGCTTATTAATTAGATCATTAACATTTGACAAAGTGTTAATAAGCAGCTATAACACATGAATAAAAAGTGAGCTTCTGCATATGATCAGTATGACTATGTAATGAAGCTGACAGGTTTATTGCTGACTGAGAAAAGGCAAATTAGATCAGCTTCAAGACTATAAAAGAATGTGGCTTCACTGTTAGACTAACAGGTTGCCCTTTTTATTGTGTGTTGTAACTACTTTTTAATGATTTTAAGGTAATTATGATCTAATTAATATCCATTAATAAACTCATTTTAAACCCTTCATAAAGATGTTATAAGGTTGTGCCCATGATGTAAATAGCTTAAAGATGTGTAGATGTGTTGCATGTGACATTCTGTCCTGGGCTGTTTAGTGGGGTGGTGATGCCGACCATCCTGTGGAAGTATATGGCTGTTGATGACCTGTCTGCTATCCCAGCTGTTTATCAGGACTGGATGGCCTTCACTGTAGGGGTGTTTAATAAAGAGCACTGGTTGCAAAGCGCAATGTTTCTTGTATCTCCTGGCTCTATGCCAGTGCCAAAATATTATCTATTAGCATTTGTCTGCAAATGATGTCACATTTGGTGGGAGTCACTGACATAAGGGAATGCCAGAGTTAGAATTCAGTGTTAATGGTTTTCCCAATCCATCTTAGAGTTGCAGCAGAGTTGTTATTATAAAGTTTGAGGTGCTAGAGTGCAACTGCTGCACCATTTAAGGTGAAAATCCAAACAAGAAGTTGGCTTCAGCTTCATATGGATTGCTGCAATTCACAGAAGCAGGCAGAATCCAGGCCCCAAACATGGTTCTGCGGTTGCCACTGGGTTTGCTGAATCAAGGGATACTATGAGTCATACTATGAGTTACGACTACCCAGCAATGAAATATTCTGCATTATTGTTATTTATATGCCGTGTAGCTGTAAAGTTTTCTCCACTTATAGTTTAAAACATCTACAAACACTGGACGGTTGGGATAGCCAAATCAAACACAGTCTTCCCTTTAAGAGGGAACGCCACAAAGCAACTTAGGACAGTTAATCAGATAACTTTGTAGATTTGGAAGCTGTCCTTGGAACAGAGAAACACTACAGGCCAAGATGACCACAAGAATTTAGATTTTACTGTTGAGTCCAACTGTCTTTAACTGAAGCAGATAATCACTTGTTTCATTCCCACATTTTGGGAAACAGCCTTGTTGTAATAGGTTTGGCAAGTCAGTCCAACTAAGGGGTTCAACCAAATTACGTCAGTCCACACTCTCTATTTCGGGGTGCCCAATCCTGGTCTTGGAGATCTACCATTCTGCAGAGTTTAAATCCAACCCTACTCCAACTCCTATAATGTAATCAAGGCCTTTAGGGGCTTTTGATGACAAGAGCCAGGTGTGTTGGACCTGAACCCTACAGGGAAGTAGATTTGCAGAACTAGGTTCAAGAACCCCTGCTCTGCTGTGCCTTGAATGTCTTAATGTTGTCCTATGCACTCTGCAGAGCAGTCACGTTTAATGTTAGTTTGCTGTTGCAAAGGTTTACCCAGTCATGGCAAAGTTTTGGCAATGGTAATTTGTTTTCATGTAAAAAAAAATGGAAATGAAAAATAAACTGGACTAAAAAATACCAGTGATTGTTCTACCATGGTAGGCTGAGCATCATACTGAACACTCTCTTCTCCAGTTAAGCTGATCTTAACACTAAGATGATGCTGGGTAACCGAGCCCTGAACGTTTGTCATTCTGATAGTATGGAAATGAAGTGTATGTTGTGGGCAGTAAAAACAGCCTACGTTCATGAACAACTATAAAGGCATTAGTTAAAGACAGATATGGAGATATGTTGAAGCTTTCTTGGTGGGTGGGAATGTAAAATACACTTGACCCTTCAAGAGAGTACAGAGCAGTTGACTGTCCTGCCTTTGCCAGTTGCTCAGCATATATGCGCAAGACCAACTTCGATTGGCTGCAACATCAGTGATGGCAACATCTGATTGGTTAGGTTTAGCCCTGTGTGGGTTTCCCCATTGTGTTGTGGACCGTGGGGGAATTCAGAGGTTAGTGAAGTTGGGCTGTTTGGGTTTCATCAGCCAAAAGCCCCCGTGTCATCGCCAACAGGGAGAAAAACAATTCAGATCCGGATCTAGAATGTATTCATCCAGGATCTGTGTTTTTCTACTATTTATATTGTATGTTTTGTATTATTTGGCCTACAGCCGTCCAGCCAGGGCACACGCCCTTTCTCAAATCACACTCAGTTGTAGCTTAATCTGTGTGACTGTGTGTGTGTGCGCGCAACGGTCCCAGCTGTCGGGTTGTTAGTCGTCCCCTCCCCCTATTCCCCTCCACACAAACACCCCTCCTATTGTTCCCATTGAACACAGAGACTAGTGTTATTGACTCAGCATTGCACATATTGACCACTGCCTGGCCCTGCCCCAGCGCAACCATCAGCAGTACACTCCTCTGTCACTACACACCATCCCACTTCTGTTTCACACACTTTATTAGTTAATGTGCAACAATGAATCACTCTTACACCCAGCACATACAAGCTCAGAGCAGCATGTATATATATATATATATATATATATATATATATATATATATATATATATATATATATATAGGTGCTACAGTGCACCTAGTGTCTTCTTGCATGAGTGGAAAATGGCTCCACAGCAGATGTTACTGACTGGCTAAAAGGAGTGACTGCGTTTGGGTGCCAAAGTGCCAAAGACCATAGCGTGAAGGAAGTAGCTGAATCCGCAGGTGTATAGAAGCATATGGTCATACAGCTCTACCAGCAGAAGTGGCTAAAACCCCAGTCTACAGGATATTCTCCTCACAACTGTGCAGAAAAGGCACAACCCGGCCTAGTATAGACATCCACATTTTTGAGGTGTCATTTATATCACTCACAAAGCAACAAACAGCAAGAATGTCAAAACCAGAGAGGCAAAAGTGCTGGAGTTCAATAAGAGCACCAAAGATTCTTACTTAAATCTGAGAATTTCAACTCAACTCCATCTCTCCTGCATCCGTGTGTGAAATCGGCATCACAGGTAGCCTCTGATGCCTACGTCATTACCATTGTTACCACGGCAGGCCATGTAGACAGGCCAGTGATGTCTGGACACACAAATCTGATCTGATCACTTACCAGTAACAGAGTGGACAGTGTTGAGTCCAAAGATCTGATTTGAGAAACAAATCTAATCTGCCTGCAGTATGAATATAACATTAATTGGCCCTGACAATGTTGGATAGCAATGTTTTGCTCTGAAAGTCAGAACCTTGTTTGCCATAGAGAAGTACACAATTAGAAATAATAATCACATGTCCTCATGCATCCACTCCCCACTGACAGAAACATGGTTGAAGTGAGCAGCTTGGTTTCTTAGGGTGAGATGGGAGGTCAGAGAAAATGGAAGGATGAGACCAAAAAACAGCAATAATCTACACAAACGTTCATCATTAACTAATACATGTGAGAGCGAATGAATGAAACGGTATCCCACCGCAACCGCGAAGAGTGCGAGACATACTGAGGGGAAAGAAAAGTGACAGAGAGGTCAGAGAGAGAGAGAGAGCTCTGGGATACTGATGGAGAGGGTGAGTGTGCTCATAGCTGTGGCTGGATTAGTCCTCACAGGCTGATGGGACTGTAGTGTCTACACTGGGGGGCAGGAGATCGTGACTAATGAGGGGGTCTCACAAAGCCCCCCTACATCTCTCCTCTCCCTTAGACACCAGAGCACCACTGAGACACACTGCTGAGAGAAGGAGGGAGGGAGGGAGGGAGGGAGAGAGTGAAAGAGAGAGAGAGAAAACACATGACAAGTGTGGACTAATTGAATTTCAAGTGATTTTCCAGGATTTTGAGAAATTGTTGAGTTGTAGTTAAGAAAAGTCGGTTCTAAAATCAGGTATTTCTTCTACATTAATTAGCAACATTATTACAACAACTGCTCCCAAATAAAAGTTATTATTTATGACATATATATTTTTGGTTACCTTGCTGTAGAAACACTCATAGTAGTTGCACCCAGGCGGAAGAGTGGGATTGCAGTGCTATAGGGAAGGAAGATAAAGGTTACCAGGAACAATAGATGAAGATACATTTAAACTGACATGGATTTTGAGCTACACATACAGAACTAGTGGCTTTCAGTATGGTTTTGGGCCACCATGTTTCCTAACACTCATGCCAGATGTCTCAGCATGAAGTTGTAGAGGTTACTAATGGTGTCCTGCAATAATGATGACCCGCTTCCATTCTGAGTCTCTCCATGACAGTCTGGCTTGACACCACTGCAGTCCTTGGTGACGCTGATGTGGTGTTTAGAGCGGTCGTAACGGTCTGCATGCATGTAGTCCTGCATCATGCAGCCGTTTGCCAATGGTCCTGCCACTAACAGGATGACTCATGGGCAGCATTACTGCTTTCTGAATGTCTGCAGTTCTGGCTATTGGGTCAGGTACAGCGATGAAGCTCCGTCCCTGCTTGGGTGACATGCATGAAACTTGAATCATTCGCATGTCTCACAATGTCAAACCAACCCACCAAGTTTCATTGCAGTTCCTGCTGCGTGCAACTGTACCTGCAGATATTCTTATGGTAATGAGTGTATACTATGTGTATGTTTGAATAAAGTTCATTTAAGGCATAACCTTTAAATCACAATACCACAGCACACTCCCTCATATTTACATGAATGTTATTTCTCCGGGCTTTCCAGCCTTGGGCCTTGACCACTCTGGGAGACTCTTTACACTGAAAATACTTGTCATTCCTTTGCAGTTCCAGGAATGTGTATTACATTATGGGACACAAGGCCAACAAATACTTCTACTTACAAACACTGCATGCTGGCACTTGTAAATCTCAAACAGTTCTGTAAACACTGGTCTAAAGCAGGAAGGAAGCACTAAATATGTAAACTATGTGGTTTCTTTTTTCCTTGTTCCAAATCAGAGTTCATATCTTGTAGCTTTTTTAAATATGCATATTTCATCACAATGAATGTGGCAGTGCTTTACTGTAAAAACAGAATAGCATGATCTAACCAAACCTCCTGTTGGCTAGGCAGTTAGCACACAGTTGGAGGCCTTTTGAGGTGTAAGACAGTTGATAGCCCTCTTCATTCAGAATTGAAAGGTCTTACCAGCTTTTGCTTTAAAATGTAATGAGTGCTAACGAGTCAGGTGAAGCTATCTCCAGCTTAATGCCCTGGTGATTGGCCACAATGTAATTATGGCTGCACAGCGTTGCCTCTGTTTCGCAGTCCTGTATGTACAATAGTGTGAAGGAAAAGTGTAAAGGAAAAGCTTGGTGAAAATCTACATTACACATGAGCAAAAGGGACAAATGGACAGACAGAATCAAGCTACTAGGCTTCTGCCTCTGCTCCATTTTTAGAGACTACAGTATGTCATACTGCAGAAGAATTCTTAAACATTCTTAAAGAGAGCTTCTGAAAAATCAACAGCAGTGTGTGAATTGCATTTGTTCCTAAAATTAACATGCTGCTAAGTCATGGTTTAAACTCCCATTACATGTTAGCAACATTAGCCTCATAGCTCCAGTGATTAAACTAGAGGCACCAGATTTGTTTTGGATAGTGAGCTAAAGGGGAGGCATAAAATGAAAGTTTCTATGCAGCTTAAATAAAAATTTAATTTAAAGTATGTTTACACTTGCCTAGGATACTGATGTCCATGCCTAGGGCGGATTCTGGGCTTGTGTCTATACAACTCCTTCTGACTCCACTGGACAATCTCATATGCCATCTTTGTGCTCACATCTTCAGTAGACGAAGCAGTTGAAATAAAAAAGTTATAAAAGCATTATAAAACTATAAAAATTAGGTAACGAGTTCACCATGCTGGATAACAGTGCCAGGAATAGTTACTGTAGCTTTTACTTCACCACACCAGAGGGACCAGAGATCGAATCTCCAGACCACTCCTGGGATCAAAAACAACTTTGAGCGACGTAAGCTGAATTCAGCAATGTAAGCTGCATTCTTTAAAGGTAGGTGGCGGACCGTGATTGGCCAGAGTGATGTACGAATGAATGAGTGTCATAGCACTGGCAAAACTTCCTGACAGAACTTGCCTTAAAGCTTTCACTTATCATCTGATACTGATGGGGTTTTAATAGTGTGTATCTCTACAAACCTTCTGACATTGCAGAACCATTGGGTCTTCTTCCCAGACCTTTTAATATGGTTCTACTCAAAGAACCCAACCACAGATTTCTCTTTATACATTTTCTTTAGAGAGTTATAGACAGGGTTTTCCAGTTTCATGAGCTTTCTTCTTTCACTTGACACTTAAACTGTGCACGAATCAGCATTGTATTATGGGTAAAGCTGAAGAGAATGAAGAAGCGCTCCTGACAGCCGCAACGCCACAGGCTTCCACTGCACTCCATTCACTTCAAAGCCGCCATCTTCACAAAGCCTGGCTTGTTTAAGGCTGGTTAAAGACCCAAGCTGAATTGTCACCCCCCCAGCCCCGAATCAAAGTCCCTTAAAGAGAGTTATAATGGCTGTTACACAAAGTGAGCTATTGTACCAGCCACACACCATCACTGTCATTGAACAGTTAGATCCATAGGCTTCAGTAAATAGTCATTAAGATTGGGCTTTGAGCTGCTACAAAAAAGCCGGGGTTGACATGAAAACACACACTCGGCAATCCTCACGTAATTAAATCCAGCAGCATCATGAGTGATCCGCTAACTGCCTCTAATGGGGTTATCGGCCGACGATATTTCATCTCACGCCCCCTAAGCCGAGTGGATTCATCAGGGCTGCACTTTGGAGGCTGCCGGTATGCGGTCGCTTTGAAGCCGCATTTGCATCCAGAAATATGGCTGCGCTGTGATTGTGATGAAAATAGAGTTGTGTTGTGACAGTCTCCTGCTGCACTGCTTCCTCCTGAGCCAACAAAAAGCTGCTTCCTCCTCGCTGGCTACTATTTTAGAGATAGTATTGTGGATGAAGAGGATGAGTATTGCAGCTGGTTTTATGCAAAGCTCAGGCCCACAAGTTGAGAGCCGAATGGCAGCTATTTTTGGATCAAATAGCAAATGTTAAACAGCCTGCTCTGTTTGTTCAACATCAACAGATAGAAGGCATATAGCCAAAATGTTTTTTTAGCATCACCATCAACCGTAAGCTTGTGGACACCCAATATCAATCCTATCCTATACTATATATATGTATATATATATTACAGTCGTGTTTACAACATGGAAAATAATATGTTGTTAATATAAAGTGCTTAATATTTTTCTTTTTTTAGTAGTTACTGCATTGTGTAAATGAAACAGCTCCAGGAAATGACTGCACAAGGATATGATGATGTTAATAAATAGCTGACACCTAAGTGACCAAGCTGCCATAAAGTTTTGACCTGAGAGAACTTTTTTCAAAGCCACTAAACAGAAGAATGATCAACTTGTATTTGACATTCAGCTAAGTAACCATTTAATTACAGTATAGTTAAGAAGCACTGGAGCTGTGAGCTAATGTGACATTATCCTAGGTAACTAGAAAAAGGGGTTGTGCAGCTTAAATGGTTCCCACCTGGAAAAATGAGACAAACAGACGAGTGCTGGTTAGACCAACATTAAGCTTGTGCTCGGGGTCTGCCCTGAGTGTATGCGAGTCGGCAGTCTGTGGGTCGAGGAGAAGTACAGTAGATAGATCCACCCCATTTATACTTAATGGGAAATCTGTTAGATCAAAAGGGTGTACACAAGCACACCATTCCCAAACAGACTAAACACTTCAGAGTTGGAACAGTGTCAAAATAACTTGGGGACTAGTTAGAGAACAAAAGTCTACTGACCAAGAAGAAGAAGAAGAACAGAAGGAAAAGTAAAATGTAAATCAAATAACAATAGTGCTGTGCATTGCGAAGCAAGGCGCAAACACAATGACTGCAAACTGCTGTATCAAATCATCATACACTGGCTTTAATGTGTGTCCAGCTGTTTAGTAACCTCAAACACTCTTATCTACAATAACAGATTACAAAGCACACAAAATAGCTACGCTAAAACAGTGACAGCTGCCATCTTGAAGCCGGAACATTTTCTTTTTCTCGTGATACACAAACATTAAATTCTTGGCCAATATCCTAATTTAAGACACAAAGGCCCTGAGAGTAAGAAGATGGCAGACCACTACCAGTGAAGCCTGTGGTCCACTAGTGTTTTGCTCAGTGTTTTTGGGCGCTGCACCAGTTTAATTAAACTTTGTTTAATTAACAAGAGTCTTTTTCAAAATGCCATTTTCCACTCTGTAATATTTGTCTAATATACTGTTTTGATTCAAAATAAAAGTCTGTCTGCATTTCATATCAGCTTGATGAGGTTAAAAACTAAATTAATCCTGTGTGTAGGACAGTTGTCTGTGTGGTCCAAACATGGGCCAATAGTGGCAAACAGTCAGTTGGGTCAAACTGATTAAGCCAGTACCAATTAAAAAGGCTAATAATAAAAGGAAATTATTTAATACATAAAAAAGCCACAATAGATTTTCAATATGTAGGTTTACGCATGTGCCACAAAACCCAACAACTCCAAAATAAAAGACAATAAATTCCACTATTTTTTTCATAACGTCATAACTACAACTTGATCACAGTCACCATTAAGTAACACTGTCAAATGGTATCATATGACCTGTTGGCAAATATTCCATGAGTTTTCCATGAAGTTCCATTCCGATATAAAGGAACTTACAACATACTCCTGGATGTTGTGACAACCTACTGATAATGTTGTCAGATGTCGTTGTCAACGTTGTGGGGACCAAACCACTAGGTTGTCACAGCTTCCAACTATGTGTGTGGGGGCGAATCTCAGGAGACATGAAGGCTCATATAAAGGCCCATTAGATGTTGTAATTTAATTTCAGTTAAATTTGTGTATTTGCACCCTTTTGTGTTGGTCTGTGGGGTATTTGGTGCAGTGTTAGTGCCGACTGTCAGAGTTATGTGGCTAGAGGTGACCTGTCTGCTACCCTGGTAGTACAGATAGCACATGAGGATGGTTCTTTCTGCTGCTGGGTGAATAAAAGTGCATTTGCTTAAAGCACCATGTTTTCAATGTCTTCTTCTGTGCTGATGTCACATGGGAGCCAGAAGTGGGATAAGGCCCACTAGTGGACTGGAAGAGAAGGCTACTTTGACGGCACTACAAAATCATGCTGATGTGCAGCGTAGAATACCAAACCCTATTCCTAGGACTATGAGTAAGAAGCAGCCTGATGAAGACGGACTTCCGAACTGCGGCCGTAGGACAGCAAATGAAGCAGCGGTGAGGACACCTGGACAACAGCCAGCAAGCAGCATGGGACCCTGGTAATGCTGACTGCTTCCTTCCAGCGATGCTTAAAGCAGGCGCAGGTGACGTTGCTGGCCAAGGCCATGAATCAAGGCTCCAGTGAACCAAATAGCACTCCTGCTGGTGTCTACAATACGGTAGGCGGCAAAGGAAGCAGGGGTTCTCTCTGCTGCCAAAACATTTTGGCAGAAATTTGGCACAGATGATCGCCGTAAAAGAGGGTTCAAGATTCGGGCATCATCCTCATACCTCTCGTGGCTGTCATTGTCCTCCCACTCTCTCTAATCGCTGAAGTCCAGCTTGATGTCGCTCAGGCTTCACCCTTTGCCCCTCTTGCCAGTGTTCTGTAAGTCAATGCGTTTTCGGAATGCTACATCTGATGTAAGGATAAATCAGAAAGTGATGAGCTAGCTACTGATTAACTACCGAATACAGTGGTTGGTGAAAAGCTAAACAACAAAAATACATTTTTGACTACATTAAACTTTTGATCTGGTCAGTCAGCACAGAACAGTACTTGATCACTTTGTGTTGACATTTCAGAGGATGTGGGGCTACACAGACAAATATGCAGAGCACATAAACACAAGGCACCCAGTGCAGCCAGTGAAATGCATATCTTCCATTGAAATAGACAATAGACAAAAAGGCACCTTGGATCCCCTGCTAACATTAACCACGTGAGTAAGTCTACTGCAGATTACCCAAGGCAAGTGTGAGATGATTTAGCCATGAATTTTGCATGATGCTATCTGTGACTATAAGCTTCCATTGCAAGCTTTCATAGCAAGCCTCGAAGCACCCAACATGTCTTGCCTGATTGACCACGTTTGGTGGAAAGGGAAAACTGTGCAAATTCGATTTTTGTATGACCGAAAAATGGCTTTAAAGGACGCGCACACAGTCAGGAGAGCTTTAGAGAGGAGGAGAGCGCTCCACACATCCTCACTGCATTTGAGCCGAGCTGCCATGTGGGATTCTCTCTCTCCGTCAGATTTCGGTAGTCGGTGACCTACTTTGGCTGTGGTTCATGCTGAAGGGGGGGGGCCTTTGACTGAGTCTTCACCTTCACAAAGGAGCCGATGATGGCCGGCTCAGCTCCTCTGCTGCTTTCTGAGTGCTTGGAAAGGAGGATTTAATGAGAGTGATCAGTAGTGCCACTCACCTTCCACACCGAATAAACTGAGCTGCAGAATTCCACACATGCAGAAGAGAAAAGGGGGAGCGATGGGGTGGGTGGGTTGGTTGGGTGGTGGGGGGTGGCGTTTAAAGAAAAGCCGCCTCATCAGCGAGGGGGGAACAAAAAGAGGGTGCACACTCAGTTAAAAGAAGAGTGGAGCCGGCAGAAACTGGGGGGACAAATGGGGAGAAGAAAGGCCGGGTTGAAGCAATCAGGGGAAGAGGGTAGGGGAAGGGAATGAAAGGGAAAAGGAAAGGTAGCTTGAGAGAAGGGGAGATGAGATTAGTCAGATGGAACGAGAGCAAGAAAGGATGAGAGAGAGATGCAGCCTGGAGAAGGTGGGTCTCATTACTCGTTCCTGCCAAGAGACACCACACACCCCTCCCCAAACTCTCCATAACCCGCTCTATCACTCCGCTCAGGGCGTGCAGAGTCACACAAGGGAAGGTTAGCACTCTGTCCATTTACCATTAATTAGATTTAGCCTCTGTCAACCAAAAGAGAGCTTATCTTCTCCCTCAGTAAGCGCAGTGCCTGTCAGCTCCGCTGCTTCACTGCCCTCCCCTCCATCAGGCCATGACTACTGTTCAAAAGTTTGGGATCACTAGTCACATTAATAATTTCTGCTACTTCATATGCATATGCAAAACTTTGGGCACCCCTGGTCAAATGAAATGCTCTGTCAACAGATCCTCCACAGAGGACACACTTCTGCACCTTTAATGCGCAGCAGTGTTTATTTTGCTGGTTTAATGTGTGAACTTGCATATATATTCTGGCACATTTTATGTTACATTCTTTCCCAATAGGCAACCTTATTATCCAATATCCAAAATTATTCAAAATAAGTTTGACAGAATGTGAAGAAATAACAGTTTTGGCAGCCACAGTTAGGTGAGGCCAATCATGTAGAGAGTTTTTGAGCTATTTTGTGCCATTTGTGCTGCATATGCAGGAATTTGTCTTCCGCGTTGAACCCATCCAGGAAGTGAAACACCAACATACACACACACACTAGGGAAAACACACACTAGGGCGCAATGAGTACCCTTCAGGTAATCAAACCGGCAACCCTCCGGTCACAAGGCTGGTTCCTTAACCAACAATATCTAATAATATCTTATGAAGTTAGCATGCTAACCAGCTAGCCTCGGCCTGTCCTGTCTTATAACACCACCTGAAGAAATGACAGTGAATCACTATAGTGCTGAGTCGAATCAGTCCAACATAAGAAGATGTGGAAGTAGTGTTGCTGCCCCAACAGTGTGTTCTAACCTCTTGTTAATTATTTTGAAGGTGCTGCTTCTGGTTAGATCCATTAAGCATTATAAGGATATAAGGACTCATGTTGTTATTGAAATTATTAGTATGTTCACCAGACAAAAACTGAGTCACCCTGCGTGTTTGAGGTTTTACTAACCTCAGGCTCCTGCAGATGGCGCTGCATTAGGGTGATGGGGCTATAAATACCTACGGGTGTAAGTGATGAGATTTATAGATTGAGAATAGTGCAGTGAACTCATTCTCATTCCATGTGTGGAAAATGGCTCCAAAGCAGATGTTAATGATTGGCTAAAATGAGTGACTGTATTTGGGTGTGCCAAAGACCAAAGTGTGATGGAAGTAGCTGAATTTTAAGGTGTATGGAAGCGTACAGGTCTACCAGCAGTGAGTAAAATCATATTAGCAAAATCAACAAGCGTATTACAACATAACACATTTTTATCAACATAATGATATCTTGTTATTTTGCCAAGCCCTGATTGCATAATCGATATAATGCTCTTTCTCCATACTGCATTATCATATAGCTATGACGCACACTATCACAGCTTTGCATAACAGGCCCAGACCATGTTTCATAATACACCAAATGATGTGTTACAAGAGAACTGCTGAGAGACTTCGATATTAACAGATTGTAACAGTGAGTTCTGTACTCTGTTACAGTTATAGAGAAAAGGGCACCCTTTGGATACATTACAAGCACCTAAGTAGCACTGAGTCTATATATTCTAGGTATATATTCAAATGTATTGTATTGCACTTTCACTGTATTTAACTGCTGGGTGTTCTTCTTTCTAGGTATCAGTACAGGCCTTTGTTTGGGCAGCATCTGAGCTCAAGGCTGTAGTTTAGATTCTAACCTATTTGTTCTAGCTAGGACACATACTCCGACTGAACCCTAAACACAGTTGTAAGTCGCTCTGGGTACGCATCTGCTAAATTCCATGAATATGAAGAGTGCAGGGTGATTACAAGCGAGCTGCATGCAAAAACAGTCAGGTTTCAGTTCCCGATTGAGGCGGTTGAAACTCTCCATCCTCTCACTTTTCCAAAATGGAAAGTAGCCTATGGCATGCTTCGTCTTTCTCACAGAGCACAGTCTGCCAACTGTTATTTTCCACTTAATATAAACCACTGTAGAAATCCAGCCATTTTGTCATTTCTGGTGCATTGACAATTATACAGTATGTCTCTTATAATAGGCTGCATCATTTGCTTGTATTAAACAGTACAGCTTTTTTTAGTTTGTTGCTGAAAGTGAACATGGGAAATATAGAGAAAAGGTTAATAGGCTTTCTACCCAGCAGACTAAGAGGTGGTCCTGTACCTGGGCAAGCACACTAATAAGGGCTTTATGGAAAGACTCCTAATGCCACATTCACCTGCCTCTGTACCACGCTTGAATAAATGTCGGTCATCATGACTTGGCTTTATTAAACTGCTGAAGGAAAACAAAAAGTAAGACAGAGTTTAGATTATGCTCATTTAATACAGCATTCTTTTGTAATGGTTTACAGATTCAATTTTGTGGTCATCTGTACAACTAACCCTCGCACCTCTGTTCATACTTAATGTTATTCAGCGTCTCGACATGGAGTTGTAGAGGTTTCTAATAGTGTTCTTCGATCCCAGCTTTAATATTCTCACATAGTTCCTGCAGATTGTGTGGTAGGGGTGGAGGTGAAGTGACACCAGGCCTTGGCATCATTGATCAAAAGCATGACATCAAACCAGTTTACTTGCCGCTGACCACGGTGCCTCCACACACAGATTTGTTAGTCGTCTCCATCAAGACAAAAGCAGGACTCATCACTGAAGATGCCCGCTGCCGTTCTGACTCACTCCATGACTTCTTGGCAGTCATTGGCACAGATCTGTGTGCATGTGGTCCCGTGTCGTGCAGCCTTCTACTAATGGTATTAGCACTAGCATCGCTGCTACCAGAATGACTGCAATTGTGGCTGTTGGGTCAGTCAGGTACAGTGAGAAGGCCTGCCGTTGTGTACGTCCCATGCACGGCTGAGCGTGAAACTTAAATCATTTGCATGTCTAACAATGTCAAACCTACCCGACAAGTATCATTCCTGTCATTTGATTCCTTCTGGGTGTAGCCATTTGGGCAACCATTCTTTTGATGGTGAGTGCATGTAACGCATACAAACTTCCTATTACTGGAGCTCAGTTTGAAAACATCAACAGTTTATGAATGGTGATCCCAGACTTTTGAATCCTAGTGTAGATGCCTGCTTTGTTTCAGCTACACTCCTCCATTTTGTGCCTTTGTGCTGTGGGTGGAAAGGCAGCATGTTCAGACCGGGAGCTTTTAGAGCCGGGCTGTATCGCTCTAGTGTGCCGGCATTGTTCTTCTCTCTAAAATGCCACTGTCTGCGGCCACGCACATCATTGTTCGAGCGATAGTGCGTTATTATGCACAGATGAACTCAACGACAGCTGGGTGTGAATGCTGTGTGTGCCTTAGTGTGTATGTGTGTGTGAGTGTGTATGTGTGTGTGAGTGCTTTAGACAGAGCGTGACGAACAGTTCACTGGGGCAGCGCAGGCCCACTGGCAGTGCAGCTGCAGCATTAGTGGGTCAGTGTGCCATCATACCATTCATCAGCATCACCGTTCACCCCCTCCCTCCCCTCCTCTCTCTTTCTCTCTCTCCCTCTCGTTTTCTCCCCTGTCCCGCTCCTATGTTGTATCATTTAGGACCTCACATCAGGCTACATCTACTGAGCACCACAATATTGATCATTTTACCTGAGGCTTGCTAAGGATGGACACTCAAGCCCATCCACCCTGTATATTCCTATGGCCAGTTGGTGTGAGAATCTCACTAAAAGCATGAATGCAGCCCCACACAATTTCCTAACTAACTACACACCTCATGTAAAGTACTGTGTCCAAGTAGGAGACTACAACTTATTTATTTGAAGGTCCCATTTTATGGAAAATGACGAACTGCCTTCAGGCATAAGAACCTTATCCCATCTGTGAAACATGGTGGTGGTAGTATCATGGGTTGCAACTGTTGTGCTGCATCTGGGCCAGAACAACTTGCCATTATTGGTATAGCAATGAATTCCAGAATATATTAGCAAATTTGCTCATTTAAATATATTTGTCTTAGAGACACAGTAACAAAAGTTGGCTTGTTAAAAGAGGAATGACTCCAATGTTCAAAATGTTTGAATAATTCAGTCCTTGAGATGTAAACAGTCATTCAGAGTGGGTTCATTGTGAAGCAGTTCATTAAAGAGAAAAACTTGCAGACTCAGATTTCTATACAACAGTGGTGATAGTAACCAGGGGTTACCATGTCTACAACACAAATACAATGCCAATACAGGATCCTGCATTGACGATGATAAAAATAACGGTCAATCTGAAAAGATCAGCTATTTCACCTTCATATATCCGTCTGCCATGAAATGACTAAAATAAAATAAATATATTTTAGGTCAAAACTGAAGTCTCGGGCTTTGGGCAGCATATTCATAACCATTTCAAGTAATAACTTGGTTTTAAGGGGTGAACTTTTAGTTCCCATCAAAACTGCTGTGAACAATTATGACTGTGTGAGTTTCTCTACAATGCAGCATTCCATACCCATCCACCCTGAATGGCTTTGTTTACTTCTCGGCCACTTAATTCTGAAAAAGTGGTGGCATTCCTTTTAATTCTAGGAGAAAGAGAGAGGTTGGAAAATGGTCATGAATGATATATGACTGTGAAAAAAACAAACAGGCTACAAGACAAATGTGGGACACAGGCTCTTTAGTTTTTAGTCACAATACCCACTAAGCACAAGTTATTCATTTTTCAGGAGATTTTTCTGAGGAGATTAGATTAAAGATAATCCACTTGCATAAAGAAGAGGAAATGTTTTGTTTTCCTGATGCTATGAAATGAAAAACTTTTGCCCAGTACTGTACAGGGTTCCATGGCAGTTACTGAAACACAAAGGTTGTAGAATTTTGTGATCTTCATCTGTAGTATCTGTCGAATACCATGCAGCAGTTTTGAGATATTTCCCAGGACTTAGTAACAAAGAAAACATACTGACTCCGTACTGACTCAAACCTCTGCCCTTTAGCTTCAATTATTAAATGTGTATTTAAACGTTCTATCCTTTTCAGAGCATCCTTTTGTAAAGTGAATGTAATAACTAAATAATAAATCAGAAATTTGGCATAATTAAAGGTTTAATATGGACGGATCTAGTAGTTTCAGAGATTTTTATTTCAGTTTGTAATGTTTAATGAGGAAACAGCCCTGTTACGGTAATGCGGTAGTTTACTCAGGGTGCAGCCCTCATAGACCTACTCAGTCTTACTGGGAAAGTAATATTTAATAGTGCTGTTGTTATTTTATAGTGACCGGTATCACTGCATTAAGGCAAATCAAAATCTGCCAAGCCCTCCAAACACTGCTATCCGCAATTTCTTCAGTACGTAATCAGCGCCAGCCACCTCTATAGTTAGTGTCAGGATGCCGAGGTCCTCTGAAGAGTTTAGTGTAATTCAGTGTGAAAACAGCAACCAAACTATTTAATGAGCAGTGCCTGGCTTTCAGCTGACCTCAGAACAGCTGAGGTTCAACCATAGGCCTTACTGCCTAATCTGTTGCTCTCTGTATGAGATGCTACACTGACCAGTGTTAGGTGAAGTCTAGGTTTATTTATATAACACTTTACAACAGATATTGTCACAAAGCATTGTACAAACTTCCAGTGAGCAAGTCCAAGGCGACAGTGGCAAAGAAAAACTCCCTCAGAGCAAGAGGAAGAATCCTCGAGAGGAACCAAGACTCAAAAGGTGAACCCCGTCCTCTTCATGTTGACCCCGGAGAACAACAAACACCAAAATGAAAATCTGAATTTACAATAATAATGGACTGCAGCTACAGCTCTTCTACAGTCCAGGAGGATGTCCTTCCAGGCAGACTGGAATACTTCAAGTTTGGTCAGGTAGTTGTCTGACAGTCTGTTTTAGAGCTGGAGTATGATCATTGTACCATTCAGCGAGTTTTTTCTGACCTATTCTTTTACTGTTTAGTTGAGCCACCTCATTTAAAGTAGAGTAAATGTGTCCTCCAAAGTCTAGACCAGTAGGTTCAGATGAACAGCTAATGGACTTTGACATGTCTAGGAGGTTTTCGATAATGCTACTAGGAATAGAGGATGCTTAACACAATGGTGTGTGAATGAAGATATGATATGGGTAAAGTTAATACGAGATCAGATAATGATCTGAGGCTGCTGTGTGTTTCCATCCAACGACTTTTGGTGCATTTTGAAAATCAGCAAAGAAAATCCATAATGGAAAAGCTGTAAATTAGATATAACACCTAAATATCGCAAGAAGAGTTTTTACACTTGGATTGAATTGGAAAAGTTGGAACATCACTAAAGTTGAAATGCGAAAAAAGGCTAATGGAAAGCTGTAAAGCCACATGATTCAGTTCTGCCTGATCTTATTACTTGGCATACAGTGTAAACACAAAGGTGAACTGCTGTTACACGTACACCAGGCAATTTGCTGGACTTTGCACTCACCACACTCACAACCAGCTCGTATAACACAGCGGCGATCTCTTCAGTGGACGAGTGGCCAGTGACTAGAAACAATTGGCCCTACAGATGGTCTGATCATGGAGCAGAGCTTCCAAAGTTTGCTTTCCACATTCTGAAATGTGGTCTAATCCAAAAGCTCAGGTGGTTAGACATGGTAACCTTTGGTTACTCCCATTAGCATTGCAAACAATGTGAGTTCAGTTTTTCTACAATCACCCATTTCATGTCACATGACTACTCTGAATGACATTCTAATAACGGAATTATACAGAAATGAAAATGAATGTTCATTTTGGGTTAATGGATGCACTGAAACGACTTTATTCAAATGTGCATATCATTTTCCATGTGAATGCATCCATCCACAGCTTTTAGCTTATTCACTGGTGATACTTGTGATGAACAACATGGAATGATACACACATCTGAATCAACTGTTTTCACTCCATTGCTTTTTAGTGTAACATGTTCAGCATGGCAACATGCTCTTATTGTAAGGCCTCAGCATTACGCATCAGCTTGACCTTTGACCATCATGTCTGCCCTATTCCCTACTTACTGAGACACCGCCTGCTGACCTCAGATTTCCTCTCACACCCCAGATATATATGCCCTTACGCAAAGACACGCAGAGAATATGGATATAGAGACTAATGTACTCAGCTAAAAGCTAAACAGTCAAGGGTGGGTGCAAATCCCTCTTGACACATGAGCGCACCATTGACCTTATTACTATGACAACAGATGTAAATGGGGGCGGGGAGATCATGCAATTACAAACATGCATGCACAACTGCAACATGCAGCTATTTGGATGCTGGAGGCTTACATACTAAAGAAATGGGCCTTGACTGCCATTCAGGCGGGAGGGAGGCTTTTAGCATGCAAATGTCTGGAATGGGTTATTAAACCTTTATCATCATTATTTTTTATTATACTTCATTTATCCATTTGTGTCTTATTGTGTGTTGAGCACCTTGTTTGAACCTTACTGTTTATTATTATCACATGACTTTTTTTTATTATTCCTTTCAGCATATATCATGAGGTCAGCATCCCACTAACTAACTAGTTTAGGTTTTCATTTTAGAACATAACCTTACCAAAAATTACACATACAATATTATCTAATAAATATTATGTAATAATATATCTACACAAGATCCTCATTTGAGTAACTCAGAATGCACTGAAAATACTCATGTGAGTTTTAAATAACTGGACAAATAATGTATGTATTAATCATCTTCCTCTTGTGTTATATTTATATAAGTTTGCCTATATAGATTATTATAAGATTAAGATTATAAGATTATAAGATACTACTGTGCAACTGGGCTGTCATAGAATTACACTCAGCAGTAGGGTGCATGGTAATGTGCACTGATAGCCGACAGCAATGTGACTAGGCAGTTAACTGTGTAGTATGAGAAAGCAGCACACACAGTGGAAGAAGGCAGGTCAGGGGAAACGGTGAGTGAAAAAGTAAAACGATATGCAAATAGATTATACCAAGAGCCAATGGGAAAAGATGTTGAGTTTTATACTGACCAAACAAACACTTATGAAGTAAATCTGAGTATTCAGTTCATTTCATTGAAACAACAGAACTGACTCGGTTTATTGCCTTACATACATTTATTAAGTCAAGTCAACAACAGAAAACTGATTAAAACCAACAACAGAGCAATTTCAGTTCTTGGAGTGTAGAAGCTGCAATGAATTATTAACAGCTGGGACCCAGTATTCAGCTATACAGATATTAATTTGTTCTGTTTGTTTGGTTATGTTTCTTTTGTCTTTTTGCTAAATACTGTATATTAAGCCGATAAACATGAACAGCACAATAAAAGGATTTCTTAGGTGAAACTTGACCCGAGGAATCATATTTGGCAGTTTATGTTTATCAGCTTAATATATTTAGCAAAAATAATAAAATTCTTAGGTGAAATTTAGACAACGGATGGCATGGTGGCAAAGTGGGTAGCACTGTCACCTCACAGCAAGAAGGGCCTGGGTTTGAGTGTCCAGGATCCTTGTTATGAGTTTGTATGTTCTTCTTGTGTCTGTGTGCGTTTCCTACCACAGTCCAAAGACATGCAGTCAGGTGAGTGGGAGATGCTAAATTGCCACCCTAGGAGTAGGTGAATGTGTATGTCTGTGTGTCCACCCTGTGATGGACTGGCAACCTGTCCGGGGTGTTTCCTGCCTTCTACCCATTAAACGCTGGGTCAGGCTTCAGCATAATCCCCGCAACATACGAGGATAAAGCAGTTTAGAAGGAGAAGAAGATGAACTTAAGGTGCAGAGGATAACACCACTACCAGCCAGGGAGCTGTCATCCCATATGGGAGACTGGGGTTGGATTCCCAGGTTGGGTGACAATGCCACACTACACCAATAAGAGTCCTTGGGCAAGACTCCTAACACTACGTCGGCCTACCTGTAATATGATTACCCTTGTAAGTTGCTCTGGATGAGTGTCAGCTAAATGCTATAAATGTAAACTTTGAGGACTCAAGATTCTGATCCATTAAGCTTTATTTTTAATTTCCTGAAAACAGCAACTGAATATCTTTCACTTACAAATGTTCACTGCTGAATGCTGCTGAAGCCCTGCAGTCCAATAAATGGTATTCCGGACAGCCCTACAAATATTCAGCCTCCTATAGCTTTACTGATACATTTCTGCATTCATTCTGCAACCAGCTAGCAGGGAAACATATCAAATTAAAGCAGCCCCCCAAAAATCCCCCCAGGCCCCCTCTCCACAGTTGTAGTCAAAAAGGCTTTTTCATATTTCCACCAGCAGAAATTTCACTCTACAAACGACCACAGGAGTGAGCATGTTCACAGCAGATGGCTGCCTCGTTCATCTTGACTGAATTGTCCCTTTAAGTGAAGGACGGATTTGGACCCTCAAGAAGCTGCGAAAGGTAGCATGAAGTGGGACACATGTGATCCGAAGTGTTTTCTGTACGAGGACATATTTCCTAAGATGGCTCTCACTTCCTCATGCAGTCACGAGTGTCTGTGTGTGAGCGTATGCGCGAGTGTATGTGTGTGCGTGCACTGTGCATGCATGTGGAGAGGCTGCTGTGCCCACGCCGAAGGTAAAAATAATCGCTTCTTCTTTCATCCTTTCATACATGTGAGCACATTCAGCAGCCCCCCACCAACACCCTCACCACCACCACCACCACACACATCCCCATGCTCCCATCTTCTTCTCTCTCCCAAATCCCGTGCTAGCTACTTAGGTGGGTGAGAGGGAAGAGAAGGAAAGGAATAGAAATGGAAGCTGCAGCTGAGAAACATGGAGGATGTTGAAGAAGAAGAGGATGTAGATTACTGCCAGTGGTTGGATAGCATAGGGACAGTTTCTAGAGGACGGGTTGTACAGTAGTTCAGTATAGCGGCTGGATGGCATACTGGTAACACACAGTGATTATCCACACCTGCTGTTCTAAAAGAGCCCTTAACATACATACACGTCAATGTACGAGGATGCCATCATCTGCTCTCCATCAAATACCAGTGGCTCACACATACTGGCTGCTGTGCACATTATCTCCTGCTTGACCAGTGGTCACGTATCCATCTAGAGCTTGCTGCTATTTGCAGAACACATTGGCCCAATGCAAGAAAGACCGAAAAAGGCCATGTGCTACTTTCCTTTGCCTGAACCCTTCGACCTCTTTCACAGTGGACGGTACCTCTGCTAAACATCATCAGGCTACAGAAGACGCATCATTTGTTCCCTGATATAGGACGATCCTGGCAATGTCTCCAGGCATTTCTGTTTCGTGCTATAGCTTTCTCCTAGGGGAAAACCAATGTAGGGTACATGACTGGTCCTTAAAGCCATTGTTGTATCTTTGAGGGTTTGTTTATTGTATATTATTTGAAGGAGAATCGTATTCACTCTATCGCCATAAGCATGTTACACATATACACTGCAATCTGTGCAACTATTCTATAGATGATAGATGTAATTTGCATACGACAGCCTAGAATGTTCATTTAACCTGCCTATCTCAAAAGTGTCCAGTTATTAACAAACATCCCCTGTAAAGTATATGGTAAAATAAAACCGAATTCCGATTATGAACCGGTTCTGATTCATGCACATGGCTGCTTGCAGGGGTGTAGCAGTGATGGGTATGAGGATCGGCATGAGCGAGGCATCTGCTCTCCATATCCAGGCATCTTGAGTGGTTTGTCCTAATTGAATTTGCAATATCTCTCCTCGCAGTAAACAAACCATTTTTCCCATTTGGAGAAGACAGAGGCTCCACAGTCGAGCTGGCATGAGGGCCATTGTGTGGCTCATTAGCGGTTAGGTGGCAGATAATAGAATACAGAGGGCAAATAAATCCACCTCTTGTTTTGTGATGTAAACAGCTGACTTGCTTAGGTGTGGTCGGGTCACGATGACTGGCGAAATTAGGTGAAAACTCTATTTAGCAGCTGAACCTCATGAAATAGCTGCACATTTGCAGAGATTAAGAAATACCCTGCGTATGTTCCGGATCGCAGTAGTGGCATTTCTAGTGGAAGTATCTGGCATTTCTAGTGCAGCCTCTTCAAGTTTCTTCCTGGGATTTCCCCTGATACTTGCTGGTAAAGTTTGCCGTGGAAGATGTGTCAGAAAAAGGGAAAGCAAAAGCAGAACAGAGCAGAGTGACAAAGTGAAAGCGAAAGCCACAGCCATGGGCAAGTGACGCGGAGTCAATGATATTAAATTAACACTGCTTGGGATTTCCTGTAGAATCCTGGCTGAGGAAAGCACCTTGTGCTCTCACACTTCTTAAAACAGTGAGCAAGCACACAGTCGGGTTCTGCATCAGCGATTACAGGTGACACTGCCAGGCCCATCCCCCTGGGGATGGCAGGTGGATTCCAGCCCAAAGGTCATTTGTGTATGGTGTTTCTCTACACTGGTGAAACGAGGACAGTGATCTGAAGTGAGCCAAGGATTCAATGTTCAGAGGGTTAAAGTTCCCTGTTTAAAATGTCTGTGTGGTTGAACAGTGTGGTTGGGCCCATACACTGCTGTTCTTATGCTCTCTGGGGAATTTTTTGGATTTATCTGAAATTCTGCAGAATACCGCACAGTATGGATTGTAAACATCATTCGGATTGGTCTGATTGCATTACATCATTGGAGAGGAACTCAACTTTTGTTCACATGAGGAAGCTGGGGACTTTAACCCAACACAAAAATAACCAAGGTTTTTACTATGCAACATAACCAATGAACCTCTATGTGTTTTCTGTGTGTTTAGATGCAGTGGGAATCATGGTAAAGTACACTCACCAGGCACTTTATTAGACACGCCTCCTCGTGTCTACACCCAGCTACACTGACCATTCTTATTTAATGGTCAGGACCCCCACAGGACAACCAGATAGCGGGGATTATGTGGGTGGTGGATCATTCTCAGCACTGCAGTGACACTGATGTTGTGCTGGTGTGAGTGGATCAGATACAGCAGTGCTGCTGGACTGTTTAAACACTGTGTCCACTCACTGTCCACTCTGTTAGACACTCCTACCTTGCTGGTCCACTATGTAGATGTACAGCCAGAGATGATCTGCTGCTGCACAGTTTTTGTTGGTCATCTTGTAGTCCCTGATCAGTGGTTATAGGATGCTGCCTGCCGGATGTTGCCCACCAGACGCTGCCCACCGGACGCTACCCACCGGACGCTGCCCACAGGATGCTGCTGGATGGATGGTTTTGGTTGGAGGATGATTCTCAGTACAGCAGTGACATTGAGGTGTCCAGCAGGACTGCTGTGTCTGATCCACTCATACACATAGCACACACTAACACACCACCACCCAGTCAGTGTCACTGCAGTGCTGAAAATGATCCACCACCCACATAATACCTGCTCTGTGGTGGTCCTGTGGGGGTCCTGACCATGGAAGAACAGGGTAATAAAGTATACAGAGAAACAGTTGGACTACAGTCTGTAACTGTAGAACCACAAAGGGTTCCTATGTGGTCAGTGGAGCTGATCAAACGGACAGTGAGTCCGGATACAGTCCGAAGACTGTGTTTCTAGGTTTAGGCATCAGGCAGTTTTCGGTGAGGGATCTTCAGAGGCATTTCAGCCATCTGGTTCCCATCACCACCACTGCAGAGAACATTGTTTACATCCTAACCGTTTACTCATGCAGAAATCTCAGAACGTTCCCCTTTAAATGTGACATGAAGTGAATCTTTTAGTTCCCTAAAGAACTGCTCTTGTAAACAAGGTGTATGAGGCTGTGAAGAACCTATTAACATCAGAATCCATACAGTTTCTCGTCTAATTAAAATTCATGTCAGCCGTAACTGTTTTGAACCATAGGATCTTCCGTTTCTTAGTAGTTTCCCAACAATGAAATGATAAATCATAAAGAATGAAAGCTGAATAATAATCCTACAGGTCAAAAGGTTAATACAGCATTGAGCTAGAAATGATGGACGACGTTTTTAAGAAGCAGAACTGGGTTACGGCCTGGAGGGCTTGAAGGATGCAGGAGAAGTTTGGGAGGAGGAGGGGCTGGGGGGGTATTGGTAACTCCCTGTCCATCTCCTCTACTCCTCATATTCACTGCACATCATCAGCCCTGGTTTGGGGTATGTGAAGGAGGGCCTTTGACCTTTTAACCCCAGCAACTCCACACCAAAGCTCAAAGCTAAAGTCAAGATTTTTTTTCCTCCCCCCCCTTCATCTCCGTCCAGCTCGGACATCTGGCCAAGAGTAGGCCGTGCCATATGCTCATATTGTCTTTAAGGTTCTTAGCTTTCCTGGCTGATCAATAACAGCTCTACAAACTGGAGATGGGGCCTCGTCTGGGGCTTGGAGTAATGATAGACAGCAAGTAAGAAGACAATAGACCACTTTGGCCACAAAAGAGGAAATGCATGGAGCAATAACTATTAACTCGTCTAAAATAACAGCCACGGTTTGTCCCAACTTGCGTTCTTGGGAATTTTCCAGCAAGTTGCTTCACACTAAAGTGTCCACTTCTATGGAAGAATGAGGTGGAAAATCCTGAAGTTGATTTAAATAACTCATTAGGTTGTGCAGTGCTTTGCAACGCACATCATTCATTATCATTTTTTTATCATCATTCATTTATCATACATTTTGTGTCCAGTAACTAGCAGTTTTTAGGATATTAACACTGCCCCAGCTCCAAAGTGTTCAGCCTGATTGGAAATGGTGTGCTTTTATACAGCTTTTTGATTGGATGCCTGGTTTCCACATAGCAACAGATTGTACTTCTGCTCATCCCAGAGACACCATTTCTGATACACCATCTCAGGACAGACCCCAAAGAATAAATTCAGTGTTGGTTCAACTGGATGAATCTTTTTCCACCGTATTGGTTCCATCTGAACTCTGTCTTTTTCCATTATTCTACAGCCAGCAAACTGCATGTACTCCCTCAGGGATCCGCACACTCTAATTCACAGCATCTATGTGTCATTACTTATCCCTTGTTTCTACCATAGAGACCAACTCATTTTTGGGCCTACCCAGATCCACCGACTTCCTTTAACCTACAGTCAACAAACTGCATGTACTTACTCAGGGCAGATCCCCAAACTCTAATCCACAGATAACCAACCGGCACTCTTCTGTGTGTCGTTTATTTATCCCTCGCATAGCAGCCACAGCCTAGCAGGAAGTGGGAACCATTTAAGCTGTGCAATCATTCCACATTTCCTTTATTATTACTATTATTATCCTTCATTATTATTCAGTTTCTAATCTTAAGAGTTTCTGGTCCTATAAACTGCTACTGTAATGCTGGGCTGGAATCTTATCAATGTTGTTACTTATTTTATATGCAATATAAGCTAAATTTTACAGGCAACAATAATAATATAATTATTTATATCAATATTAAAACATTAATGTTAATTCTGGAATATTTTAAACTAAACTGAAGTCTTACTCTGGATCAGTTCACCAATCTTTAAAAGAAGGTAATTAATTAGTCTGACACTGATGTCTATTACAATGTAGGAGGAGAACAGTTCCATTAGCTAGAACCAAGCTCTGTCCATCAGGTCAAAACAAGCTCCAAACAAAGTGACCCCTGTTCCCTGATTGGTGGGCTCTGTTTACAGTTCTTTTGTTCGGACATGTTACGTTTATATGCACATATAAGCCAAGTAACACCAACACACTACTTACAGTACACTAACATATTACACTTACTGAGTTACTGTACACCAACACACTACTTACAGTACACTAACACATTACACTCACTGAGTTACTGTACACCAACACACTACTTGCAGTACACTAACATATTACACTTACTGAGTTACTGTACACCAACACACTACTTACAGTACACTAACACATTACACTCACTGAGTTACTGTACACCAACACACTACTTGCAGTACACTAACACATTACACTTACTGAGTTACTGTACACCAACACACTACTTACAGCACACTAACACATTACACTTACTGAGTTACTGTACACCAACACACTACTTACAGCACACTAACACATTACACTTACTGAGTCACTGTACACCAACACACTACTTACACTACACTAACACATTACACTTACTGAGTCACTGTACACCAACACACTACTTACACTACACTAACACATTACACTTACTGAGTCACTGTACACCAACACACTACTTACAGTACACTAAGACAATACACTTACTAAGTTACTGTACACCAACACACTACTTACAGTACACTAACACATTACACTTACTGAGTTACTGTACACCAACACACTACTTACAGTACACTAACACATTACACTTACTGAGTTACTGTACACCAACACACTACTTACAGTACACTAACACATTACACTTACTGAGTTACTGTACACCAACATACTACTTACAGCACACTAACACATTACACTTACTGAGTTACTGTACACCAACACACTACTTACAGTACACTAACACATTACACTTACTGAGTTACTGTACACCAACACACTACTTACAGTACACTAACTCATTACACTTACTGAGTTACTGTACACTAACACACTACTTACAGTACACTAACACATTACACTTACTGAGCTACTGTACACCAACACACTACTTACACTACACTAACACATTACACTTACTGAGTCACTGTACACCACTATAACATGTGTGTAATTACCATGTAACTAATATGTAATATGGGAATTAAAGTGTAAATCCATATGTGTATCAATAGGGGCTGAATATTATAGCAATAAAACTTTGAAGTCACCCATCTCTTTCACTCTTCTCTCTCTTTCCCACTCTCTCTCTTTCTGTCGCACTCTGTTAACCCACCAACCCCCCCTTCCGCACCCCCCCAGCTTGTGATGCTCATCAGTTGGCTTTCTGAAAAGAGAACAATAGGGCCTTTTCAGGATATAAATCTCACTCTGTGTTCAGGCATGAAATCTGGGCAGCCAAACAAAAAGAGCCATTGACTCTCGTTGGGGAAGAAAAAAAGCAGAGAGATAAGATGCCCCACGTAGAGCATCGCTGAAACCAGTTCACTGCCCCTGGGCCAGAGCCAGATAGGGGGCAAGATGGAGAGATGCTGTTAAGAGTTCGAAACAATCAAAAAAAATAACAAACAAATAAAAAGTGAAGGTAGTAGACCACTCCTCTCCTCTGTTTGTCCTCCTCCTGCACTTGTTCTGTTATCTAGGGCACTGTTCTCTCAACGAGGCTCTTTTAGAGCAACAGGAACTCCTGCACTTTGGCTTCATGGGGTTAAGGCTGAGTTTAAGAGTGGAAAAGTTGAGCTGGCGAGACACAAATACAAACAAGCACGGTATCAGGGCCAGTGTGGCTGAACTAACCCACACTCACCTACACTGACAACTGCTACTAGAATCGATCATGTACTGCAGATCCCGTGCTCTGGGTGGACTGATGAAGTTTATGTCATCATTTATCAGTTTTCCATCTCAACTCTGGTTGATGACTGGAGATTCACATACATGCATTATACATACAGCATTCAGTTCTCAGAGGTAAACTTAATAGACTTATTATTATTCAGTATCTATTATAAATCATTCAGTAAATACTACCATATACTCAATACTTGGTATGAATTACTCAGTAAGTACTATGTATTATATAGTATATACTATGAATTATTCAGTAACTACTATGTATTATATAGTATATACTATGAATTATTCAGTAACTACTATGTATTATATAGTATATACTATGAATTATTCAGTAACTACTATGTATTATATAGTATATACTATGAATTATTCAGTAACTACTATGTATTATATAGTATATACTATGAATTATTCAGTAACTACTATGTATTATATAGTATATACTATGAATTATTCAGTAACTACTATGTATTATATAGTATATACTAGGAATTATTCAGTAACTACTATGTATTATATAGTATATACTAGGAATTATTCAGTTACTACTATGTATTATATAGTATATACTAGGAATTACTCAGTAACTACTTTGTATTATATAGTATACAAAGTAATTACTGAGTAATTCCTAGTATATACTATATAATACATAGTAGTAACTGAATAATTCCTATATATACTATATAATACATAGTGTTACTGAATAATTCCTAGTATATACTATATAAATACATAGTAGTTACTGAATAATTCCTAGTATATACTATATATACATAGTAGTTACTGAATAATTCCTAGTATATACTATATAATACATAGTAGTAACTAATAATTCCTAGTATATACTATATAATACATAAGGAGTTACTGAATAATTCCTAGTATATATCTATATATATACATAGTAGGTTACTGAATAATTCATAGTATATACTATATAATACATAGTAGTTACTGAATAATTCATAGTATATACTAATTATAATACATAGTACTTACTGATAAATTCATACCATTATTGAGTATATCTAGTAGTATTTACTGAATGATTTATAAATAGATACTGAATAATAATAGAGTCTAATAAGTTTACCTCTGAGAACTGAATGCTGTATTTATAATGCATGTTATGTGAATCTCCAGTCATCAACCTCAGAGTTGAGATGGAAAACTGATAAATGATGACCATAAACTTCATCAGTCCACCCAGAGCACGGGATCTGCAGTACATGATCGATTCTAGTAGCAGTTGTCAGTGTAGGTGAGTGTGGGTTAGTTCAGCCACACTGGCCCCTGATACCGTGCTTGTTTGTATTTGTGTCTCGCCAGCTCAACTTTTCCACTCTTAAACTCAGCCTTAACCCCATGAAGCCCAAAGTGCAGGAGTTCCTGTTGCTCCTAAAAGAGCCTCGTTGAGAGAACAGTGGCCCTAGATAACAGAACGAGTGCAGGGGAGAGACCAAACAGAGGAGAGGCAGTGGTCTACTACCTTCACTTTTTATTTTGTTTGTTATGTTTTTTTGATTGATTTTCGAACTCTTAACAGCATCTTCTCCATCTTGCCCCTATCTGGCTCTGGCCCAGTGGGCAGTGAACTGGTTTCAGCGATGCTCTACGTGGGGCATCTTATCTCTCTGCTTTTTTTCTTCCCCAACGAGAAGTCCATCGGCTCTTTTGTTTGGGCTGCCCAGATTTTCATGCCTGAACACAGAGTGAGATTTATATCCTGAAAAAGGCCCTATTTGTTCTCTTTTCAGAAAGCCAACTGATGAGCATCACAAGCTGGGGGGGTGCGCAAGGGGGGGTTGGTGGGTTAACAGAGTGCGACAGAAAGAGAGAGAGTGGGAAAGAGAGAGAAGAGTGAAAGAGATGGGTGACTTCAAAGTTTTATTGCTATAATATTCAGCCCCTATTGATACACATATGGATTTACACTTTAATTCCCATATTACATATTAGTTACATGGTAATTACACACATGTTTTATAGTGGTTGTACAGTGGACTTCAGTAAGTGTATATGTGTTAGTGTACGTGTAAGTAGTGTGTTGGTGTACAGTAGCTCAGTAAGTGTAATGTTGTTAGTGTACTGTAATAGTGTGTTAGTGTCGTACAGTAACTCAGTAAGTGTAATCGAGTTAGTTGTACTGTAATTGGGTGTGTTGGTCGTTACAGTAACTCAGTAAGTGTAAATGTGTTAGTGTACTGTAAGTAGTGTGTTCTGGTGTACAGTAACTCAGTAAAGTGTAATGTGTTAGTGTGCTGTAAGTAGTATGTTGGTGTAACAGTAACTCAGTAAGTGTAATGTGTTTAGTGTACTGTAAGTAGGTGTCTGTCTGTGTGTACAGTAAACTCAGTAAGTGTAATGTGGTTAGTGTACTGTAAAGTAGTGTGTTAGGGTGTACAGTAATCTCTATGTAAGTGTATGTGTTAGTGTACTGTAAGTATACGTGTGTTGGTGTGTACAGTAACTCAGTAAGTGTATTGTCTTAGTGGTACTGTAGTGAAGTAGTGGTGTTGGTGTACACAGTTGAACTCAGGTAAGTGTAATGTGTTAGTGTAGTGTAAGTAAATGTCAGTGGTGTTGGTGTACAGTGACTCAGTAAGTGTAATGTGTTAGTGTAGTGTAAGTAGTGTGTGTTGGTGTACACAGTGACTCAGTAAGTTTAATGTGTTAGTGTGCTGTAAGTAGTGTGTTGTGTACAGTAAACTCAGTAAGTGTGATAATGTTGTTAGTGTGCTGTAAGTAGTGTGTTTGGTGTACAGTAACTCAGTAAGTGTAATGTGTTGTGTACTGCAAGTAGTGTGTTGGTGTACAGTAACTCAGTGAGTGTAATGTGTTAGTGTACTGTAAGTAGTGTGCTTGGTGTACAGTAACTCAGTAAGTGTAATATGTTAGTGTAAGCTAGCATAGTAGTGTTGTTGGTGTACAGTACAACTCATGTGAGTGTAATTGTGTTCATGGTGGTACTGTAAGTACGTGCTGTTGGTGCTACAAGTATGCTCAGTAAGTGTAATATGTTAGTGTACATGTAAGTTAGTGTGTGTGGTTTGTTACTTGGTCTTAATATGTGCTCTATAAACGATAACAGTCAGTTGGTCCGAACAAAAGACACTGTAAACAGAGGCCCACCCAATCAGGGAACAGGGTCACTTTGTGTTGGAGCTTGCAGTAGATTGACCTGTGTGGACAGAGCTGGTTCTAGACATAAGGGAGAACATGTTCGCCGCCTACATTGAATAGACATCAGTGTAGACTAATTAAATTACCTTCTTTATAAAGATTGGTGATGATACTGATCCAGAGTAAGGACTTCAGTTTAGTTGAAAATATTCCAGAATGTAACATTAATGTTTATATTGATATTAAATAATTATATATTATTGTTGTCAGTAAAGAGTAGCTATACT
>JAMWET010006677.1:5000-60000 GCA_024036415.1 Prochilodus magdalenae
GGTGGAACTGCTTCTCACTTCAGGGTCAAAGGCTGAGTGAAGCTGTTTCAAGAATTTGGGAAACTGTCCGGAGTTCCTATTTCCCAGCCTGTTTTGGCACTTTCCTGTTCCACCTTAAATGGGACCAAGGTTGCATTCTGGTGCCTGGACAAGCTGCAGCATTTAAGGTGGAACGGAACAGTTTATGAAAACACTAGTAAATAAAAAAGCCAGTTTAAGCCTTGATTTAAGATTAACGTTAGCCAGACTCTCTAAAGTAGTGTTGACCCCCTGTCAGTTTGGGGTCCGTCAGGAACACAGCATTAACACGGATGTATGTTACTCCTGTTGGTTTTTCCCCGTCTGTAACTCCACCCTTATGCATGTGTGTGTTTTGGTCCAGCTTTAGATGTACTGGTGTACTGAACAGCGTGTGCTCCTGAACGCTCCACCTGTGATCAGTGTGCGACTCAGTGGTTTATTGCTGTGGCATTTCTGATCGTTCCGCTGCCCATATGGCTCACAGCACTCTGATCACTGACCTATTATAGCTGAGAGCCTCTGCGGAGGAGATTCTCCTTTGAAATGCCACTTGATGTTTATTGTACAAAATAATTCATTTCCGTTCCGTTGTGTGTAGCCGCTGTGGAGGCGTGCGTGCTGCATGGACTGAAACGGAGGGCGGCCGGGTTCCTGCGCAGCAACAAGGTGGCGGCTCTCTTCACAAAAGTGGGGAAGAGTTTCTCCCCAGCCGAGGATCTCTGCCGCAAAGCTCAGGAACTGGAGCAACTCCTTGAGAGCAAGTGAGAGCACAGCTACAACATTCCCTACAATACACTACACAGCTACAGGGTTCACTACGTCACTTAGATACAACAACACACAGCTACAGGGTTCACTACGTCACTTAGATACAACAACACACAGCTACAGGGTTCACTACAACACTTAGATACAACAACACACAGCTACAGGGTTCACTACGTCACTTAGATACAACAACACACAACTACAGGGTTCACTACGTCACTTAGATACAACAACACACAGCTACAGGGTTCACTACGTCACTTAGATACAACAACACACAACTACAGGGTGCACTACGTCACTTAGATACAACAACACAAACTACAGGGTTCACTACGTCACTTAGATACATCAACACAAACTACAGGGTTCACTACATCACTTAGATACAACAACACACAGCTACAGGGTTCACTACATCACTTAGATACAACAACACACAGCTACAGGGTTCACTACGTCACTTAGATACAACAACACACAACTACAGGGTTCACTACGTCACTTAGATACAACAACACAAACTACAGCGTTCACTACGTCACTTAGATACAACAACACACAGCTACAGGGTTCACTACGTCACTTAGATACAACAACACACAACTACAGGGTTCACTACGTCACTTAGATACAATACCACACAGCTACAGGGTTCACTGCATCACTTAGATACAACAACACAAAGCTACAGGGTTCACTACGTCACTTAGATACGACAATACACAACTACAGGGTTCACTACTCCACTTAGATACAACAACACACAGCTACAGGGTTCACTACGTCACTTAGATACAACAACACACAACTACAGGGTTCACTACGTCACTTAGATACAACAACACACAGCTACAGGGTTCACTACGTCACTTAGATACAACAACACACAACTACAGGGTTCACTACTCCACTTAGATACAACAACACACAGCTACAGGGTTCACTACGTCACTTAGATACAACAACACACAACTACAGGGTTCACTACGTCACTTAGATACAACAACACACAGCTACAGGGTTCACTACGTCACTTAGATACGACAACACACAACTACAGGGTTCACTACGTCACTTAGATACAACAACACACAGCTACAGGGTTCACTACGTCACTTAGATACAACAACACACAGCTACAGGGTTCACTACGTCACTTAGATACAACAACACACAACTACAGGGTTCACTACGTCACTTAGATACAACAACACACAACTACAGGGTTCACTACGTCACTTAGATACAACAACACACAACTACAGGGTTCACTACGTCACTTAGATACAACAACACACAGCTACAGGGTTCACTACGTCACTTAGATACAACAACACACAACTACAGGGTGTCACTGTATTGTACAGCTACAACACCACACAGCTACAGGGTTCACTACGTCACTTAGATACAACAACACACAACTACAGGTTTACTGCATCACTTAGATACAACAACACACAGCTACAGGGTTCACTGCATCACTTAGATACAACAACACACAGCTACAGGGTTCACTGCGTCACTTAGATACAACAACACACAGCTACAGGGTTCACTACGTCACTTAGATACAATACCACACAGCTACAGGGTTCACTACGTCACTTAGATACAACAACACACAGCTACAGGGTGTCACTGTATTGTACAGCTACAACACCACACAGCTACAGGGTTCACTACGTCACTTAGATACGACAACACACAGCTACAGGGTTCACTGCGTCACTTAGATACAACAACACACAGCTACAGGGTTCACTGCGTCACTTAGATACAACAACACACAGCTACAGGGTTCACTATGTCATCTAGATACAACAACACACAGCTACAGGGTTCACTACGTCACTTAGATACGACAACACACAGCTACAGGGTTCACTGCGTCACTTAGATACAACAACACACAGCTACAGGGTTCACTACGTCACTTAGATACGACAACACACAGCTACAGGGTTCACTGCGTCACTTAGATACAACAACACACAGCTACAGGGTTCACTGCATCATACAGCTACAACACTACATAGCTACAGGGTTCACTGCGTCACTTAGATACAACAACACACAGCTACAGGGTTCACTCCATCACATAGTTACAGCACTACACAGCTACAGGGTTCAGTGCATCACATAACTACAGTTCTACACACATACACCAAAAAGTTCAACATCCCATCATCACAAAACTACACTGCCAGAGTGTTCAGTATAACACCACATAACTACAAAGTTACCCCTACACCATGAAGAACCACATCACAGTTACATCACTATACAACTACAGTGTTCAGTACATCACATAACTACAGTTTCTCATAACTACACACTAACATCACAGTTATAACAATATGCAACGTCAAACTGTAATACATCACATAGCTACAATGCTACACACATACACAATAGTACAACAACACATGGCTACAGCACTACACAACTATGGTATTCGATATTCAGTATACTATAATTGTACTTACTACTGCATACCCACAGTGTTCAATAAAGTACAACGTCACATCATTACGACATTATTACCATATTCAGTATAACATTACATAACTATAACAGTGCACAGCTACAGCGTAAACAGACAGACTTGCTCAAGGCTATAGAGCAGATCTGGACTTTTGTTTTTCCACCAGATCGTAATCTTTTTATACCACACTTTCTTTGTCACAGCTGAAATTTGGCCACTTTGCTCCTGGAATCACTGTAATGGCTGCCAGTGTTTATATGTGTGGGCGCATTTCTGTCAGTCGCTAACGCACAGGCGGAGGGTGTGCACTAAAGCTTTCAGCCAATTTAGCTATAATTGTAGCTGGGCTAAAGCAGTCTCTCATCCAACTATGTAACCCTTCAGTTCTCACAATGTCAAAAACAGAGACCCTTCCTCTTTTATCTCTCCCCCCTTTCTTCTTCCTCCTCCTCTTTTTCTCTGTCCTTAGACGGAGTCAGACGCTGTCCTGCGACAGCTCCCGCAAGCTGCCCAAGCTGCCCAGCCTCTCCCCGCAGTCCGTCAGACACCTGTGGATCCGCACGGCTCTCATAGAGAAAGTGCTCGACAAAATCGTCCTGTACCTGGTGGAGAATAGCAGGTACAGTGTTCCCTATATCACATAACTACAACACTACACAGCTACAGTGTTCCCTACATCACATAACTACAACACTACACAGCTACAGTGTTCCCTACATCACATAACTACAACACTACACAGCTACAGTGTTCCCTACGTCGCATAACTACAACACTACACAGGTACAGTGTTCCCTACATCACATAACTACAACACTACACAGCTACAGTGTTCCCTACATCACATAGCTACAACGCTACACAGCTACAGTGTTCCCTACGTCGCATAACTACAACGCTACACAGGTACAGTGTTCCCTACATCACATAGCTACAACGCTACACAGTTACAGTGTTCCCTATATCACGTAACTACAACACTACACAGCTACAGTGTTCCCTACGTCGCATAACTACAACACTACACAGCTACAGTGTTCCCTACTCACATAGATACAACACTACACAGCTACAGTGTTCCCTATGTCACATAACTACAACACTACACAGCTACAGTGTTCCCTACATCACATAGCTACAACACTACACAGCTACAGTGTTCCCTACATCACATAACTACAACACTACACAGCTACAATGTTCCCTATGTCACATAGCTACAACACTACACATCTACAGTGTTCCCTACATTACATAACTACAACACTACACAGCTACAGTGTTCCCTACATCACATAACTACAACACTACACAGCTACAATGTTCCCTATGTCACATAGCTACAACACTACACAGCTACAGTGTTCCCTACATCACATAACTACAACACTACACAGCTACAATGTTCCCTATGTCACATAGATACAACACTACACAGCTACAGTGTTCCCTACATCACATAACTACAACACTACACAGCTACAATGTTCCCTATGTCACATAGCTACAACACTACACAGCTACAGTGTTCCCTACATCACATAACTACAACACTACACAGCTACAATGTTCCCTATGTCACATAGCTACAACACTACACAGCTACAGTGTTCCCTACATCACATAACTACAACACTACACAGCTACAATGTTCCCTATGTCACATAACTACAACACTACACAGCTACAGTGTTCCCTACATCACATAGCTACAACACTACACAGCTACAGTGTTCCCTACATCACATAACTACAACACTACACAGCTACAATGTTCCCTATGTCACATAGATACAACACTACACAGCTACAGTGTTCCCTACATCACATAACTACAACACTACACAGCTACAGTGTTCCCTACATTACATAACTACAACACTACACAGCTACAATGTTCCCTACATCACATAACTACAACACTACACAGCTACAATGTTCCTTATGTCACATAGCTACAACACTACACAGCTATAGTGTGCCCTACATCACATAGATACAACACTACACAGCTACAATGTTCCCTATGTCACATAGCTACAACACTACACAGCTACAGTGTGCCCTACATCACATAACTACAACACTACACAGCTACAGTGTTACCTACATCACATAACTACAACACTACACAGCTACAGTGTTCCCTACATCACATAGCTACAACACTACACAGCTACAGTGTTCCCTACATCGCATAACTACAGCACTACACAGCTACAGTGTTACCTACATCACATAACTACAACACTACACAGCTACAGTGTTCCCTACATCACATAGCTACAACACTACACAGCTACAGTGTTCCCTACATCGCATAACTACAGCACTACACAGCTACAGTGTTTCCTACATCATTTAGATACAACACCACACAGCTACAGTGTTCCCTACATCACATAACTACAACACTACACAACTACAGTGTTCCCTACATCACATAACTACAACACTACACAGCTACAGTGTTCCCTACATCACATAACTACAACACTACACAGCTACAGTGTTCCCTACATCACATAACTACAACACTACACAGCTACAGTGTTCCCTACATCACATAACTACAACACTACACAGCTACAGTGTTCCCTACATCACATAACTACAACACTACACAGCTACAGTGTTCCCTACATCACATAACTACAACACTACACAGCTACAGTGTTCCCTACATCGCATAACTACAACACTACACAGCTACAGTGTTCCCTACGTCACATAACTACAACACTACACAGCTACAGTGTTCCCTATGTCACATAACTACAACACTACACAGCTACAGTGTTCCCTACATTACATAACTACAACACTACACAGCTACAATGTTCCCTACATCACATAACTACAACACTACACAGCTACAGTGTTCCCTACATCACATAACTACAACACTACACAGCTACAGTGTTCCCTACATCACATAACTACAACACTACACAGCTACAGTGTTCCCTACATCACATAGATACAACACTACACAGCTACAGTGTTCCCTATGTCACATAACTACAACACTACACAGCTACAGTGTTCCCTACATCACATAACTACAACACTACAAAGCTACAGTGTTCCCTACATCACATAACTACAACACTACACAGCTACAGTGTTCCCTACATCACATAGATACAACACCACACAGCTACAATGTTCCCTATGTCACATAGCTACAACACTACAAAGCTACAGTGTTCCCTACATCACATAACTACAACACTACACAGCTACAGTGTTTCTTACATCACGTAACTACAACACTACACAGCTACAGTGTTCCCTACATCACATAACTACAACACTACACAGCTACAGTGTTCCCTACATCACATAACTACAACACTACACAGCTACAGTGTTTCTTACATCACGTAACTACAACACTACACAGCTACAGTGTTCCCTACATCACATAGATACAACACCACACAGCTACAATGTTCCCTATGTCACATAGCTACAACACTACAAAGCTACAGTGTTCCCTACATCACATAACTACAACACTACACAACTACAGTGTTCCCTACATCACATAACTACAACACTACACAGCTACAATGTTCCCTACATCACATAACTACAACACTACACAGCTACAATGTTCCCTACATCACATAGCTACAACACTACACACTACAGTGTTCCCTACATCACATAGATACAACACTACACAGCTACAGTGTTCCCTACATCACATAGCTACAACGCTACACAACTACAGTGTTCCCTACATCACATAACTACAACACTACAAAGCTACAGTGTTCCCTACATCGCATAACTACAACACTACACAGCTACAGTGTTCCCTACATCACATAACTACAACACTACACAGCTACAGTGTTCCCTACATCACATAACTACAACGCTACACAGCTACAATGTTCCCTACATCACATAGCTACAACACTACACAGCTACAGTGTTCCCTACATCACATAACTACAACACTACACAGCTACAGTGTTCCCTACATCACATAACTACAACACTACACAACTACAGTGTTCCCTACATCACATAACTACAACACTACAAAGCTACAGTGTTCCCTACATCGCATAACTACAACACTACACAGCTACAGTGTTCCCTACATCACATAGATACAACACCACACAGCTACAATGTTCCCTATGTCACATAGCTACAACACTACAAAGCTACAGTGTTCCCTACATCACATAACTACAACACTACACAGCTACAGTGTTCCCTACATCACATAACTACAACACTACACAGCTACAGTGTTCCCTACATCACATAACTACAACACTACACAGCTACAGTGTTCCCTACATCACATAGATACAACACTACACAGCTACAGAGTTCCCTACAACACATTACTACAACACTACACAGCTACAGTGTTCCCTACATCACATGAACGCATGTCTAACATATTGAGACATGTTACAGGAATGTGGCTGAGATTGTATGTAAGATTTTGTGTTTGATTTCAGTAAGTTCTATGAGAAAGAAGCCGTGCTGATGGACCCGGTGGACGGCCCCATCCTGGCCTCTCTGTTAGGTATCTGTTCCGCCTGTTCTCATATTAATCCTGATTAAAAATTACGTTCAGGGTCATTCGATTTTCTGTCCTGTAATGTTGTGTGCTGTTACCATCACTGCGGTTTAATGAGTGGCAGTGTGCTCAGCCCAAATGATACACTGCTAGAATCTCTCTCTCTCTCTCTTTCTCTCTCTCTCTCTCTCTCTCTCTCTCTCTCTCCCTCTCCCTTCTTCTCCCCAGTGGGTCCGTGTGCATTAGAGTACACTAAGATGAAGACGGCTGACCACTTCTGGACCGACCCGTCAGCTGACGAGCTGGTGCAGAGACACAGGATCCACAGCTCACATTATAGGCAGGATTCGCCCACCAAGAGGCCGGCCCTGTGTGTGAGTCCACACAGTACAGCCAGCACAATATACCTAACACGATGCACCCAACACTAATACTCAACACCAACACTATAACCAGCACCAGCTCTATACCTAACACAATACCCATTATCAACACCATACCCAACACCAACAGTATACACAGCACCAGCTCTATACCTAACACTATACTCAACACCGACACTATTACCAACACCAACACTATACACAGCACCAGCTCTATACCTAACACTATACTCAACACCGACACTATTCCCAACACCAACACTATCCACAGCACCAGCTTTATACCTAACACAATACCCATTATCAACACCATACCCAACACCAACAGTATACCCAGCACCAGCTCTATACCTAACACTCTACTCAACACCGACACTATTCCCAACACCAACGCTATATACAGCACCAGCTTTATACCTAACACAATACCCATTATCAACACCATACCCAACACCAACAGTATACATAGCACCAGCTCTATACCTAACACTATACTCAACACCGACACTATTCCCAACACCAACACTGTAAACAGCACCAGCTCTATATCTAACACAATACCCATTATCAACACCATACCCAACACCAACAGTATACACAGCACCAGCTCTATACCTAACACTATACTCAACACTGACACTATTCCCAACACCAACACTATACACAGCACCTGCTTTATACCTAACACAATACCCATTATCAACACCATACCCAACACAAACAGTATACACAGCACCAGCTCTATATCTAACACTATACTCAACACAGACACTATTCCCAACACCGACACTATACACAGCACCTGCTTTATACCTAACACAATACCCATTATCAACACCATACCCAACACCAACAGTATACACAGCACCAGCTCTATACCTAACACTATACTCAACACCCACACTATTCCCAACACCAACACTATACACAGCACCTGCTTTATACCTAACACAATACCCATTATCAACACCATACCCAACACTAACAGTATACACAGCACCAGCTCTATACCTAACACTATACTCAACACAGACACTATTCCCAACACCAACACTATACACAGCACCTGCTTTATACCTAACACTACACTCAACAGCAACACTATACTCAACATAATACCCAGCACCAGCTCTGTACCTGACATTATACTTAACTCCAACGCTATACCCAACATCAGAACTTTACCCAACACACTTTACCCAACACTCTACACTCAGCTTAGTACACACTGTACTCAGTACACTATATACTATACTAAATACGCTGTATCCTAATCCTTACTGTCAGTTCATTACATCCAATACACTACATCCAACAGATTAAACCTACCACACCATGCCCAACACAACACTCAACACACTATAGCCCACACTACACACCCAACCAAACACATTATACCCATCTCACCATACCCAATACTCTTAATTCAAGACAACACACCCAACACACAATACAACAGTGTTTATCCAACACACTGTACACAACACACACTATACTCAACACTCTGCAATCCCTAATACAGTGTCCTCAACATTTTACTCTGACAACATTCCTTTTAGCTGTGATTTGGACCTTACTGACTCGCACACAAATTGCCACAAGCTTGCTCGTCAGAAAACACAATTTCAGTCTGGTTAACACGAGGAGGAAATCGTATCTGAGCTTTAAACTGGGCTGCCTGAGCCAATCTTTCGGCTTCAATTACAGCTAAATAGAGCTAAGAGTACGACGGCATGCATCGGCAGGCATTTAAACAGGTCTGATGGTGAATGAACTGAATGCGATTTAGCGCTGATGGGCCTCTACTAACAGCTGATAAGGTCAGCCTCTCAGATAATCCAATTGAGTTCAGTTTCCTCCCTGTCCTGCACGAGAGACTGCCTGCAGCCACAGTCCAGTCTCTCTCCAAGTCTGCGCTTCTCGTTCTCCAGTCCTCTCTGAAATGTAGGACTCTACAAGGGATGCGCATACTTAACATAGTAAACCCAACACTCTATACCCCAAACCACACACTGTACCTAACACAGTATACCCAACACTCTACACCCAGTACACTATACCTAATACACTACATAATATGCCCAACACTCCTTATCATCTCACCATATCTGACACACTATACCCAACAAACTGTTCCCAACACACTTTATCTAATACACTACCTACTATGTCCAACACTTTATACCAACACACTGTGTCTGTCACACTATCCCACCCCCTCTATTGACCCACTGTACCTAGTACATTACATGCTATGCCTAGCACTAATACTAACACAGTAGACCTGACACACAATACCCAACACTCTCTACCCAACATACTTTACCTAATACGCTACATAGTGTACTGAGCGATAATTAACACACTACATACACCACCAACCCACTACACCTAACACACTACATATAACACCAGTCCACTACACCTAACACACTACATACAACACCAATCCACTACACCTAACACACTACATACACCACCAACCCACTACACCTAACACACTACATACAGTACAACACCAATCCACTATACTTAACACACTACATACAACACCAATCCACTACACCTAACACACTACATATACCACCAACCCACTACACCTAACACACTACATACACCACCAACCCACTACACCTAACACAATACATACACCACCAATCCACTACACCTAACACACTGCATACAACACCAATCCACTACACCTAACACTCTACATACACCACCAACCCACTATACTTAACACACTACATACAGTACAACACCAATCCACTATACTTAACACACTACATACAACACCAATCCACTACACCTAACACACTACATACAACACCAATCCACTACACCTAACACACTACATACACCACAAACCCACTACACCTAACACACTACATACACCACCAACCCACTACACCTAACACACTACATGCAACACCAACCCACTACACCTAACACACTTCATACACCACCAACCCACTACACCTAACACACTACATATACCACCAACCCACTACACCTAACGCACTAAATACAACACCAACACACTACACCTAACACATTACATACACCACCAACCCACTACACCTAACACACTACATACACCACCAACCCACTACACCTAACACACTACATACACCACCAATCCACTACACCTAACACACTACATACAACACCAATCCACTACACCTAACACACTACATACACCACAAACCCACTACACCTAACACACCAACCAATGCATTATACCAGCACACTAAACCCAACTCATTATATCCTATACACTCTATACTGTACTCAACTCAACAGTCTATACCACACTCTAAACCAACACACTATAACCAATACCCTACACTCAGCACACCCTAATACACAACAAACAATGCCTTATGCACTATATCAATCAACTTTACCTAACACATTATACCACACATACTACACCCAACTTTATATCCTATACATTTTTATACTTTACTAAATTCTACAGGCTATACCACACACTATACCCCGTACACTACGTAATATACCCAACCCTGTACTCAAAACCGCACTCTAAACCAACACACTATAACCAATACCCTACACCCAACACACCCAATACACAACAAACTATCCATTATGCACTATACTTAACACATTATACCAAACACACTACACCCAACTCATTATATCCTATACACTGTATACTGCACTCAACTCAACAGTCTATACCACACACTAAACCACCACACTATAACCAATACCCTACACCCAGCGCACCCTAATACACAACAAACTATGCCTTATGCACTATATCAATCAACTATACCGAACACATTATACCACACATACTACACCCAACTCTTTATATTCTATCCATTTGTATACTGTACTCAATTCAACAGGCTATACCACACACTATACGCAGTACACTTCATAATATACCCAACCCTGTACTTAAAACCACACACTATAACCAATACCCTGCACCCAACACACCCAATACACAACAAACTATCCATTATGCACTATACTTAACACATTATACCAAACACACTACACCCAATAAATTATATCCTATAATAATAAAATCCTGTATACTGTACACAACTCAACAGTCTATACCACACACTAAACCAACACACTATAACCAATACCCTACACCCAGCACACCCTAATACACAACAAACAATGCCTTATGCACTATATCCATCAACTATACTTAACACATTATACCAAACACACTACACCCAATAAATTATATCCTATACACTGTATACTGTACTCAACTCAACAGTCTATACCAACACACATAGACAAACCTAATTAGCACCCTATGTGTGTGTGTGTTGGTGCCGGCGCCGCGAGGCTGTTTATTTATTGTTTTTGCTGATGTGTGAGAGACAGTGTGGGCATGGGAGCGAAGACAAATGTGCTACTCCACTGGAGAAATGGAGTGTTTTTTCACAGCCTGGCGAGAGCGAGCGCGGAGACAGCGCAGAGAGAGTGATGCAAGTCTGCTAGTCTGCGAGTTCGTCCACTCTCTCAGAGCCCACAGGAGAGTGCCTTCCGTCTTACTTCCCCTCGCAGGGATGGCCTGTAATCAGAATATGGCCCTGGGCTGGTTACTGGTCCAGACCGATTCAAAACAGTTGCCTGGATACCAACAGTCTTCTGCCCAAATGTCATCAAATGAGCTGGTCATCTGTCTGTATTGCTGTATTGCATTAGCCCCAGTTGTGAAGCTCATTCATAAAGGGATTAGCTTTATAGAGGAGCCAGTGGGGTCATGTAATTATAACACAGAATGTCTATAATGGACCTGTCCAGGGTGTCTTCCTGCCCTCCACCCAGGGAGTGCTGGGATGGGCTCCAGCAAACCCCCTCCCCACCACACCCCGGGAGGATAGGCAGCTTAGATGAGGAGTGAATGAATGAATGCCTGAAATGTCTACGTCTGGTTCCAGTTGGATGAGAAATCTGAGTATACGTGAGAGAGATGGGAGGAGCTAGTGGATGTACTTGCCACCGTTACACCAGAAAAGCTCCATCTGTAGGAACCCTAGCTGTCTCATGCGAATGGAGGGCGTCATTAGAATTGTCATTGACTTGGGAATTACAGCCACGATCAGTATCTCTGCACAGCATCCAAGTTTTTGGAGAAGTTTGGGAATAAGAACAGGACCAGTGTTGTGCTAACACAGAGAACGTGATGGTGTTCGCTTCCCATTATGGAACAATGACATGTATTTAATGACCACATCCCCCATTTTCATCTGGCTCACTTGCCAAATGGGTTGATGGCACTTGGGTGGATCGCTCCCAGTAGAAAGATGTGGGGCGTGTGCCAAAAGTAGGCTACTCTGCTGTATGTGTGCCAGAAGTGTACCAGATCTGTTTTGGCACAGGTACATATGTGGGCCACTTTTGGCAGATTGGGCTCACAGCAGATTGCCAGTGTCGACAGTGGGCCAGCGATGCCTTATCTTTGCCAGATGTGGCCCTTATCTGCTTGCTTAGCCTGTTTGATTTATGGAACAGTGAAAAAGTGGCAAAATGAATGAAACACTGTGATGCACCGTGTTCGGTATCCAGGCTTCGGCCAAACGATTCGTTTTGTTCGGTTTCAGCCAGAAGCTTTCATTACGGTGCAGCCCCACTAGGGCTGCTCAACTAAATATGGAGATTTAAAGCTTTTTATTATTCATATTCTGCACTTTGTATGTATCAGGTTCACTATACAGGCTACCTGAATATTACTGGAGGAGTCTGTTAGCAGTCTGCCGAGCTCCTCAGCCTGGACCTAGCTTAACAACAACCTTTTACTTCATATACATGAAATTAATAACCAGGGATAATGCATTCATTGGATCCTGCTGGTGTGGGTTTCCTCTTTTTCAGTGATGCACATAAATGGGACTTCGGTGCTAATAGCCCACCCTTGTGGAAATCCTGAGCTGACTTTGTGACACCCTGCCTCCCTTTTATTATTCAGACTGAGCTGATTCTTTGTAGAAATTCATAATCAAGTTTTTGCTTGATTCTTAAAACTTTTAATCAGATCTGTTAGCAATACTCCCAGGCTAGGACATTAAAGTGCACTTTTTCAAAATTGTATTCAATATGAAAAGTATTTATATTAGAAATGAGATACTTGAGATACATTTTTTATACATATTAATGTACTTATATACACAAATATCATTTTGGAACAGCACGTGTGTTAAATTATAATTTAATATTTATTACACGCGTTTAGTTTAACCCTTGAATGCCTTTTAAGCTGCATGCAAATATATTTAATCTACTAGTTTTTATGCAATGTTATTAGATTTATTATGGATATGCTGGGTTCCTTCAGTGTTCAGAATTTTAAAAAACACAATTCATACCTTTTTATGTTTCAAGGAAGTTGATTCAAGCAGTCGTTGAGACCCTTGAAACCCATATATATGTACTGTATGGTATTGGGACTGTTGATACCCGTATCTGATTGCTAGTCTGATTTATATTTAAAACTAAAATGTACTAAGTGTAAAAATTGCCTTGCAATATATCAAAGTATACATATCGTCGCTGTCCAATGAAAAACATGTATCTCCATTTTTGGTTAAATTTTTACTTTTATGCATCTTATGAAAACAGCAGCTGGTGTTCACATTGTTTGAAAATTTCATGATGAATGAACCAACAGAAATGGTCCAACATCGCCCGGATAGATGTCTGGTTCCATTGACTTCCATTAAAGCTCAATGCGGTTTTTGTAAAGTTTCCATTTTGGAGATACAGGGGTTGGACAATGAAACTGAAACACCTGTCATTGTAGTGTGGGAGGTCTCATGGCTAAATTGGACCAGCCTGGTGGCCAATCTTCATTAACTGCACATTGCACCAGTAAGAGCAGAGTGTGAAGGTTCAGTTAGCAGGTAAGAGCACAGTTCTGCTCAAAATACTGCAATGCACACAGCATTATGGGACATACCAGAGTTCAAAAGAGGACAAACTGTTGGTGCACGTCTTGCTGGCGCATCTGTGACCAAGACAGCAAGCCTTTGTGATGTATCAAGAGCCACGGTATCCAGGGTAATGTCAGCATACCACTAAGAAGGACGAACCTCCACCAGCATCACGTAGTGACCTGGCCACTATCCTGCAAGAAGAATGGCTTAAACTCCCTCTGACCACTGTGCAGGACGCAGTATATGTCATTCCCAAGACCAACTGGTATACTTGGGAGTAGACTTGAACCTGCGACCCTCTGGTTGTTGGGTGACCCCTGCTGTCACTAGTACCCAAATATGGCTTTGATTAGGTGTCCAGTATCCACATTGATAAACTGTCTACTCAGCAGTTTGTGCTTCCTAGTTAGCTACTAGTTAGTGGAGCTTCTCGGACCTTCATCTATCTGTCTCAGACTCCATAGTTACGAGTAAGTCATAAGTAGTCACCCCACACTCATTCCTGCTGCAACCCCTTCATATGAATAACTAGGATGTTATGCTGCTTGTGGCTGAAAAAAATGAATCTCGTTTTTCTTGTTTACTTTTGTCATGAGTGTCTCTTCTCCTTCTGTTCCTCCTTCGAGAGTTTCTGTCCGCCTGCTGCTCCTCTCTCGCTCCGTAACAGCCTCTCTCACAGTGCACATCGCTTCTTAAAGCCCGGTGGCCATGGCAACGGGGCGGACACGCATGCAGAGCTGGGCTCGGGGCCAGAGATGGGCAGATATAATATGAGACCACATGCCGTTTGTTCTCTAAAGCACCATTACCCACAGATCCCTAATGCTGAGTCATTTTGGACCAGAGTGGTGGCGAAAGCAGAGCAAAAGAGATGTCAGTGTAAATATCAGAGTACTCTCTCTCTCTTTCGCTCTGGGTGAGTGTGTAGACGGTTCTGCTTTCACCAAATGATGTGGATGCGCTGTGCTGGCCGAAAGATCCAGAGTTTTATTGATTTGAGTTACTGGATAGTGTGTGTGCTTGTGTAAATGCTTGTGTAAATGCTTGTGTAAATGCTTGTGTATTTGTGTGTTTAGATCCAGAAAAGACACTCCAGCAGCAGTATTGATGAACGCCCGTCTCCGTCTCCCTCTGCAAGGGACTATGTGGAGTCACTGCACCAGAACTCCAGAGCCACGCTGCTTTTTGGCAAGAACAACGTGCTTGTACAACCGGTAACAGTGAAACATCCATCACTCAGACAGTTACACCAACACATCCATCACTCAGACACAGTTACACCAACACATCCATCACTCAGACACAGTTACACCAACACATCCATCACTCAGACACAGCAATACCAACACATCCATCACTCAGACACAGTTACACCAATACATCCATCACTCAGACACAGTTACACCAACACACTCATCACTCAGACACAGTTACACCAACACATCCATCACTCAGACACAGTTACACCAACACACTCATCACTCAGACACAGTTACACCAACACATCTATCACTCAGACACAGTTACACCAACACATCTATCACTCAGACACAGTTACACCAATACATCCATCACTCAGACACAGTTACACCAACACACTCATCACTCAGACACAGTTACACCAACACATCCATCACTCAGACATAGTTTCACCAACACATCCATCACTCAGACACAGCTACACCGATACATCCATCACTCAGACACAGTTACACCAACACACTCATCACTCAGACACAGTTACACCAACACATCTATCACTCAGACACAGTTACACCAACACATCCATCACTCAGACACAGTTACACCAACACATCCATCACTCAGACACAGCTACACCGATACATCCATCACTCAGACACAGTTACACCAACACATCCATCACTCAGACACAGTTACACCAACACATCCATCACTCAGACACAGTTACACCAACACACTCATCACTCAGACACAGTTACACCAGTACATCCATCACTCAGACACAGTTACACCAACACATCCATCACTCAGACACAGTTACACCAACACACTCATCACTCAGACACAGTTACACCAATACATCCATCACTCAGACACAGTTACACCAGTACATCCATCACTCAGACACAGTTACACCAACACATCCATCACTCAGACACAGTTACACCGATACATCCATCACTCAGACACAGTTACACCAACACATCCATCACTCAGACACAGTTACACCAACACATCCATCACTCAGACACAGTTACACCAACACATCCATCACTCAGACACAGTTACACCAACACATCCATCACTCAGACACAGCAGTACCAACACATCCATCACCCAGACACAGCAGTACCAATACATCCATCACTCAGACACTGCTACACCAACACATCCATCACTCAGACACAGTTACACCAATACATCCATCACTCAGACACAGCAATACCAACACATCTATCACTCAGACACAGTTACACCAACACACTCATCTCTTAGACACAGTTACACCAACACATCCATCACTCAGACACAGCTACACCAACACATCCATCACTCAGACACAGTTACACCAACACATCCATCACTCAGACACAGTTACACCAACACATCTATTACCTAGACACAGTTACACCAACACATCCATCACTCAGACACAGTTACACCTATACGTTCATCACTCAGGCACAGTTACACCAACACACTCATCACTCTGACACAGTTACACCAATACATCCATCACTCAGACACAGTTACACCAATACATCCATCACTCAGACACAGTTACACCAACACATCCATCACTCAGACACAGCAATACCAACACATCCATCACTCAGACACAGTTACACCAACACATCCATCACTCAGACACAGCAATACCAACACATCCATCACTCAGACACAGTTACACCAATACATCCATCACTCAGACACAGCTACACCAACACACTCATCACTCAGACACAGTTACACCAATACATCCATCACTCAGACACAGCTACACCAACACACTCATCACTCAGACACAGTTACACCAATACATCCATCACTCAGACACAGTTACACCAATACATCCATCACTCAGACACAGTTAAACCAATACATCCATCACTCTAACACTGTTACACCAGTACATCCATCACTCAGACACAGTTACACCAACACCTTCATCACTCAGACACAGTTACACCTACACACTCATCATTCAGACACAGCTACACCAATACATCCATCACTCAGACACAGTTACACCAGTACATCCATCACTCAGACACGGTTACACCAGTACATCCATCACTCAGACACAGTTACACCAATACATCTATCACTCAGACACAGCTACACCAACACATCCATCACTCAGACACAGTTACACCAGTACATCAATCACTCAGACACAGCTACACCAACACATCCATCACTCAGACACAGTTACACCAGTACATCAATCACTCAGACACAGTTACACCAACACATCCATCACTCAGACACAGTTACACCAATACACCCATCACTCTGACACAGTTACACCAATACACCCATCACTCTGACACAGTTAATGTGGAGTCACTGCACCAGAACTCCAGAGCCACGCTGCTTTTTGGCAAGAACAACGTGCTTGTACAACCGGTAACAGTGAAACATCCATCACTCAGACAGTTACACCAACACATCCATCACTCAGACACAGCAGTACCAACACATCCATCACCCAGACACAGCAGTACCAATACATCCATCACTCAGACACAGTTACACCAACACATCCATCACTCAGACACAGCAGTACCAACACATCCATCACCCAGACACAGCAGTACCAATACATCCATCACTCAGACACTGCTACACCAACACATCCATCACTCAGACACAGTTACACCAATACATCCATCACTCAGACACAGCAATACCAACACATCTATCACTCAGACACAGTTACACCAACACACTCATCTCTTAGACACAGTTACACCAACACATCCATCACTCAGACACAGCTACACCAACACATCCATCACTCAGACACAGCTACACCAACACACTCATCACTCAGACACAGTTACACCAACACATCCATCACTCAGACACAGTTACACTAACACATCTATCACTCAGACACAGTTACACCAACACACTCATCACTCAGACACAGTTACACCAACACATCCATCACTCAGACACAGTTACACTAACACATCTATCACTCAGACACAGTTACACCAACACATCCATCACTCAGACACAGTTACACCAATACATCCATCACTCAGACACAGTTACACCAATACATCCATCACTCAGACACAGTTACACCAACACATCCATCACTCAGACACAGCAGTACCAACACATCCATCACTTAGACACAGTTACACCAACACATCCATCACTCAGACACAGCAATACCAACACATCCATCACTCAGACACAGTTACACCAATACATCCATCACTCAGACACAGCTACACCAACACACTCATCACTCATACACAGTTACACCAACACACTCATCACTCTGACACAGTTACACCAACACATCCAACACTCTGACAGTTACACCAACATATCCATCACTCTGACAGTTACACCAACATATCCATCACTCTGACACAGTTACACCAACAGTGAATATATTTTTTTGACATTTATACCAGCTTCATACAACACGTAACATCAGAATATAGAAATATACCAGACCTTACTGGTAAAACATCTCCATGCTCTCCAACTCCACACCAGTCTCACATACGTGAATCTAAACACCATTCACATAAAATCAATCACACTGAATTAGTCCAACCACAGAACATCTGTCACCCAAGCTCCATTCCTCTCTCCCCCACAGAATGATTAATAATGAAAGAGTGAGCACGATGGTAAATGAGCATCTTTCAGTGCATCTCAGTGCAGTACGAACGATGAATAATGAATGGCAGAACAGCTGCATCATTTATCCAGTGTTAACCTTAGAAAGGATGTGAAAGGAATGGGTATACAATGTATCCTGTGCCCTACATTTATAGGCTGCATCATTTTCCAGCTCATTTGTTGTTGGTACTGAATGCTCATTTGGAGAAGAAAGGAGTCCTTAGTGTGTCTCAGAATTCAGTTAGCTGTCTCTGTTTTAGAGGGACGACATGGAGGCGATCCCAGGGTACCTCTCCCTGCACCAGACGGCCGATGCCATGACCCTGAAGTGGACACCCAATCAGTTGATGAACGGCTCCATGGGAGACCTAGACTACGAAAAGAGGTGAGGGACAGTAAAAGGAAATGCATCCAGACACTTCTGCTGCCGCTCCTGTCCTCCCCCTCCCTTCCTACTGCCCCTCTCCCACCCAGGAAGAAAGGAAATGAGCAGGAGGGGTGGAGCGAATAAGCAGAAATTGGGGAAATGGGACAGCTGATTCCTTTCGAGCTCATTTAATTAGATGTTGACTATTGATGAGGCGAACAAATCGATTGAGGAGAGATGGAGGTTGAGAAGAGGCGCTACAGTGCAGGGAATGTCTCGTTCCATGTGTGGAAAATGGCTCCAGAGCAGATGTTAATGATTGGCTAAAAGTAGAGACTGTATTTGGGCGTGGCCAAAGACCATAGTGTGAAGGAAGTAGCTGAAGCTGCAGGTGTATGGAAGCAGCGTACGGTCATACGGGTCTACCAGCAGTGGATAAAATCCCAGTCTACAGGGAATTCTCCTCGGAATTGTGCCAGGGAAGGCATCCACCAAATCTGGCACCAACTGAGCAATTCCTTGATGTAGGAGTGTCTGAACACTGATGAGGCCTACATCCAGAAACTTGTCCGGTACATGCCACACTGCTACTGGTGCTCGTGGAGGTATTACATGCTATTAGGTCATAGCATCGTTTCAGTCACAGGTGGCTAATATTTGGTCCGCTGATCTTATGAATGATCTAGCTGTATTTCCCCGTGTCTGTTTTCTGTGGAACCCTTAAAAGTCTTCCTGGGTAGCGATTGCTGGTGCATCCTCCGCTTAAAGCCTCCTCCTCCAGTATTCAAACAGCTAGTAACGTTTGGGCTTCTGGATGCAGGGTTTTGATCCACCCCCAGAGTATGTGTTGGGCATGAGCATCCATGTTGGTCCGCAAAGTGGATTAGTGTGTGAGCTGTCTGTGAGCTGTGGTGTTTCCTATCACTGCGTAAAAGAAACTCCATGCTGCCTTTATTGTAGATACAGCGAGTACATTTACGGCACCTAGCTGACGCTCTTATCCAGAGTTACAAGGTTAATCATATTACCGGTAGGCCAAAGTGATATTAGGAGTATTGCCCAAGGACTCACCCAGACCAGGAATTGAACACCAGTCTCCCACATGGTGTGGTAGCTCAGTGACAGGTGGTGTTATCGGTTGCGCCACACCAACCACCTAATTGACACGGCTGGGTAACGGCCCATTCTGCTGAAAAGGTATCTGGCTTGTTCTATGCTAGCATATCTTGCTAGCATTTCCTGCTAGCATCTCCTGCTAGCATCTCCTGCTAGCATCTCCTGTCTGATCTACAACCCTAAAACAGCTGGTCCAGACAAGCCTACAGGCGAAAGTCTGGATGGAGCCAAACTGAGATTCTTTCGGCTGAAGATTGTACGAGGGCTCATATTCCGACCACAGAAACCGAGATGAATCATCTGAATATGTTTACTGCTATTGATAACCTGATCTGGTCTCTGATCTGATGTTCTCCTAATGTAATCTTGCCCGGTGTAATAGACAGCGTCATCTGTTTTGTTGCAGTGTCTATTGGGACTACGCCATGACCATTCGCCTGGAGGAGATTGTGTATTTGCACTGTCATCAGCAGGGTGAGTTACAGCAAATGACCTTCTTACACAACTTAGACACAGTGGCCAGTTCAGTCCAGTGGAGCCCCTGTTATGGCTTGGTCTTTGTAGCCGGGGGTCAAACTAAAGGGTCTCTTTGACCTATTTAAAAGGACATTTGAGCCTAAAACTAAAATTTAATGTCTCATTTTAATGTATAACATTCTGTAGTGGGTCTCATTAGTTGGTCTAAATACTACAATACCCAGCATGCAGTGCACCAATGTACATCCATTAAGAATCTCAATTGAATCTATGCACCTTATTTTACACTGTGTTTTGAGATTATGGCTGAAATATCCGGTTGGGAAACGAAAGTGTAATTTGTTATCATTTAAGTGAAGTAAAAAAATCGTACGTACTTTTTAGGTTGCTGTTTTCTCCCATTATATCTCTCTGGGACCAAATAACGGTGGGAACAGCAACTCTGCAAGCATGAACAGCGCAGAGATTCACCGGTCGTATGAACGTAGCTCCATAAAGAGTCTTTAAAATCTGCCCAATAAATGCAACCAGGTGATAAACTGCTAGCTCAGTGTCTGTTTGCTCTCTTTAACTGGTCTACACACTGCATTTAAACTAGAGCTGAGAGCAAAGTTCATACAGCACTGAGCTAACCCTGCTAGCCTGATGCTAAAGAACATCTGTATGCTATAAGATTGTACTGTATGTATTTTAACTCGAACTGACAACAAAATTCCATAGAGCGCCGAGCTAACCACACTAACCACGTAAAAAAATATATGTATCTAAACTTAAGCTAACCGCAAAATCCCATACAATCCTGAGGTAACTCTGCTAGCTATAATGCTAGATATATATATATATGATGCATATAATGATGCTATAAACTGTATGTACACTCTAAAAATGTATGTATTTAAACTAGATAGAGTTCTGAGCTAGCCTTGTTAGCCTGACGCTATAGAATGTATGTACGCTGTTAAAATGTATGTATTTAAACTCAAGCTAACCGCAAAATCCCATACAATCCTGAGGTAACTCTGCTAGCTTGATGCTATAAAATGTATGTACACTCTAAAAATGTGTGTATTTAAGCTAAAACTGACAGCTAAATTCCATACAGTTATGAGCTAGCCTTGTTAGCCTGACGTTATAGAATGTATGTACGCTATTAAAATGTATGTATTTAAACTCGAGCTGACAGCAAAATTCTATACAGCGCTGAGCTAACCCCACTACTAGCTCGATGCTATAGAATGTACGTACGCTATAAAAATATATGTATCTAAACTCAAGCTAACCGCAAAATCCCATACAATCCTGAGGTAACTCTGCTAGCTTGATGCTATAAAATGTATGTACACTCTAAAAATGTATGTATTTAAACTAGATAGAGTTCTGAGCTAGCCTTGTTAGCCTGACGCTATAGAACGTCTATACAGCGCTGAGCTAACCCCACTACTAGCTTGATGCTATAGAATGTACGTACGCTATAAAAATATATGTATCAAAACTCAAGCTAACCACAAATACAATCCTGAGGTAACTCTGCTAGCTTGATGCTATAAAATGTATGTACACTCTAAAAATGTATGTATTTAAAAAAGAGCTGACAGCTAAATTCTATACGGTGCTGAGCTAGCCCTGTTAGCCTGATGCTTTAGAATGAATGTACGCTATTAAAATGTATGTATTTAAACTCAAGTTAACCGCAAAATCCCATACAATCCTGAGGTAACTCTGCTAGTTTGATGCTATAAAATGTATGTACGCTATAAAAATATATGTATCTAAACTCAAGCTAACCGCAAAATCCCATGCAGTCCTGAGGTAACTCTGCTAGCTTGATGCTATAAAATGTATGTACACTCTAAAAATGTATGTATTTAAACTAGATAGAGTTCTGAGCTAGCCTTGTTAGCCTGACGCTATAGAACGTATGTACGCTATTAAAATGTATGTATTTAAACTCGAGCTGACAGCAAAATTCTATACAGCGCTGAGCTAACCCCACTACTAGCTTGATGCTATAGAATGTACGTACGCTATAAAAATATATGTATCCAAACTCAAGCTAACCACAAATACAATCCTGAGGTAACTCTGCTAGCTTGATGCTATAAAATGTAGGTATTTAAAAAAAGAGCTGACAGCTAAATTCTATAGGGTGCTGAGCTAGCCTTGTTAGCCTGATGCTTTAGAATGAATGTACGCTATTAAAATGTATGTATCTAAGCTTAAATCGCAAAATCCCATACAATCCTGAGGTAACTCTGCTAGCTTGATGCTATAGAATGTATGTACGCTATTAAAATGTATGTATTTAAACTCGAGCTGACAGCAAAATTCTATACAGCGCTGAGCTAACCCCACTACTAGCTTGATGCTATAGAATGTACGTACGCTATAAAAATATACGTATCTAAACTCAAGCTAACCGCAAAAATCCCATGCAATCCTGAGGTAACTCTGCTAGCTTGATGCTATAAAATGTATGTACACTCTAAAAATGTATGTATTTAAAAAAGCTGACAGCTAAATTCTATACGGTGCTGAGCTAGCCTTGTTAGCCTGATGCTTTAGAATGAATGTACGCTATTAAAATGTATGTATCTAAACTCAGGTTAACCGCAAAATCCCATACAATCCTGAGGTAACTCTGCTAGCTTACTGATACAGAATGTATGTACGGAAAAAATATTTGTATTTAAACAAGAGCTGACAGCTAAATTCCAAATAGTGCTGAGCTAACCTTGTTAGCCTGACGCTATAGAATGTATGTACGCTATTAAAATATATGTATTTAAACTCAAGCTGACAGCTAAATTCTATACAGCGCTGAGCTAACCCCACTACTAGCTTGACGCTATAGAATGTACAGACGCTATAAAAATATACGTATTTAAACTAGAGCTGACAGCTAAAGTCCAAATAGTGCTGAGCTACCCTTGTTAGCCTGACGCTATAGAACGTATGAACACTATATACTCGTGGGTTGAACAATAGCTTGATGCCATAGAATGAATGTACACTGTGAAATGTATGTAATCTGGAGCTGAAAGCAAAATTGCCTACATCAGTGAACAGTCCCTGCTAGCTTGATGCTATAGAATATATGCACACTATAAAAATGTACCTACGTGTTTAAATTAGACCCCTACAGCAGATGCAGTTACATCATCAGAAGAGGGTGGGTTTCCAAATCTCAGAACTGAAGAATCCACTGTGGCACCACTAATTTGGCTGGACTGACTCTTTAAAGGCCCTTTAACTTACAGTAGTAACACCAAACACCGTTAGTGTGAGGTCTGTAGAGGAAGTAAAACCCTAACACATCTAAAAGCATTGGTAAAGGGATTCAGATATAGCCCGGAGGAGGAGTAGCGGGGTTAGGAATTAAGCTGTGTCGGCTTAATGAAAACCTCGGCGTCGCTCTCAGATTCACAGCGTTAAAACCTCAATTATCACTTTCCTTATTCCACACGGCCGAGCAGAGCAGGCAGCGGCTGCACTCAGGGGGCTTCTACAGTGCTGCTGCACGTACAGCGCTTAAAGCCACGTCTCTCGGGTTAGGAGAGGAGAAAGATGTGGGGGGGGAGTTAGCTTTGTTAGCAGCGCTGGTGGTTTATGTTTAGGGTCCGCCAGGTCTCTTCTTCCTGTGGATAATGGAGGTGGTCTGTCTGTTTGATGCACTTGGTAAATAAACGAAAAACCTCCAAACACACGTAACATCATGGAGAAATTAGAAATGGCACATTGTCCCTGTCATGGTTGCCTAATCTGGTTTATCTGGTGCTTTATTTTCTCTGCTATATTCTATATTTCAGTTTTTAACATTACAGCATGTGTTTAGCAAAAACTGATGTAAGCCATATTTGGCACTATGTAAATCCGCTCATGGTTGTGACATCACAGCCATGGCAAACTTGCAACATTTCATTTTTGTTCCTCCCCTGAAACCCACATATAATATTCATGCAGGAAAAACTGACATAAGCCGTACATGGCGAAATGTGAAGCTGCTGAGATGTACATTTGTGATGTCACAACCATGACACAGCTATAACCAGTGGTGTGGTAGTTATGACATCATAGCGATCGCTAATTGCAACATTTCATTTTTGTTCCTCCTCTGGAGCCAAAAACTGTATGTGGCGATATGTAAATCTGTAGAGATCTACATTTGTGATGTCACAGCCATGACGACTCTATAACCAGTTATGGTTGTGACATCACAGCATGTGCAAATTGAAGCGTCTTATTTTATTCCTCACCTGAAGCTCACTCATATTTACGCAGCAAAAACTGACGCAAGCTGCATGTGGGATTTTGTGAATCTGTTGAGATTTAAATTTGTGATGTCACAACCATGACAAACTTGAGCTATTTTTCATTTCTCGTTCCCCCTGAAGCCAGCTGTATTACCTGTTACATATATGTTATATATATGGGAGAATGTCCACATGTTCATGGCTGTGACATCATAACCATGACAATTTTCTTCCCCCCTATAAGCTCACTTATATACCATTTGCTCAGTAAAAACTGATGTAGGTTGTGACATCACAGCCATACAGAACTCAAACTCACATGTATGGACTAGGGATGCTCCGATCCGATATAAGGATCGGCTATCGGTCCCGATAATCACAAAATTAACTGGATCAGGGATCGGACGATTAGCCCTATCCGTGGGACCGATCCATTCACTAATCATTAACACTGGTTCGTTTGTGCGAAGCATGCTACGACTTACATCAGAGGCACATGTACAACATGCTGGTAGCCTTGACTTGCCTGTTGAACCTGTGCATCCCTTTTTGGACCGGAGAGTGGACTGGTAACCCTAGAAACACTCAACCACTCTCCTACACCTCTTGAGGAGTATCAGCTTTTCCATGGTATGGGCCCTTTAAGTTAATGGTGAACCTGCAGTGGTTGAATCTGCTGATGGAGATCTGTAGGCACATCAGCCCAGACAGTTCCGGGCTCTCCTGACCCTAAACGGGTGTGTACTGTGTGTGTGCTTGCAGTGGACAGTGGTGGGACGGTCGTGCTGGTCAGTCAGGACGGCATCCAGAGGCCTCCTCTGCGTTTCCCACGGGGCGGACACCTCCTGCAGTTCCTCTCCTGCTTGGAGAACGGCCTGCTGCCTCACGGCCAGCTGGACCCTCCGCTGTGGTCTCAGAGGGGGAAGGTCAGTACGTCGCTGGGCTAGCAGCTGGTTTCCAGCCAGCTTATATGTTCCTATTGATCAGACTGCTATTCAGATCTTTCAGTCCACCTTAAATGGAGCGGTGATAACATGTGCAGCGGAGTGTATGACTGACTGGTGGTGTATGACGTGTTTTGCACTTCACAGAAAGCTGGGAATTGCCTTGGAGCACATCGTGAAGGAATTAGAGCCGTGTCCGTTACACGAGTTACATAATTAAACTCATTTGCATTTAAAGATGAGCAAATGGCACTCCGGTAATAAATTCCGTTGCAGATGAAACCCCCCCTGGGGGTCCGAGTAGTAATTGTGTCATTAGACATCGTTGGGTCGATAAACTGCTATCCAGAACTCATTCCAGCGGACCTCATTGGGCTGCAGCTCCATGCTGCTTTTGCTGAGCTAACGTGGCGGGTTGGTTGTTGTTTTTTTCCGACAGGGAAAAGTGTTTCCTAAGCTGAGGAAGAGGGGGCCTCAGGGGTCCACGGACTCCGTCTCAGACAAGGAGGAGGACGAGGCCACCGATTACGTCTTCCGCATCGTCTTCCCCAACAGCCAGTCCGAGTTCGGTAAGCTTGGAGATGACTGAATGCAATGAAAGTGTGTGGGAAAGGACGGATGAATGAGTTACGATGGAGTGGTTGGGATTTTTCCCAAATTCCAGGAGGAAATAAAAGGCCGTCATTTTGGCCAGGAATGGCAAACAGGCCTACAGTGCAGTGTCATAATGTAACACAGGAGGAACAGGGATTACCGAAGATACGTTCAAACAGATTGAGCAGCTGCAGATCAACAGTGAAACCCCAGTTTTCACTGTCTGTGGTTTTAGCACTGATGCTACATGGCTAACGTAGCTACTAAGGAATCTAGAGTAATCGAGTTAGCATAGCGCCAAGTACATACCTTAAATCTGCCTCGGCCTGTGTGAAGACTTGGTCATGTGTTCTCCAGTATGTATGTCACACGGCTGTCTTTAAACATGGGCTAAAGTAAGGACACAGTGTAGGCCTCAGGACACTAGCAGTGTCGCTACTGGCCCATTGACTCAGGTACTGTTTCATCATCCAGGTCATAGTTCAGATATCTTTGTGTTTATGGACATCAGACGTATCAACGTCACATCATTCCTGCTGATCATTTTATGCCATTGCCGCCCCTTATTTTTGATGTATCGATTCCAGTGACTGTGACCCAGTCCTCCAGTTCCCCGGGGGGCGCTACCCTGCTGGCCCGCTCGTTCTCCTTGTTCCCTGTCACCGGGAGGCAGCAGTCCTCCAAGCTACAGACAGTAGTGGTGCCCAAACGCTGCTGCAGCTGTCCGAACGGGTCTGTGTCGCCCAGCGGCTCACCAGCGGGGTCACTAGCAGAGTCGCCCACCTCGCCCAGCTGTAACGTTTCTCCTCCAGATGCTCTTTGCTTCGCTAACGCTTGCTTCCGCTGGAATGGGGGGCTTCTCTTCCTTTCCCTTTGATTTCATTGGCTCTTGCTTGAGCCTGGTAAACACTGGCCTGCCAGACGAATCAGCGCAGTGCTGGGGAAGTGTTCTCTGAGCGAATTCTCTTGCAACGCTTCCGGCGCATTGAGTGCAGTTACACGTTTCCACCAGAGAGGTCTCCAAATCCCCGACTCTTACATAGTGCAGCTTTCTGTAATAGTACCCTTCATTAAAATGTATGTATTCATGATACTTAACTTCGTTACTCATCTACAGAGCACTCAAGTGCTACACCAAAATGTCAACAGCATAATTATGTATCTCAGGATAATTATGTACGACTCATTATGCTAATTAACCACTCCAAAATTTATGAAGCACTTTATTTGATTCATGTTCTTTTCCTTTTAGGAATTGGCATTTTAAAGAGCAAGTAATGAACTGAGTGAGGGCATTGGAACTGTGGCGAACAGGAAGTACCAGAAATGTGTCAGTTTAGCTGTAAAGAAATCAGAATTAGCAGATTAATTTCCACCATAGTGTGTAAATGAATTCTCAGATTGTACACAGTGTGGCTTAACAAATACTAAGCCATGGTTTCAAATAAAAGATGATGGAACCCAACACCTAATTGTATTCGACCCAAGGCTCAAGACTTAGCACCAGCTAGTGAACTCTAATGAGTTAGCCTAGCTAGTTCCAGTAGCCTTAACCAGTAGTTAATAGTGCCACATGCTAACATATCATTGCTGTCAAAAGAAAGACATATATCTCCAATTTTTTATCTTTAGTTTTATGATTCTTTTATGATTGTATTATGAAATTGTATTTTCTATAAAGAATTGATCAACAGAAATGGCCCAAAACTGCTTGGAAAGACACCTGGTTCCAAAGCCAGTTAAGGTTTTTAGCCTCTCCTGTAAAGTTGCCATTCTGGAAATACAAATTTTTGCTTCGGACAGTGATGAAATACTTATGATAGCATGTTCAGTGATTGCATCTTATATAATTCTGTCTGGATTATACTCATAGCACACCCAAATGGCCAAACCTTCAGAATACATGGTCAAATAAAACTAGCATATCATCGCTGTCCAAAGAAAAACATGTATCTCCAAAATGGCGACTTTACAGGAGAGGGCAAAAACCTGATTGAATTTGAATGTAAGTCAATGGAACCAGACGTTTCTCCAAGCATGTTTTGGATATTTCTGGTGGTCCATTCATCATGAAATTTCCACGCAATGTAAACAGCAGCTCATGTGATCAAATTATGCCAAAAAATAAAAATCGACCAAATTGGAGATTTTCATTGGACAGCGACGATATCACAGTCTATTAAAGACTGTATCGAGCCCACCAGACAAAGTTAGGGTCGAGCTTGTTGTAAAACCATTGTGGGGACCTCTCCTGACCCACCCTGTATGATGTTATTAGCATACTGGATGTTATTAGCGCATCGCTTGTGTGCAGACGTTTGTTGGCCCTTCTCGTGTAATCCGCTGGTGATCATCTGTATCTGAAAGAATCATCTTCACCAATCATATCCTGATGTTCCAGATCGGGCTGATCAGTTTGGGTTTGATTATGACTAATCGTCCAGCTTTCTGAAGCGTATGATCCACCTTTGGTGTGTCCCTGTGCTTGTTTCAGCTGCTGCCGAGTTGATGGAGCAGGGGGCAAACATGTGGCATCCCAGGAAGTCCTCCTGCTCTTCCTGCTCCCAGGGCAGCTTCTCTGATGGAGCGCCCCCTAATGGCTGCAACCATGAAAGGTCAGCTTACTTTGTTACTCGTCCAATAGACAACAGGTTACACCGATCTACACTCACTGTCCATTTCATCAGCTCCACTGACCATATAGGACACTCTGTAGATCTACAGGTCTAGACTGTAGTCCATCTGTTTCTCTGTGTACTGTATTACCCTGTTCTTCAATGGTCAGGACCCCCACAGGACCACCACAGAGCAGGTATGATGTGGGTGGTGGATCATTCTCAGCACTGCAGTGACACTGGCATGGTGGTGGTGTGGTAGTGTGTGTGGTGCTGGTGTGAGTGGATCAGGCACAGCAGTGCTGCTGGAGTGTTTAGACACTGTGTTTCCACTCACTGGTCCACTCTATTAGACACTCCTACCCTGCTGGGTCCACCTTGTAGATGGACAGTCAGAGACGATAGCGCTCATCTGCATTTGCTGCACAGTGTGCAAGTGTTGGTCATGCCTCTAGTCCTTCATCAGTGCCAACCAGGACGCTGCCCACAGGACGTTGCTGACGTCGGCTCACAGGGACACTGCCCACAGGACGCTGCCCACAGGGACGCTGCCCACAGGGGCCCACAGGGACGTTGTTGCCCACAGGACACTGCCCACAGGACGCTGCCCACAGGACGCTGCCCACAGGACGCTGCCCACAGGACGCTGCCCACAGGACGCTGCCCACAGGACGCTGCCCACAGGACGCTGCCCACAGGACGCTGCCCACAGGACACGGTTGGCTGAACAGGTTTAGTTGGACGATTCTCAGTCCAGCAGTAACACTGAGGTGTCCAGCAGCACTGCTGTGTCTGATCCACTCACACCAGCACAACCCACACTAACACACCACCACCACGTCACTGCAGTGCTGAGAATGATCCACCACCCACATCATACCTGCTCTGTGGTGGTCCTGTGGGGGTCCTGACCATTGAAGAACAGGGTAATAAAGCACACAGAGAAACAGATGGACTATATCCTCTTGTCTTTGTCTTTTGCAGGGCCCCTCTGAAGCTCCTCTGTGACAACATGAAGAATCAGATCATCTCCAGAGCCTTCTATGGATGTGTGTGACGCTCGTGCATCATAGAACCTGAAGTCTGTGAGCTCAATATCATGGTATTAACACCCGCCATGTTTCTGTGTCGGTTAGGGCTGGCGTACTGCCGTCACCTGTCCACTGTGCGTATCCACCTGTCCGCCTTGGTCAACCACACCATCGTGGAGCCCGATGCGCCGAGTGACGCGTGCGGAGGTCTAACCGCGGAAGTGTGGAACAAGTTCCTGCAGGACTGCAGCGTATGTACACCAGGGTTATCACCCATCACAGAAAATGAAAACCAGCACAGAGAAACTGTGTGGGATAACTTTAATAAAAACATACACCACTGATTTCAAACCCTGAAACCTACAGTCCAAACTGCAGTCCTGATATGATAGCCTAGTCGCCCCTGGCAACATGTGAACATTAGTCAAGCTAAGCGTACAGATCCTCTATATTATATTTGTCGTATTTTTAAATAATAATAAACTGAATTTGTGCTCTAAAGTTAGCAGGAAAATGGGATATTGAAATTGGAGAACGTGTCAAAGCTACACTATTTAGGATTTGGGGATTTGGAGACCTCTCTGGTTGTAATGGGTAATTACAGTTCCTTCAGTTCCATTCAGCTTGGTCATTATACCAACGCAGGGTTGAACAGTACATCGATAGACAGTCAGGCTCCGTCCGTAAGGCCCGCTGGTCATGTCATGCTCTCTGGTAGCATAATAGTTTATTTTCTTTATCATTTTAATTATAGTATTTTATGTTATAACCATAAGATTAGTTGTCTAAAACTGTTTACACCAATTTAAAAATAAATGAAGGATAATTCAAATATTTAAAACCGATATTACCGATATATTACCGATATTTTACCGATATTACCGATATTTTACAGATATTACCGACATTTTTAAGGCTGTTAATGTACCCACACAGTCACACTTCATTTTATCCCTCACGGCTAACTAGGTGGTTTCTGTTCCTGTGCCTTTAAGACTGATACACTGTATTCCCAAAGGTATTCACTCGTCTGCATCACACACAACCTAACCTGAGGTACATCCCATTCTTAATCCATAGGGTTCAATATGATGTCGGACCACCCTTTACATCTATTACACCTTCAATACTTCTGGGAAGGCTTTCCATAAGGGTTAGGAATGTGTCTATGGGAATTTCTGACCGTTCTTCCAGAAGAGCATTAGTGAGGTCAGACACTGATGTTGGACGAGAAGGCCTGGCTCGCAGTCTCCACTCTAATTCATCCCAAAGGTGTTCTATCGGGTGGAGGTCAGGACTCTGTGCAGGCCAGTCCAGTTCCTCCACACCAGACTCCCTCATCCATGTCTTTATGAAGCTTGCTTTGTGCACTGGTGTGCAGCCATGTTGGAACAGGAAGTGGCCGACCCCAAACTGTCCCCACAAAGTTGGGAGCATGGAATGGTCCAGAGTCTCTTGGTCTGCTGAAGCATTAAGAGTTCCTCTCACTGGAACTAAGGGGCGGAGCCCAACTCCTGAACAACAACCCCCACACCATAATCCCCCTCAAACCAAACAGGACCACCTGAATTCAATGATTTGGATGGGTGAGTGAATACCTTTGGCAATATAGTGTATATGCAAATGAGCTCTGTTCTGATTGGCTCTCCTGTGTGGTGTCTTATTCACAAAGCAGCTAAGCTAGAGCTGAAACACTCCTTATAGCCTTAGCGTGAATGGGTGGGGCTGAACGCGGCGCTGCACAGACCGATCGCCGTCAGAATGATTAGTATTCTCCTCCAAGCGTGTTGAGCTGCCATGTGTCACATCTGCACATCGTTGCACCTTTCCGCACATCCACACATTCGTAGTATCCGCCCTCCGTCACACAAACCCATCTGTTTACCAGCGCAGACGCTGATCCACCACTCCAGACCCCCGGGCTCTGCCCGTGCGCCTCTCATGCATATTTATCATCCTCTAGACACATCCGAGCTATTAGTCACACTCGCAATATGTGTGGATGACTAATGCAGAGCCGGCAGGCCTGAAGGTGCCATCTCGTCGCGGCAGCCTCGGTTTCTGAAGCGCTCCGAACAAAAACGGAATAAAGCGCATCTTTCAAACTGTGCTCCGGCACGGATCTCTTTATCCCTCTCCACAAAAAGCTTTTATCCGTTTATTGTCAGCGCTTCTCGAGGCATGCTGAGTCACTCTGTGCATGAGTGACAAGCCGAGACCACCTGCAAGACCCTGCTAATGCTAATGCTAATGTTTTGCAACTTTGCCAATGCAGTTTCTATTTCCATAAACTAAGGATTGTAGTTCCAAGTCTTTTCAGTTCAGGTGTGTTTGAGTGATAAGCCAAGATTACCTGCACCAAGTGTGAGATTCTGCTAATGCTAATGCTAACTAGGGATTGTAGGGATTCAGTCTTTTCAGTTCAGGTGTGTTCAGGAGTGATGAGCCAAGATTACCTGCACCTAGTTTGAGACTCTGCTAATGCTAATGCTAACTAGGGATTTTAGGGATTCAGTCTTTTCAGTTCAGGTGTGTTCAGGAGTGATGAGCCAAGATTACCTGCACCTAGTTTGAGACTCTGCTAATGCTAATGCTAACTAGGGATTGTAGGGATTCAGTCTTTTCAGTTCAGGTGTGTTCAGGAGTGATTAGCCAAGACTACCTGCACCTAGTTTGAGACTGCTAAAGCTAATGCTAACCAGGAGTCGTAGGGATTCAGTCTTTTCAGTTCAAGTGTGTTCGAGTGATTAGCCAAGACTACCTGCAACAAGTTTGAGACCCTGCTAATGCTAAGGCTAACGTTTTGCAACTTTGCTAATGCTGCTCCTATTTCCATAAACTAAGGATCGTAGTTACAAGTCTTTTTAGTTCAGGTGTGTTTGAGTGATGAGCCAAGATTACCTGCACCAAGTTTGAGATACTGCTAATGCTAACTAGGGATTGTAGGGATTCAGTCTTTTCAGATGGTGTGTATGGATAATGTTGGCTCCCCGCAGACTGTTGTCAACTCTTGGACTGCCCAGGTTATTGACTTGTGTAAAAGTTCCAGTTGGTTTAATCCTGAACAGATTTGACAGGCACATAGCCTTTGACTTTATGGTGTTGCTGATAGTGAAAATGGTTGATTTGACTAATTCACAATGGATAACAAACTAAACTATTAAAAAACAGGAATGAGTAAACCGGACTGTGAGTAGAAAACATGATGACAGATGGCTTTCTGGCCAGTATTCCAGTGGGCTGCTTGGAAAAGTCGGAACATGTTGAGCCAAACCCCAGTGTACATCCAGCGTTGAAATCAGTGGTCCAGCAGTGAACCCACTGTTCGCTTGCTGTCTGGGTTACAGTACTTTTTCAGTTGGAGTGCGTGAGGCCAAGAGGCCAAGACCACCTGCACAGCCTCTCTCTCCTCTGCTTAACCCCTGGTGGAGCGCTAGGAAATCGCTTAACGAAGCACCACTGTACTGCCAGCGCTCCCAACAGTGGCCCACTACTCACTTGCTGTCAGGGTGTGAAGGTGTGACTGATGCCCATATTTACAGGCTTTGCTAATGCTAAGGCTGCCACCCGCAGATTGGAGATATTGCTAACGCACCATAGCGCACTTGGAAGAAAAAGCTGCTTCTTATTTATTTATTTATTTATTTACTTACGTATTTATTTACTTACATACTTATTTATTCATTTATTTTTTTACTTTTTTACTTACATACTTATTTGTTTATTTATTTATTTATTTATTTTTGTTCTTTTATCTCGTTTATTCATTTCTTTATTTATTTACTTACATATTTATTTAATCATTTATTTATTTACTTATTTATTCAATTATTTATTTACTTATTTACTTACATGTTTATTTACTTATTTATTTTTCTTCTTTTATCTCATTTATTTATTTATTTACTTACATATTTATTTATTCATTTATTTATTTACTTACTTTTTTATGCATTTATTCATTTATTTATTTACTTACTTGCGTACTTATTTATTCAATCATTTATTTATTTATTTACTTACATATTTATTTATTTACTTACATACTTATTTATTCATTTATTTTTTTTACTTACTTTTTTATGTATTTATTCATTTATTTACTTTTTTACTTGCATACTTATTTGTTTATTTATTTATTTATTCTTATTGTTTTATTTGAATTCTCTCATAACCACAGTGCTGGTGTTTCTATGGGAGTTGGTATATGAGGTTAGCACAAAGCTAACTGAGGTGTTCCGTTTCTCCACACTTACGGCAGCACTGCATAAATTAACTAATAATAAATTTGAAGGCTTCATGCTCACTGTGATAGCCAGAGCCTGATAACCTACATTAAGCTATACGACCACTAAGATGAGAAATGAGATGTACATATATGAATCCCAATAGTTATTTCTATTCCTCTGAAATGATAAATCATATTAGGTTACATTAGTCATAAAATGCCATTCCCACAGAGCCGTGAAATGTCTTCCCAGGGCCAGTGACCTGTATATTTTCGCAGGACACAGCTGGACACCTCAGCATTGTTATTACATCTCCATGTTTGGGGAATGAGTTTACATTTGTTATAGACGACCATTTATCTCCCAGTGCAGAGAGGTGCTGCCACTGTATCAGCCCAGAGGCTTCACTGTACCGTCTGCACTCTGGAGTCTACAGGCAGACCTGGGCATCCCTTGATCTTGTACTGTGCCCCACTACAGGCCTATGATGAGAAGGAGCTGCTGAGGCTGGTGTACTTTGGAGGCGTGGAGCCGTCTCTGCGTAAGGAGGTCTGGCCCTTCCTGCTGGGTCACTACCAGTTTGGGATGTCTGAGAACGAGAGAAAGGAGGTCAGTGTCGGCTTCTTGGTTTCTCTCTCTGAAGCTTCAGCCACAGTCCAGTCGGAGTCAGCCACACCAGCTGTTATGTTCAGATGTGAAGACCCTGATTAGCTAGAGCTTACTAGCTGTGGGGTTCTAAGTGGCCAATGAAAGTGCATCACCTTGGATGTTGTGTTGGTCTGGGGCCAACATAGACAGAGGCAGTCAGTAGATGCTCCATCGCGACACCACCATCAGCAATAAGACCTTGATTAGTTGGACCATAGGAAGGTCAAATGTCAGAGTGCATTCAGTTATACACAGTGATGTACTTTCATAGAACCCCACATTTCGAACACATGTCATTCATACATGGCCACGCCCCCAACCCCGCCCCCAGGTCCTTTATTTTCATTTCTGAAAGGTGGCAGCCCTAGTCAACGGGAGTCTTGCAGTCAGAAACTGGCCAGTAATGAATGTAAAGGTGTGAATATAAATTTAATATAGGCGAAATCCTTCCGCCAAAAAAAGTAGTACCAGTTTTGCCAGATCAGGTTCCACTCCGCTCAGTATTTCCCAGGTGAACCTGGGTGTGGTTTGGCCATAATGCATTCTGTTTGTTGGGGGGCAATTGTTGTTCTATCACAGCTGCTGACCACTCCTGTTGCCTTCCTCAGAAACATTCCCGTGTATGTGCGTATATGTATTAATACACAGTATATATATATATATACAGGGGTTGGACAATAAAACTGAAACACCTGGTTTTAGACCACAGTCATTTATTAGTATGGTGTAGGGCCTCCTTTTGCGGCCAATACAGCGTCAGTTGGTCTTGGGAATGACATATACTGCGTCCTGCACAGTGGTCAGAGGGAGTTTAAGCCATTCTTCTTGCAGGATAGTGGCCAGGTCACTACGTGATGCTGGTGGAGGTTCGTCCTTCTTGGTGGTATGCTGACATTACCCTGGATACCGTGGCTCTTGATACATCACAAAGACTTGCTGTCTTGGTCACAGATGCGCCAGCAAGACGTGCACCGACAGTCTGTCCTCTTTTGAACTCTGGTATGTCCCATAATGCTGTGTGCATTGCAGTATGTTGAGCAGAACTGTGCTCTTACCTGCTAACTGAACCTTCACACTCTGCTCTTACTGGTGCAATGTGCAGTTAATGAAGATTGGCCACCAGGCTGGTCCAATTTAGCCATGAGACCTCCCACACTAAAATGACAGGTGTTTCAGTTTCATTGTCCAACCCTTGTATATATAAGTCAGCTGTGGCGTAAATATGAATCATTACTCTTATAAAATGAGTTATTGATCAACCCGACTGTTGTCAGAATCACTCTCTGCGAAGTGAGGGAAGTGTCAACTTTGAGAACTTGACCAATGAGACTTCAACCACTGGCCCACCAAACCCACTTCAAACCCTGCAGGTGGACGAGCAGGTGCGAGCGTGCTACGAGCAGACGATGAGTGAATGGTTAGGCTGCGAGGCCATCGTCCGGCAGAGAGAGAAAGAGCAGCATGCCGTAGCCCTGGCCAAGTGTTCGTCTGGGGCCAGCATAGACAGCAGCAGTCAGAGGATGCTCCACCGCGACTCCACCATCAGCAACGAGGTATGCCAACACACTGACTTCAGTCACAGCTACTTTGAGGGCATCGATAAAGAAGCAGTGAGCCATGAAAACCAATTCCACGTACCTATCAAGTGGCGAAATGCCTTCAGAGAAGAATATCAATGACAGGACACCCTGTTCACCAGGTTTATCGGACTGTGCTTCTTAGGTTCTGGGGTTTGCCAAAGATTAAGCCTGAACACGGAACCACTGTGTGGGTTCCAGTGTTGGAAACCTCCACAAAATGACCATGCAAAAATGATCTTGTCAAACCCATCAGCCTGATTTAGAGGAATCTGTTGGCAGCACAGTCCAAGCCTCTTCCCGGAAGACGCTTGGCACTGGGTTTTTCCCATATCGTGCTCAGGGCTGAACACTGGCTTAGACCTTCTTCTGTAGGTTCAGGTTTGAACTCCTGGTAAGGCTATTCTTAAGGCCTCTGTCTTTTTCAGTCTTCTCAGAGCTGTAGTTCAGACAGACAGAGGGATGCTCGTCTACAGAGTGACTCCAGTAGCAGCACACAGGTAAGTCAGCCATGATATGCCCATCTAACACAGTACAGGAACAAACCTAGATAAACCCACACCATACGTCCCTGACTGACGCCCAGGTGAGAACACCCTTCACCCTTCACAAATACTGTGTCTGTATTTCAGCATCACATTTGGCACGTACTGAATGTGTACCGCGGTAACCGTTCTACCTCTAAACAGGCGTTCCCTACCCCCACACTGTCCCTGCTAGTTCTTCACTTCCCTGAGCCCCTTCCCCTGGAGTAGTCGGCTTCCCTTTGGCCTCTTCTTCCAGGTGTTCGAGTCCGTCGAGGAGGTCGACCAGATCGAGACGGAGCCCAAAAGCGAGGAAGCCAAACGGATCCATAAGGTCTCTAATGGGGCACCACACAATGGGAATGCTTCGCCGGACTCCGGACACCCCTCATCCAGAAACTTCTCGGTGACCTCGGGGCACTCGGATTCGCTCAGCACGGAAGACAGTGGGCTCCAGGAGATGAGTGCCAAAGCTTCGGGCCAAACACAGCCAGGCCCAACTCCAAGCCAAACTGTAGCGACAGATGCCAACAGGGATGGAAGCCAGGGGAGTCAAACCAAGGGAGCCAACGGCTCGGAAGTAGATGAGGCCATGCAGCAAGCCAAAGAGAGGACAGAGAAAATTGATGGCTCCTTAAAGGACAAGGAGGACAAAGTGTTTGGGGCTGAAGGAGTCGACGCTGAAAAACTTGACAATGGTGAGGTGCCTCAAACGGAAGACGTGGGATCGCTGCATGAGCAATCAAGAGCCGATACGGCCGAAAGGGAAGCAGAGAGAGAATCAAAACCACAGAGTGCTACGGAAGAGGGCGAGAGGTCCAAAGTTCTGAAGGCTCCAGAAGCATTAACAGAAGAGGCAGAGAAGAAGGAGGCATCAGAAGTCTCCCAGACTCTCAAGATGCCTCTGGAGCCAACTCCAGAGTCCCTGAAAGATGTAGCATCAAAGAAAATGACACCTGTAGAAGCAGAGCTGGCTAGAATGCATCAACTGGGCGCAAGGCCAAAAACCGAAGAAGCTCGACAAGCAGGCAGAGAGGAGTCTACAGAGGTGCCGAAGGAAGACCCCTTCCGCAAGAGAGCCGCGATGCAGTGTGCCCCCGTGGTGGAGGAGACCGTGGTGCCAGTTGTGTTTGAAGCGTTCAGCACACGCAAAATGAGCGAGACACCATCAGACGAATCCCCGTCAGCCATTGAGATGGAGGACATCCCCTCGGCCAGGGTAGCCGTAGCCTGGGACAGACAGCCCTGCACCCGGGGCAAAAGCGCTGGCGTGCCTGTGCTGGATCTCCGGACGGATGGAGGGGGATCTAAAGGCAGCCCCGAAGGCACAGAGTCCGGTCTTTCAGATGAGCCTCAGATGGAGAGCCTCTTCCCCCAGTTTGATTCCCTTGCTGTGGCTGGAGACAAGAACGGAGCCACGTCGCCGGTCTCTTCCATCGGGACCACTTACTCGGTACGCATACAAATCAGACTTGTTAGGAATCAGAATTGGTTGTATTGGTCCGATTAGGAGTCAGTTACTAGAGGTTAGTCTTGGTAGGAGGAGGAGAAAGGCAAGCCAGACTAGTTAGGGTCATGCTTCTTGACCCCTGGTGGACCTGAGCCTGGAGTAAAATAGATTTCCAGTGGTCCGATATTCCAAACCTGTACTCTACGTTTGGGTTGCTTTGCGTTTGCAGCAGGAGCTTTTGGACATGTACACTCTGAACCTGCACCGTATTGAGAAGGACGTGCAGAGGTGTGACCGGAACTATTGGTACTTCACCCCGGCTAACCTGGAGAAGCTCCGGAACATCATGTGCAGGTGGGTGTTGAATGTCATCAGTCACGTCACTCCTGTTATCTGTTCTAGTTCTCCTCAACTACCCACCCCTGTAAAATACTGATGCCTTCACGTTTATGGCATTTCGCAGATGGTCATATACGACTAAGGCCCAATCCCAATCCTAATTGTACCCTACCCCTTGTTTTCGAGAGTCCCAAATCCCCTTAAGAGGCCCATCCCCTTTGAAACTGAGTTGGAAGGGGTGGTGGTTGAAACCTTCCCCCTACGAAATGGGCCAACCCTTCAAGTACCAGATACATCATCAGTTGTCAAGAGGCAAGGTTTGTCCGCCATTTCCAATAGGCCACCTCCAGCTGTGGTGATCTCACTTGTGTGGGCTCTAGGCATCTATTTGTGCCTGTCTGCCGCTCGCCATTCATTCACAACTTCCTGTTTACACATCAATCAGTCAAACGAGTCACCCAATAACAATCAGCACAGACAAAAACTACAGGACTTCATCAACAGGCTGCTAGCGGTGCTCCGTAGGCGACCCTGCCGGTCTGCAGTGGCAGCAGAGGAGGGTGGAGTTCAGCTCCTCACTGCTTAAACACACTCAGGGCATCACATGACCTCAAAGAGGCGGATGACCGTTATTTATTATCTCCACCCAGAATCCTTCACTGATACGAAGCTGAACTGAGCTCTTCAATCACCAGCTTCATGATCCGATTTCACCGGTCCACCTTAAATGGTGCAGCAACCTCAGGTACCAGAACATAACAGCTGCACCACTTAAGGTGGACCGGGAAATTTCGCTAGGTAGCGACGATACATCAGCGTATTAGTGATTGATGACCATGAAAACAGTGGTGGTCTTACAGTACAGCGGCTCTAACAGGGACATACTCATATTTATGGGGCTCTGTGGTCGCTTGTGCTGATGACTCGCAGGGCATTCTGGGAATTTTCTTATAAGACTACGTTTGGAGCGTCCTCCTGAAAAATCTCCATTTGAAGGGGCATGTAGCCCTACCCCTCCACCTCAACACCAATCGGGACCACCCTACTCCTAGACGTGAACGTGCAAAGTGAAGGGGTAGGGCAAGTGTCAGGGGCAAGGGGTGAATTGGGATTGGACCTTAGGGTAATGGCTTGATGTCTCTTTGGAAGCTGTATCCTGATGCTATAGCAGTGCACGTACTAAGGTAGCATCGAGCTAAGGCTAGGAACAGGAGTACACCCAGTAGGCTTTCTCCGGCTGCTCTCTGCACAGCTAGTGTTCATTATGGGTGCTTGTTGGACAGATGAGTTTTCGCACGGTGCGGTTTTACACCACATTACACACCACGATAGTCATGTCACTGAACAACTGCTCTCTGATTAAACTCCTGAGCCTGCTTGCCACTTCCTTAATTAACCTCGCTCCGTTAAATCGGAGTCACTCTGGGCCTCCAGCCGTTGTAGTAGAGGAGCATTCCGTACGTTCTACACCGGATCACTCACGAAACGTGACAGTCATACTCTTAATCTGTCCTCTCCGTCTGCAGTTACATCTGGCAGCATCTGGAGATCGGATATGTGCAGGGTATGTGCGACCTGCTGGCCCCTCTGCTGGTCATTCTGGACGACGGTGAGCATCTATATACAGTAGAGACTACAGCAGCACTGCTCTGTAAAATCCATAAGTGGGCAAGTTCACAACAAGTGTACACACAGTCGAGTCACATTATTATGACCACCAGCTCATATCTAGAGGAACCGCCGTGTGGACTCAGCAAGGTCCTGGTAGATTGTCACAGGTATCTGGAGCCATGCTGACTGTAGTGCAGCCCACAGCTGCTGGAGGGTGATGGATGAGAGGTCTTGGTCATCCTCTTCCAAGCAGTGACGGTCATTTCTAGCTGTGTGGCATGTTGCATCGCCTTGCTGGAAGACCCCATCTGCCCCAGGGAAGACAGTCAGCATGTATGGGTGTACGTGATCCGCAAGGATGGATTCGTACCTGAATCGGTCGAGAGTGCCTTCCACATACGCGCTACTGTCAAGTAGGAAGTGGTCATAATAATGTGACTCGATTGTGTAGCTGATGGTTACATGTACCAGAGAGACTCATTAGTTGTCACTGTTCTCCCGTGCTCTCCTAGAGGCTCTGGCGTTCAGCTGTTTCACGGAGCTGATGAAGAGAATGAATCAGAACTTTCCGCACGGAGGAGCGATGGACACTCACTTCGCCAACATGAGATCCCTCATCCAGGTGTTCATAAAACTTCCAGCGAGAGCCATGAAGAGCCGTGATTTCCGATTCTGCGTTCTAATCTTGGTTTCTCCTCTTGGTCCCTCTCTTTCTGTAGATCCTCGACTCCGAACTCTTTGAGCTGATGCATCAGAACGGAGACTACACCCACTTCTACTTCTGCTACCGCTGGTTTCTCCTAGACTTCAAACGAGGTAACGGCGAACGCGGCGAATGGGATTGAACCCTGTTCCTCAACAGCCTCGACACAAACGTCCGATACTTTAAAGGAACCTTGAGAACCAACAGCTAACAAGCATCTCCAAATGGAAGAGTTGATGACGGCCGGATGGAAGCGGCCTCTTTAGTTAAGAGGCCCCTTAAACATGAGTCATCATTTTACTCAGGGAGAACTGGCTGAGGTATTATTGGAGCCCTCTTATTAAGTCAGCCTGATTTTAGTGGGGACACATAAACAGTGGTGAAGGTTTGGACACACGGAGGTGTAAATCCAAACCCAGTATGGAAATGAATAAGGTTACTATGTAAGGCCATTCGTACCACTGAATTATTATTTAATTCAATGTAAAGGCGAATCTATGCCAGTACAGTATCTCATTATTTTGGTGGACGTGTCATTGTTTATCATTTTTATCATATACATATATGTATATTTTCGCTGTCCAAAAAAAAATGTATCTACAAAATGTCAACTTTATAGGAGAGGCCAAAAAACTCATTTAATTTGAATGGGAGTCAATGGAACCAGACCTCGTTCCAAACAGTTTTGGGCCATTTCTGTTGGTCCATTCTTCATGAAATCTCCATCCAGTGTGAAGGGCAGCTCATGTGATCAATGAGGCATAAAAGTAAAAACAAAAATGGAGATACATGTTTTTCTTTGGACAGCGACGATATATATGATATATATGATATATATACACACACACACACACACACACACACACACATATATATATATATATATATATATATATTGTTTTGTGTTTTTTTTTTCAGGGCCAGAAATGGGCTTCTATAGGTCCCAGACTAACGTTAAATTCATTTTGTCCATCACAGACACAACCAAGAATAACTGAGAGCTAGAAAACTGAAATGTTGTGCCACAGCGCCCCCTATTGGTTATTAGCATCAATGAAATCTCCTGATATATGGGTTTGCATTTATTTAACACTCATAGTAGTGCATTTGGTACATTCTGCACAGCAAAAAAGGGGTTTTAATCTGTTATTTAGTTATGATTATAATAATAATCATCATAGTAGTAATAATAATAATAACCATTTACACACATAGCTGAGTTTCATTACAGTGTCACTACAAAGCTTTTTCGTTATGATTAAATAAATAAAATACTCTAAGCAAGTTTTAAACATGAGTAAGATGTAATAAGACAATAAAACCAGAAACTGAGTCGGACAGTAGTGATGAAAGCGTGTCCAGAATAAATTAAAGATTAAGAATTTCCGACAGATTCTGAATTTTCACTTTTTTTTTTTTTTTTTGGTAACTCATACATACCTCACTTCATCCCTTAAACGGGCTGTTTGTGCAGCTACAGGCTGGATGGACTCGGGCTGGATGTTTACGTACTACATCAGTCAGTGAATTAGATGGTTCCATGTGATATTTGGCCCCTAATGTGTAATGTATCTCCTTGTGTCAGTGAGTGAGGTAATAAGAGATGAAATGAAACCTGCTTTTTGTGTTATTGTCAGTGATAACGCTGGCTGCGGTCCGTACTGAAGTTAATCCCTGCTCTCCCTCCTGATCCTCAGAGCTGGTGTATGATGACGTGTTTGCGGTGTGGGAGACGATCTGGGCGGCTAAATACGCCTCCTCCAGCCATTTCGTGCTCTTCATCGCCCTGGCCTTGGTGGAGCTCTACAGAGACATCATCCTGGAGAACAACATGGACTTCACCGACATCATCAAGTTTTTCAATGGTACCTGTAGATCATCACCCAGTAGCAGTTATACCAACCAATCAGCACTCAGTAGCAGTAATACCAACCAATCAGCACTCAGTAGCAGTAATACCAACCAATCAGGACTCAGTATCAATAATGCTAACTAATCAGCACTAAGTAGCAGTAGTGCTAACCAATCAGCTCTCAGTAGCAGTAGTGCTAACCAATCAACACTCAGCAGCAGTAATACCAACCAATCAGGACTCAGTATCAATAATGCTAACTAATCAGCACTAAGTAGCAGTAGTGCTAACCAATCAGCTCTCAGTAGCAGTAGTGCTAACCAATCAACACTCAGCAGCAGTAATACCAACCAATCAGGACTCAGTATCAATAATGCTAACCAATCAGCACTCAGTAGCAGTAATACCAACCAATCAGAACTCAGTAGCAGTAATACCAACCAATCAGCACTCAGTAGCAGTAATACCAAACAATCATCACCCAGTAGCAGTAAACCCAACCAATCAGCACTCAGCAGCAGTAATACCAACCAATCAGCACTCAGTAACAGTAATGCTAACCAATTAGCCCTCAGTAGCAGTAATGCTAACCAATCAGCACTCAGTAATAGTAATGCTAACCAATCAGCACTCAGTAACAGTAATGCCAGTAGATCAGCACATGGTGGTGTTCATCTTCTAGAGACGGGTGTGGAGCTAATGCCCACAGGCAGGTCGTTATGGGTGTGTCAGAAATGGAAATTGATGTCCAGTGATGATGCTCTAAACATCCTCGATGTCTGTTTCCAGAAATGGCTGAACACCACAACGTGAAGCAGGTGCTGGCTCTGGCCCGAGACCTGGTGTGCAAAGTACAGATCCTCATCGAGAACAAGTAGCCCAGAGTCCACCTCCTCCTCGCCCTCCATCACCACGCCAGAACACACCATCAACCTGTGCTGCAGCAAAACCTAGAGGATCCAGCAGAGCACTCGGTGTCCTGACAGCTTAGTGCATTAAACCAACCTCCAGCTAACCTACCTGAAACCAGCCAGTGTGTAACTCTACTTGTTGGCCCGTCAGCTCTCGATACTGAGCACATGCTGCTACTTCGCTCCTCAAGGTGTTTACATTCGGAAGTACGACTCTGATTTCGGAGTTAGCGATAGCCAGCAGAAGCTATTGTTGGGAATTTCAAGCAAGGTGCATTTCAAGGTCAGGTCAGACACTTCCATTAGAGGCCTAGCGTACCACACATTTTAAGAAAAAGGCTGAACGGTTACGTAGCCCTGGACTGTATCAACTGAAGAGCATTAGCCTGTTCAGCTCAGACGCTTCCCTTCCACAGATGTGCTTCTGCCAGCATGTGTTTATTTAGGAAGTCTCGTCGTTTGTTTAGGCTGGAAGTCACACTAGACGTTTGCAGTTTGTGTCTCGTCTCGTTGGTAAAAGAGAGTCCCCATATTTTGGTGCGTTCGGCAGTTTAGCATTGAGTTAGCACGCTAGCCGCAGCTAGTGCTATAGGGTTAGGAATGTAGGAACCACAAAATTGAGCTATTACACACTGTATTGCTGAAAGTATTCGCTTATCCGCCTCACACGCATATGAACTTGAGTGACATCCCATTCCTAATCCTTAGGGTTTAATGTGTAGGCCCACCCTTTGCAGCTTTAACTCCTCTGGGAAGGCTTTCCACAAGGGTTAGGAATGTGTTGATGGGAATTTTTAACCATTCTTCCAGATGCGCATTTGTGAGGTCAGACACTGATGTTGGACGAGAAGGCCTGGCTCACAGTCTCCACTCTAATTCATCCCAGAGGGTGTTCTATTGGGTTGAGGTCAGGACCCTGTGCAGGCCAGTCCAGTTCCTCCACACCAGACTCGCTCATCCATGTCTTTATGGAGCTTGCTTTGTGCACTGGTGTGCAGTCATGTTGGAACAGGAAGGGGCCGTCCCCAAACTGTCCCCACAAAGTTGGTAGCATGAAAGTCTCTTGGTCTGCTGAAGCATTAAGAGTTCCGCTCACTGGAACTAAGGGGCGGAGCCCAACTCCTGAACAAACACCGCCACAACGTAATCCCCCCTCCACCAAACCTTACACTCGGCACAATGCAGTCAGACATGTACCGTTCTCCTGGCAACCGCCAAACCCAGACTCGTCCATCGGCTTGCCAGACGGAGAAGCATGATTGGTCACTCCAGAGAACACGTCTCCACTGCTCTAGAGTCCAGTGACGGAGCTCTACACCACTGCACTCCCCGCTCTGCACTGCACTTGGTGATGTAAGGCTTGGATGCAGCTGCTCGGTCATGGAAACCCATTCCATGAAGCTCTCTACACTGTTCCTGAGCTGATCTGAAGGACACATGAAGTTTGGAGGTCTGTAATGCCGGACTCTGCAGTAAGTTGGCGACCTCTATGCACTATGACCCTCAGCATCCGCTGACTCCGCCCTGTCATTGTACGTGTCCTAACACTTTATGGCTGAGTTGCTGTTGTTCCCAATCACTCCCACTGTGTTCTAATCCCACTGACAGTGGACTGGGGAATATTTAGGAGGGAGGGAATTCCACGACTGGACTTGCTGCACAGGTGGCATCCTATCACGGTACCACAGGGATTTACTGAGCTCGAGAGCGACCCGTTCTCTCACTAATGTCTGTCTAAGTCCATGTCTGAGTCTTTATACACCTGTTGGCCAATGAACTGATAGAATCACCTGAATTCAGGACTTGGATGGGGGAGTGAATACTTTTGGCAATACAGTGTACTCAGTAATGTCTGTCTAACCACCTTCCTCTCTGGCTCTCCTTAATGCTCATGTATAGTCACTTCAGCAGGCAGCCTCTCAGTAGTCACGCTCCTCCGTATCAGTGCTGCTGTATAAGCCACGCCATTTCAGAGGTCAGTTCTGGGGTGACCAGAGTGGTCCCTGTTTTTTTTGAAGACAGTTTTTAGTGGCGTGTCCTTGACTGGAGCTGATAGTCCGGCATGACACCAGACAGGCAGTTGTCCTGTGCTTTTGGCCAGCAGAGGGTGCCACTGCTTCTCTCTACCACCCACTTTTACCACTTGCTGGTCTAGTCTGGTGTTCCGTGAGTCTACAACAACGGGTCATCATCATTTTAGCTGTATCACTTTTTCAGTCACCCATGTATGACATATGGCACATGTTGAGGACACCTGTCTCTGTCTCTCCAGAACTGGAGCTAGTTCATGGGTGTGTTTAGGGTCTAGCTATTGGGCTACAGCCACGGGAATCATCGGCACAAACACCCACTGAATCTTCTGGGGTTCCTTGTTGTCCTTGTTGGCCGTCACCGTAGGTGTAGAGTATGGTACAAAAGCAAAATGGCCAAAATACAGTAACTGTCCTCCGGAACTGTCGGTCGAACAGTTGGTCACCTTCAGGCAACCACAGAATAGAGCTATTACACTTGAGTAATGCCTTTCTAATCCACGCCTCTCTATTCTGTTGACTTCTAGTCACTAGCGTTTAGTCACTGCTGTAATTAGTGCTTCCTCCATTTCTGTACATGCTGTCTCAGAGGTCAGGGCAGCCATAGTGGTTGTGCGACGCTCACCTGTGTCCCACTGTCTTTGTTGTCCACAGCTGAACGAACTCCCAGTGAAGTTTCGCACACTCTCGAGTTTTCCATATGGTTAGTTTGGGACGAGTGAATCGTACAGCCAATCCGAAACCGGAATTTTGCTCACTGTTAAAACGCTAGTGTGACTCTGTCAGACGTTAGCAACTAGGATGTAAACACGGATGTAAACACAAGAAGCTTACTGACTCTGATTTCTTTCGGTGGTGGTGGTGATGGGAACCAGACGTCGTAGGTTCCCTGGTGGTTTAGATGGCAGATGAAATGGCTATATTCGTGTTGGTAGACATGGGGACCCCTGGTTCCCACCACCACCACTGTAAAGAAGCTAGGTAGGTTTCACCTAGACCAACCTTCACGCCATCCCTTTCCGAACAATCAGTGAAGGTCCCCCTCCTTGAAGTCTGAGGTAACCTCAAGTCATTTATCTAGCGTAGCGTCATGTAGTTTAGAGGTTCTTCTTTTTAGGCTGCAAGGTCAACACATCTTCACGGAGCTCTTCGCTAATAAGGTTCCTACTGAGCGTTCAGTCGAGCCTTTGTATAGCCACCCAAGTCCGCTCTGTGCTTACCTGGTATTACCTTTTCATTCCATCAGGTATGAATGTATGTGTATGAATGTATGTGTTGGTGGACCAGCCAAGATCTCCTCAGAGTCATGTTAAGAATCCCACCATGCCAGTTATTCAGTCTGTTTGCCAATGTTCAGAACCTTCCACTGCAGGGCCCTGGCTGCCTACGTGTGTTTTGACTTTACTGTGACTATTAAATTTAAAAAAGCATATTTACGTATATTGGAAACATATAGTATATTTATTATACATAGAGATAGATCTATACTGAGCCGTGGCGTTAGCGCTCACGTGGTTTTCGGAATGGAAACCGGAATATTAAAGCAGAGATACTATATTTAACAGTGCTCTCATTTATTTTTGCATTATCGGGGTATTTTACTGTCTACAGTGTGGCCTTAACTGTATTGCTTGGTCGGTTTATGGTGGCCTGTATCGTCCTCCGGTGCTGTCCGAGTCTCTTTTCAGCTTTCGAGTCCAAAATGGAAGAACTTTTTCGAAACACAGGGTCTCTCCAAACTAATCCACGTCTAGGTTCCTGGGAACTGGGCCGATGTGCATTTAGGTTCAACCCAAGACCACCCGAAGTTCGTAACCAGGCGAAGACTTAGCCCAGTACTTGGTGAATTGGGGTTTGGGGATCTTCTGGATTGAACCAAACCCTTGAAATAGCCATGAGTAGCCAAACTGCAGCCTTGGATGAATGAAGCGTCGGCTTGGATCGTCGTCACGTTGTCAAATTGTCTGTTGCTGTAGAATTGACTTCAATCCAAGCGCTCGATCTGAAATCTGACCCACTCAGAGCACAGACCCCGGAGACGTTTCCCAGTATGTCCAAATGACAGTTCCTCTGAAACCATGCGGTTGGCTGAAGATTCTTGAATCAGCCTCGTAACCTCAGTAATTACTGTAGTCTGTTCTCTACGCTGCGCTTCATAAATGGTCGTCTCGCATTGAATATCGCCGGGTTATTATGTGAACGCAGAGCTCTATGTTATCAAGGAATGAATCGTTTGTAAATCTTGCTTTATCTGTTTGTTTGTTTATTTATTTATTTATATCTGAATGTATCATTTTCGTTTGGGCTCCGCTTTTGTATGTAAAGCTAACCCTTGTTACGTTGTGGTTGATGATTATTAAACGGTACACGTGCTTGTAAAAAACAGTCAGACAGAATTCTTATTATTTTCCCAGTGCTCTAATAAATATCCGGAGTTGGAGGGTAAACAAGAATACAAGGAGAACCGCTTTTACAAACGCTCACCATCGCTTAGCGGCTGGTGTGGTGCAATGGATAACACCACTGTCTCCCAGTGAACTACCACCACCATGTGGGTGACGGGGTTGGGTTCCCGATCTGAGTGACTATGTTATCGCCGCTGTCCAATGAAAACCATGTTTGTCCATATTGACTTTTATGCATCATTTGAAAACAGCCACTGCTGTTTACACTGTGTGAGATTTGCATGATGAATTGACCGACAGAAATGCCCCAAAAGTGCTCGGAAAGACGTCTGGTTCCATTGACTTCCATTAAAATTTAATGAGGTTTTTGGCCTCTCCTGTAAAGTTGCCATTTTGGAGATACACGTTTTTCTTTGGACAGCGACGTTAAGCAACACCAAATAAAAGTCACTGAGCAAGACCCCTAACACTACACTGGCCTGTCGGTAGTACGGTTAACCTCGTATGTCGCTCTGGAGACATGGTAAATGTATTTATACTGCGTGGCCAAAAGTATGTGGACACATGACCCTCACACCTATATAACCTTGTTGGTTGTACATCTCATTTCAAAACCAACATGGAGTCCCCAACCCAACATCGTCCAGGATCTGGAGGGACGTCTATTAGTCCTCTTTTCGAGATGAACTATTTAAAATATTCACTTGCCAACAATATTATGTGTGCCGTTGGCTCACGTCCAAAGACATGCCTTGCATTTCATTGGTTTAACAAGGTCATGTGATGATGTGACTCGCCTACCAGCTAACCACAGATCAGCCACCTAAATGCTAGTCCATTAGGAAGCTGGAATGTCAACCATTCCACACAATTAGGTGAGTAAAGCATGATTTGTGTGTTATATAGGTCAGGTTATGATTTTAATTCATTTATGAGGTCCTCCTTTTTTGGGGTGATGGATATGGCCACCCTACTCCCTGCCAGTGTTTGTCTATGGAGGCTGCATGACCAGGTGCTTGAGTGTATACACCGGTTAGGCTTGGGTGTGGCTGAAACACCTGAACTCAGTAATAAGGAAGGGTGTCCACATAGTATTGACCACATCATGTATGTATGAATGGACTCCTTGCAGAAATCCGTTGAGGAAAACAAGGATCTAGATCGTTTTTGAATTTTCAGTATACTCATAGTGCATATATCCACTTCAGATCTACAGTAGACATTATGAATAGTGTCCAGGCACCATGGATCAGTAACATAGCTTTGTGGTATTCGATATTGGCGTTTAGAGGGCTGAGACGCCCGTGGTAGCTCTTTGTAGCATTGTGGTTCAGTTTTAGTCTAATTGCCCAAGCTCCCCGGGGTCCATCTGATGGACTCAGAATATAGACTCATAGCTCTCTACAATTATCAGTGAGACTCAAGTCAGAATATTGACCATGGAAGAACCTTCACCGTCTTCAGAAACCAGTCTGAAGCTCTTTTGACTGAACGGGGGTCTTGTCCCATCTTGACAGATCAGAGTTGATGTTCCTCAAGTTTCTTATGGTGACGTGTGTAGCCCCAGAGAAGGAGCCCTGTTGAAACCAGCTGTGTGACGTCTTTCATAAGGGATGGAACACCCACTGAGGCAGCTGGGATACTAACCAAGGGTTCCCTGATTGTCAAGGGTCTTAAGATGCCTCAGATAACAGGGCTGAGGTGACTCAGATGCTTGAGGCAGTCCAAAGCTGATAGGATTAGATGAATGAATAGCCATTGAATTTAGACCAACAACCGAATAACTGAAAAACATGAACAAATATTGACATATATAAATACATGTCTGGAAATCAGGCGGCCATTCAAATGGGACATTCTAGACGACGTGTGATTGGATGTTAGTGTTTACCTTTCAACATATGTGGAGCCAACGACTCAGTTTGACTAAATGATAATGTCAATAAATAATCTTCTCAAATTCGGATCAGTTATGATACAGATACTGCAGGAAATGGCACCTTAAAGAAAGCTGGGGTTCTTAAACAGATGTAAATGAATAACTGACTCTTATTAGTTTATTTCTCTCGTTATTTAAAGGTTTAATGTGTAGGATTTAGTTTATTTAGGTTTCTAACCTACATAGAGCTGTAGTTTAACTTAGTCCCGTATGGAAAAAGAACACATGAGCATGTATTATTATGAGCATGTATAATTATGTTTGTATTACTCCATATACCTTCTCTTTCTAAAATACATCCAAACACAACAACAACAGCAACAACAACAACAACAACAACAATAATAATAATAATAATAACTAAACAATTACAAAAAAAATGTTTTGGATTAATACACACAAGCTGTATAGGGGTTATGGGATACTTTCCTCCCTATTGATTTCATTTCAAAAGTATATTTGTCTATACTTATTCATCCATTATATGTGTTCATTTAAGTGCAAAAGACATTTTGACATTTAATAAATAAAAAAAAACAGTATATATATGCATGTATATATGTATATATGCATGATATATATATATGTGTATATATATACAATATATATCGTCGCTGTCCAATGAAAAACATGTATCTCCACTTTTGTCCATTTTGACTTTTATGCATCGTTGGAAAACGACAGCTGCCGTTTACACTGTGTGAGAATCCCATGATGAATGGACCGACAGAAATGGTCCAAAAGTGCTTGGAAAGACGTCTGATTCCATTGACTTCCATTAAAATTGAAAGGTTTTTGATCTCTCCTGTAAATGCGCCATTTTGGAGATACTTGTTTTTCTTTGGTTATATGTATATATAATATATGTTATATGTATATATAAACTGAAAACTTTTCCCTGTACTGTTTAGTAAACCGTGAAGCACCTACAGTGATCGGTGATGTGGTGTAATTTTAATAAGGCATATTACTGTCTTGATGCCACAAATGACTATATTAAAGCCATGATTTACTGAAATAGGGCATCAAAATACAATAGAGATGCCATAAATTATACTTTATTGAGCCCACATTGTTGGGGCCATAAATGAACATATAGAGATCACAATAAACTATCTTGAGGCCACAAAATATAAAGATGTCATAAATTATTTTATTAAAACTAAACTACTGTAATGAGGCCACAGTGTTCAATAATGACATAAACTACAAATGACCTGTAGCCTTATTATATGAGTTTGTGGCTTCAGTGTAGTAAATTGTGGCCTCTACATAGTCATGTGTGAGCTCCATGTATGAACATATGGGCTCAGTATGTTTGTGGCCTTTCCTCATTATAATAATAAACATCAGGTCAGTTTGAAACTTCAGAAAACAGTAGGTTTGATGTTAATATCTGACAAAGTTAAACTCTACCTATTCTGATATTCCTTCGACTAGCTAAAGTTTTCGCCCGAACAGGGACTTGAACCCTGGACCCTCAGATTAAAAGTCTGATGCTCTACCGACTGAGCTATCCGGGCTCTGACAGGCCACTGAACTCGAGAGCTCATGTAGCTGCGGATTCAGCCCTCAGCCCTTGAACGATTCCGCTCCTTCTCTGGTTCTCAGTACATACGGCTCTGTGTGGGTACCGGTTTGCTCCGACATGTTTCACGGCTGTATTAGGAGGCACAGTTTTCTCTCCTGTGCTGTAAATGTACAGAGTGGAGCGCCCTCATGTCTCCTCGCTGCAGCGCCGGAGAGGAGAAGAACGGCAGGGTGCAGGTTCACATCGCGGAGGTTACACGGAGCTGCGCCGCTGCGGCCTATACAGCCTCGGTCTAGAGTAGCAGAGCTGCCCGAGCTTTGCCCTTGGGCGCCCGGCAGGAAAGCGACCGGCTGCCTGTGGAGCCCGAACCGGAGCTCAAGTAACGCGGTTTATAGTTCAAAGGTAATTTTGAGTCGTCTTTGTCTTCAGAAAGTGTTACTAATGACACACAACCCTCCTCTTGACATAAAACCTAAGTTGGGGCGGTTGGACAGTGGATGTATGGATGGATAAATGGATGCTAGCTGCTTAGCTAGCTAGCTTGGGATTTAGCATCGTTTGTGTTGAAACTGCTAAAACTGCTTACTAATACATTTAATAAATTGACCAAATTAGGCGGTGCATATTAGAAACTGACTCCCAGGCACTTTAACTCAAACTCAAAATTCCCACTAAAGTGGGTTGATATAGGCTAAATTCAGTATCACGATATTGTCAGAGATTATATTTCGATGTACCATATCTATTATTTAAAGGGGCCTAAATCTGGAATTGATTACTTTATAAGCTCTGTAATATCCTGAAATTCAGTGTTCAGTGAGAGAGCCCAGAAAAACTGACTGAACACTAAGCACTTTTGTAAGTTGCTCTAAATAAGAGCGTCTGCTAAATGACAGAAGCAATGTCAGTGCATTATACAGATCCATATGGAAACCCATTTCTGTCACAAAGCAAGTCACATGCAAGTCAATTATTTGAAAGTAAACCATAATTATTAGAAAGGAAGTCGTAATTATTAAAAAGGAAGTCATAATTATGAAATAGTAATAATTTTTAGAAAGTAAGTCATAATTATTGGAAAGGAAGTCATAATTACAAAATAGTAATAATTTTTAGAAAGTAAGTCATAATTATTAGAACGTAAGTCATAATTATTAGAACATAACTAATAATTATTATAAAGGAAGTCATAATTATTACAACGTAAGTCATAATTATTAAATAGTAATACTTATTAGAATGTAAGTCATAATTATGAGAGTAATAATTACTAGATACTAAGTCATAATTATTAGATAGCATATGGCCTTTTTTCTTGAAGTGGCAGAAGTCTTCCTTAGGTTCAGCAAAATTGTAAATAAAAACATCCAGCATTCCAGCATATATATATATATGTATATGTGTGTGTATATATATATATATATATATATATATATATATATATATATATATATATATATATATATATATATATATATATACGCTGGAATGCTGGATGTTTTTATATTAAATATATATATTTAAGCTCCACCTTCAATATGGATCACCAGGTTGTTGAGTCCTTTAAACCAGATCATTTATTTCGTCCAGAATTCCACTTTAAATACATACCGTGTCTTAAGGGACTGACTGTACCCCTCAGAATGTTAGAGAGGCTAGCAGCTCAGAAACCGTGTCTTTATAGAGGTTTTATTAAGATTTTGTCTTTTTCTCCAGCCGCATGATAAACGTATTATATACTGTGTGTGACTTTGCTAAACATCTCTCTCTGTATGCATGTGTGCTCTTCTCCAGGTCCCTCAGTTTCCCACCTGGGAGCCGGTAGCAGAAAGCCAACTCCCCCCAGTACGTTTCTC
>JAMWET010006677.1:65000-71790 GCA_024036415.1 Prochilodus magdalenae
AACTTCCCAACGAGGAAGTGTTTATATGGGGTTTAAAAACAGGGAGTCTAAAGGGACACCGGCGCTGCGCCCTGAAAGGGTGAAAAGGTGTGGTGCAGGAGCCAGACACTGGTCCCGGGACTCTCTAAAGACACACGCCCAGGACACACTCCATGCGGGGTAAAAGTGGTGTTTATTGCCCCCGGTAACCACACATCTCACCATTACTGTCCGGAGTAACTTAGAAGCAGCTGCATCAGACGGGAGGCTAGGCTACAACTAGCTACAGCTCAGCGCGCATGCGCAATAGTCAAGAGCATGTAAGCAATCGTTACAGCCCGAAACCGCCTACTACCGTACAACTCAGTAGGCGAGAATGTGTAGTGTGTCCGAATCCGCAGTAGTCATAAAGCAGTAGGTGAAACTTCCCCGGATGATGTACTGCTTCCGGTGAGATGGCGGAAAGCAGGACGTCAGCTCTGTACGAGTGTAAGTAATCTACAACACAGAGTGACATTATGAACTGCTTTGCGGCGAATATAAAGCCCATGTTACATGTTTATATGAACGAATGGCGGGACGTCTACAGCGGTGGCGTGACGTCTTACGCCAAACGACGTTGCCAAGATGGCGGACGTAGTATGTCTGAGGTTATGTGGATACTGCGTACTCGCGTACTGAAAGAGCCTACTGCTCCACCGCTCGAGCAGTGCACACTGGGTTCAACACGTACTGACCTAGTAGGCGATTTCAGATGCAGCCCAGGTGAGTCTAATATTCTGGAGAGCTGGAGCGAGATTGATTGGATGACGGGACGCGTGGATGCGACATCATTGAGCAATGCCCTCTGGAAAGTTGAGTCCGGGGTAAAGCAAAGGAGTCGGGAAAACCCGGAAGCATGATAGCGTGCAGGTACACGGAGGTGGTTTCAATGTCAGGGCTGACGAGTGTATAGCCTCAGATCACTTACACAGGGGGCGCTCTGTAAATTCCCTCTACACATCCCAGTTAAGGGAGGCCGCCCCCTGTACTGCAGGTGATCTGATGGCCTGAAATCCATAAGAAATAAAGCCTGGTCTGTGTTCCGCTGTGTCTGCCATCTCTGCCAGAACAGATCTGTTTCTGTTTCTTAATAACCGCCGCTTCTGTTCCCTCGCACAGGAAACATCCCGCTTCCGAAGAGAGAGGAGCGATCCGCCATGCTGAAACATGCTGACTTCTGATTGCACACATGTCTGTTAGATGTTGCTTTAAATCTGTGTTAAATATAAAAAATAAACTCGGATATTTAAGGAGAAGTCCCACTGGCTAATTAAAACCTCTGTACTCCTCAGGGTGTGAGAGGGGAGTCATTCAGAGCGGGCTTTGGTGTGAAGTGGTTGATTGTAGAGACTCTGATGTTCTGGTAACACTTTACTTGAAGGGTGTCTACAGAACGCATTCATAACATCTACAGAAACACTTCGTTCACAAACGCTTAGGTCAACGTTTATTAAGTCTACGGATGTTAATATGGAGGACTGTCATAGGTCATCATACTGAGGGATATCTTTCAAAATAAAAGTCTTTTTAATAGACAGACCACACATACAGCACCTGGTCACGTTTTGTTGAACAGTGTCTGTGCTGGTGAGTGAATCTTCTGGCACAGTATGTACGTGCTTCGACACCCAGAGCTAAAAGTCAGAGAGTGTTTATTGGACAGGCCCCTAATCAGAATCAGCTGAGGGGACGTACAAGAGACAGGCAGGGGTCGAGAACCAGAGAGTCGGATACATGGCCCAACAAATCGGAGGAGAATCCAGAGATCAAAGGGAGGTCAAAACCAGGTAAGCAAGTTAACTAAGCCAAACGGGAGAATCCGAGAGCGAGAGAGTCGGAGACCACAGAAGAGTCAGAACCAGAGATCGGAATCGGAGAAATACAGAGGGAACGCTTAGTATGGCAATACTTCCCAATGAGGAGTGTAAGTACAGAAGGGGGAATGAGGTGCAGGTGAGTCTAGTTAAAATTCAGGAGAGCTGGACCGGGGAAATGAAGTGTGACTGGCGGGTTCGGGACACGTGGCTGTGATGTCATCATGGAGTGACCTCTGGGAGATGGAGTCCAGGAGATGGGAGGCAGCGGGAAAACAGGAAGTGTGAGAATTATGAAGTGCAAAATGAGTTAAAAGTCTAGACTATCTATCGGTGGTTGGTGTGGCGCAGCGGGTTACACAACTAACCACCAGGAAGCTACCATTCCATGTGGGAGACTGGGGTTCAAGTCCTGGTCTGGGTGACCATGCTGTGCTACACCAGTAAGAGTCCTTGGGCAAGACTCCTAACACCACACTGGCCTACCTGTAATATGATTAACCTTGGAAGTCGCTCTGGATAAGAGTGTCAGCTAAATGCCGTAAATGTATCTGTCCGCAGGGGTAAGCCAGGTGATTTTAATTTCACTGGAAATAATGTAGAATTTAAAAATAATAATAAAAGCTTTTATTTATTATTTCAGAGTACTCAATTTTTATGCACACTTCATGAATTGAAACATTTATAAATATGTTATGAAGTGTTCATGTAAGTTGTTCTGAATGTGTCATGTACACACCATCCAAGTGAGTGTTACCGATGCTCTTTACAGTGGTGGTGGTGGTGGTGGTGATGGGAACCAGAGGGCTCCATATCTGCACACACATACAGCCATATTATCATATACCATCAAAACCACCAGTGAATGTATATACATCTACATATGGAATAGTGTTGATGGGAAAAGGGTGGAATATCTGGAATAATAGGTTTTCTTTCAGGGACTACTTTTCCTGACAACACCCCTCATGTATTCCTCCACCCACGGATGGATTTAAAAGTATGTTGTAGGTCCAAAACTGTATCTCAGCATCTCCGACACAGGCAGCGTATTCAAAACCATCTCCTGTAGTAACTCTGTGAGGGAGCTTATAGAGGTGGACGTCTGGTTCCATTCAGCACCACTGTGCTGACTCAGTAAGCTTCTCTAGATCAGAGCGTTTCACTCCAAACCCCTCCGAACGGCTCGGCCTACATCCTACCTGCACTGTATGTGACCCGGTACTGTTATTAAAGATTAGTAAGTGTGATGTAATGCACCGCCCTCATCAGAGTGGATCCAAAACAACCCTAATAAACACACCGTGGTTTATATAAAGTCATACAGGGTGGAGTCTGGTGGACCCTATGAGGGTCCACTCACCTGAATCTACAGGCTGCGTGGAATATACATGACCTGAATAGAAGGAGATGCCTTTCTGAACTCCTGCTGCTCTCCTTCAGGAATGTGTGAGGTAGGGAATCCGGGCTGGAACTCCCCGTCACATGATCACGCTTTCCACTTGGACGAAATTTTTTTTTTCTTTTTTAACGTATAAATCTACACCAGAGGGGCGGGGCCTCCAGGCCGCCTGTTGACTAGCGCGCTGAGGGGGCGTGGCTACCCCAGGGCTTTAAATACGGGTCTCTGTGCTGGAGAGCTGGACTCGAGCTTTCTTCGTTTGGAGGACGCAGATCAGAAGACTGTCCATCACCTTCATTCACTCACACAGGAGATTATTAATCCGGAGGTGAGTTAAACACCACTCTCTCCTTTATTAACTCATTATTAGTGTTTATTCTCTTTATTTAACTCTGAGATTATTACAGTAGATCCTCATTAATAAATTCATTATAGAGTTTATATGAGGGACATTAAGTGTTTAAGGGAAACCGATTTTCCATCGTCTCTTTATTACTCAGTGTTTGGGATGAGTGGACGGAGACATTCAGAGTGGGTTTGGTGTGAGATGGTGTTTACAGTGGTGGTGGTGATGGGAACCAGGGGTCTCCATGTCTACAACACCCATATAGACACTGTATTCACTATCTAAACCCACCAGTGAACCTACACGTGTCCTCTGAGTCCGTTTTCTTTGGGGACTACTTTGCTTCACAGCACCCTGCATGTATCCCTCCACCATAGACAGATTCAAAATGGCCTTTTAGACCAAAACACCCTAAACAGCTTCCAGGCGTCGTATTCAAGGAGCTTTAGGAATCATCAGACGTCTAGCTCCATTCACCTCCACTGGGAACACCTGTGCAGTTCTGTACACCAACACTGGAGGTGCTAAATCAATACTGCAGTGTGGGTGTTGATCCGGGTCTGTGGGAATGTCTGGAATTCCCCCAAAATCCCCAGAGTCCATGACTGATCTTAATCCCAGTCCAGTAATCCAGTCTATGGTGTTAATATGTGTGCAGCTGGATGCATATGGGGACTGTATGTGTTAATTCAACAGTGCATGTGTTTGTTCAGTATGGTAGGTGTTAATGAAACAGTGAATGGTGTTCATTAAATACTATCAGGGTTAATTCAGAACATGGTTTGGGTTGAGTTAACACTGTAGGTGTAGACTCAGCACTGTAAGAGTTAATTCCTCCAACACAGCAGTTCACTTAACACTGTAGGGTTGGGTTTAGTATGGCAGGGTGTTGAGTGAACACTGTAAGCCCTTCACTGTAAAGTCAGTCAGAGTGGGTTTGGTGTGAAACCCTCCAGTCTACAGAAACTTACCTAGTCAGGACTGTGTACAGTGGTGGTGAATGGAACCAGACGTCCACCTCTAAAACCTCCATCACAGAAAGTCATTACCTGAGATGGTTATGGCCTGATATCCGAGATGATGCTTTGTGGTAGTTCAGAAAAGATTTCAGCCTAAAACTCAACTTTAAGATGGCGGAGGGATACAAACAGAGTGCATCGAGATAAATAGTCCCCAATGAAAATGCGTTATGTCAGATTTATGACTGTTTCACCATCATCAGCATCACATATAGGTTCACTGGGGGTTTGGATAAACCCTGGAGACCCCTGGTTTCCATCACCACCACTGTAAATGGTTCACCAACGTCTGAACCATTTCACACCAACCCCACTCTGAATGACACTGAGCCTATAAGACGTCCCCTTTAATGATGTTCAGTTGATCATAATCCCCTCTCCTTCTTGCAGGTTGTTGTTCCACTGCCAGTAATGGAGCTGATTGTGAAGCTTGTGAGCGGAGAGGGCCGCACGGTGCGAGTGAACACCAATGCCACGGTGGGCGACCTGAAACGGGCAGCCGCCGAGAGCTTTGGTGTGGACGCCTCGCGCGTGCGACTCTCCACCGGCAACGGCCTGAAGGCCAGCCTGGACAACGACTCCGCTCCACTGAGCAGCTATGGCCTAAGCTGGGGCTCCAGCGTCATGCTGCTGCTGCTTGAGCCCTTCCAGGTGTTCGTGAAGAACGAGAAGGGCCAGACGAAAACCTACGACGTGACCAAGAACGAGACGGTGGACGAGCTCCAGAGGAAGATCTACAACAAGGAGGGAACCCCCGTTGACCAACAGAGGCTGATCTACAACGGCAAACAGCTGGATGCCGGGAGGAAGCTGAAGGAGTATGGGATCGAGAACGGAAGCACCATTCACATGACCCTCCGTCTGAGGGGAGGCTAACAAACCCCGTTTGGCCTGATCCAGAACTCTCTAAATGTGTCCTCGTCGGCCTCGTTGAACTTTCTCTCGGTTGGCTCTTTTCTATTACGTTGTTAGCACAAGTTAAGGTTATTGAATGAGACCCTGGGACATTATGTTTAGCATTAGCACATTAGCTCTGAAATCTCAGACATCACTGTTTTCCTTTTTCAAAGCCCCCAAAAGTGGAGGGCTAAGCCATAGCCTTAAAAATCTTAATTTTTCTAAACCATAATATTAATTTTACCCCATTTGATCTGGGCTTTAGACTCCAATACTACTGCTCTACATGACTGCTAATACAGTTATGATACTCTGCTAGCTGGCTAGTTAGCAAGCTACAAGCTACAAACGATAACAAGTGGCAGGCACCACTGTTTTAAACCATTCCCTACAGACAGACGAGCAGTGAATCACTAAATCTATGTTCAAACGTCTCATAAACATGCTAGCATTACAAACAGGGCAAGTTAGCCGGTTAGCACACTTAGGCTAGCATAGCTATTCACCAGTTTGCTCCTCTCTGTGCTCTCCTAGCCTTTAGCCATGACCACTGTAGGACTGAGTGTTGAGATAAGGTTTGTGAGGACATGTTTTACATATACAAGTACAAATGAAGTTTATTAATAACCCCTGGACCATATCCTAATGCTCCTAGTACTCCTGATACACCCTCATTACTCTGCTAGCTGGCTAGTTAGCAGGCTAACAGCTACAAACAACAACAAATTAAAGACCAAGTGTCGTTTAAACCGTTCCTTACAGACAGACAAGCAGTCATTCACAACACAAAATCATAAATCTCTGTGATCTGACACACTTTTCCTCTTTTCTGTTTTTTTAACTGTTATTTTAATAATTATTTTTTTAAAAAAGTAAAAAAAAAACTTGAAGATAAAAGTGGCACTTTCAGCACTTAATAAAAATGACTGTATTTATAATAACGTATATCAAATGTAAGATGTGTTTGGGTTATCAGTAGTGATAACTGAATCTTAACTCAGGCCTGTCCAATCAGAGGAGAGACCATGGATGTTCTTCATTCCTATTGGACAGTGTTGGTTTACGTTTTCCAGTTTAGTGGGAAATCCTGTACTGGGAATTCTTTCCAGGGATGATCGTGTGTCTGTATGGTGTTGTTTTGTTGTTGTTTGAGATTAAATGTGAATTGTAAATTATGGTTTGTATAAGTTATATAGTTAAATATGCCGCCACTGTTACCATGACGACAGGTCTAACTGTCTGTAGTTAAACGGACCTGCCTAGTACTTTCTCTGTGTGGTTCAGTGATGTT
>JAMWET010006678.1:0-147500 GCA_024036415.1 Prochilodus magdalenae
TCCTCTAACAAAAACAGTCAAAGTAGGAGGGGAGTACTGGTCTGAAGGTCCACTGCAAAGTTATTAATGATGAAAATACTGGTTACTAAACAACTCATTACTGGTCACTGAATAATTCCATACTGAATAATTCATTTAGTCGATACTAAACTTATAAAATGTGATGACTGGAGTAATTCATAGTGGTTCACTTTAATTTTATAGTGGATTACCGAAATAATTCATACTGGTTACTGAATAATTCATAGTAGATACTAAACTTATAATGGATGCTGAGTAATTCATAGTGGTTACTTCATTTATAGTAGATACTGAATAATTTATAGTAGGTACTGAATTATTTATAGTAGGTACTGAATAATTCATAGTAGATACTAAACTTACAATGGATGCTGAGTAATTCATAGTGGTTACTTAATTTATAGTGGATACCGAATAATTCCATACTGGGATATTCCCATAGAATAATGGCTGCTGAGTAATTTCATAGTGGTTGGTTACTGAATAATTTTATGTATGTACCTGAATTATTTTAGATTAGATACTGAAAAACTTACTAAATTACAAATGGATGCTAGTGGGGAGTATAATGGATCCGAATAGTGGAATACTAAACTTATAATACTTCATTTATAGTAGATACTGAATAATTTATAGTAGGTACTAAATAATTTATAGTAGGTATCAAATAATTTATAGTGGATACCGAATAATTCATACTGGTTACTAAATAATTCATACTAAATAATTCATAGTAGATACTAAACTTACAATGGATGCTGAGTAATTCATAGTGGTTACTTAATTTATAGTAGGTACTGAATAATTTATAGTAGGTACTGAATTATTTATAGTAGTTACTGAATAATTTATAGATACTGAATAATTCAAAGTAGATACTAAACTTATAATGGATGCTAAATAATTCATAGTGGTTACTAAATAATTTATAGTAGATACTGAGTAATTCATAGTAGATGCGGAATAATTATTACTGGGTACTGAATATTTCATACTGGATACTGCAAATCTCATACTGGATACTTAGTAATTCATAGTAGATACTGAAAAATTCATAGTGGATACTGTATAAATCATACATAATACTGAATAACTCATAGTGGATACTTAATAATTCCTAGTGTATACTGAATATTTCATACTGGATAATGAGTAATTCATACTGAATACTAAATAATTCATGGTAGATACTAAAATGATAGTGGATACTAAATCATTCATAGTGGGGTTACTGAATTTTCAACAGTGGATACTGTAATTCATCGCAGAATACTGAATAATTCATGGTAGATACTGAATTCATAGTGGATACGTGTATAAGAGGAGCTATGGGAATATTTATAGTGGATAGTAAATATCTCATAATGGGATACTGACATAATTCATAGCTGGATACAGATATACCATGTTGATGGGTATATGACCTCATTTAATGCCTGTTACTAAAACTACGTTTACGTTTTTAAAAGGACGTCTTTTGGGAGCTGCTGCCTGTCCTGGCTGCTGTGGAGATGCCAGCCCTTCTGAATCCCATGGGACTATATTGTTCTTGGGTGCTTGTTATAGATGTCGGCAAGCAAACAGGAGTAAAAGTGTGTGTGCGTGGGTGTGCCGATTCACCCCGAGTTTAAAAAAGTGAAACACTCGAAGTCGCTAATGCGAGGACGGTTTTCCGTTTCTCTCCACTCCTTCAGGTAATCAGACGTGACGCTGAGGAAAACTTCAGGGAGTCAAATAGATGGATTTTTATTTCTGCATGTTCTCCTAAAAGGAGCGAAGCGGTAAACGACTCCCGCACACCAAAAGTCCTCTCCTCCCCCTCCGCTCTACCCTCGCTCCCTCCTTCAAAGTGAGAAAAAGGGCGAGGCAGGGTTTATACGACAGCCAGAGTCAGAGGGAACACTGAGTGCTAAATCTCTGCATTCAAATACATAATAGCACTCAGAGCCCAATGAGGAGCAGTGATGGGCACAGCGCGGGCACAGCGAGCACGGGCACAGAGCTATAATGTCTCTTACTTAACTTTTAAATACCACCCAGCTTAGAAGTTCATTTGCAGTTTCAGGATGCTGCACATAGTCGCCAGCACCTTACAGCAACACGGGTCTGGGTTCGAGTCCCCGGCATTGACATCCGGGGTTCCGTCCATGTTTTGCCAGTGCCTGTGTGGGTTTCCTCCAGGTGCTCCGGTTTCCTACGATGTGCATGTGTATGTCCATCCTATGATGGACTGGAGGACTGTCCAGGGTGTTTCCTGCCTTCCCAGTAATGAGAGCTGGGCTTGTTCCTTGCGTGGTGCAGCCGTCTGCCAATGGTGCTGCACTAACAGGATAACTCATATTGGCATCACTGCCCCCTGCATGTCCGAAATTGTGGCTGTTGGGTCACTCCACACATGCCGTCGTCTATCCACTGCTGCCGTAGCATGCCACGCGACCAGTACAGCCAAAATACATCCAAAAAGACCATCCAGCTTCCCAAGGCCCTACATTGCGACCCCTCGTAAAGACCGCACAGAGCTGGTAACCCTGCTGCCCGTATGTACCTGTCCTGTTTCAGTATTAGTATACTACACATACAGTCACATGACCAGTTACCTCACATTTACCTCAGAGCTGTTATTACTGTATCCACTGTTTAGAGCTAGCTGCTGCTAACGCTGCTAAGTTCACCTGAGATACGGTTAGCCTAGCTGTTAGCTCCCCTCGGCTATTTCACTCTAAAACTGATCCTCTAAAGCGAGTTCATCTTTTATTAATCTTCAGACCTGTATATTTAACTTTCTGAGGCTCATTCTGATGAAAACACACCCCACTACAATCACTACCCCATATTTATACTCGGAGTGGGCTGCGTTTAGCTCCCCAGTGTTACCCGCCGCCATTTTCTCTGGCTGATGTCACAGTGCATAATGGCATGCAGTACACCATGAAGTTAGCTCCCCCTGTACATGAGAACATCTGACTGGAGTAGAACACCATCCGGGTATCTCCAGTACACTGTAAAGATAGCTCCACCTGTATACTAGAACACCTGACTGGAGTAGAACACCATCCGGGGATCTCCAGTACACTGTAAAGATAGCTCCACCTGTACACTAGAACACCTGACTGGAGTAGGACACCATCCGGGGATTTCCAGCCCATATACAATATCGCATTTAAAATGTTTCATCCATAAAGCACATGCAATGATGCAATACTTTACCTTTTGGGTGCATGTGTGTAAACGTGCCTGTGACTAGTCTGAATGAGTGACGAAGCGGCTGGTGTCTTACAGAGGTAGCTTCCTACGTGTGTTCAGTGGCCATTTCAGAATTATTGGCGCCCCCTGATAAAACACGACCCACAAAACAGCTACGCTGTTTAAGAGTCTGAAGGGTGCCAGTCGCTCGGGAAGGCACTTCGCTTGTTTTGAATGAGCGCGTTTGGCAGATATGTTCCAAATCACTGCCGCGCTAAATCTCCTGTGAAGACGTCTCTCCGACTTAGGTCTGTATTTGCTCTCGGCGCCGGAGACGTCTTGTTGGAAGCACTGCCACGCCTCTGTGCCTCAAACTGCGAGGGCCGGCAAATCAACCAATATACTGTTTGCTTCACTACTTTCAAGTGACAGCCTGCGTTAAATTAGACTTTTGTCAACTTTTGTCACCCTGATTGCTTAAGTTGCGTCACCCCTGCAAACCTCAAGACCCTCAGACGGGCGGTAGCTTAGCTGTGCCTGGCTGCTTGTGGTTAGGATGCTCTATGAAAACACGTCTTGCAACAAGTCTGGAAAGTTCCTTATACAGCTTATGGAGTGACATATACTGAATATCCTGGATGCAGTCACATGACTGTGAACATGTGACCTCATTCACAAAATAACAAGGTGTTTGGTTTGTTGCATGTGACCAAATCTGCTTAGCCGTGGCCGTAAATGCCTCACTGCTATACTGCACCAAGTATACTACAGTAGTATGTACTGCACACTGTATACGCCCCCTGTGTGTGGTATACAGTACAGTAACAAGTTCTGACCTACAGTGTAGTATACTAATACAGTCACATGACCAGTTACCTCACATTTACCTCAGAGCTGTTATTACTGTATCCACTGTTTAGAGCTAGCTGCTGCTAACGCTGCTCAGTTCACTTGGACTACGGTTAGCCTAGCGGTTAGCTCCCCTCGGCTACTTCACTCTAAAACTGATCCTCTAAAGTGAGTTCATCTTTTATTAATCTTCAGACCTGTATATTTAACTTTCTGAGGCTCATTCTGATGAACACACACCCCACTACCATCACTACACCCACATTTATAACAATACTACACAGCATAAACTCTGTACTAACCTTAATACTATGGGTTCTGCAGGCTAGTACACAAAACACTAGCATGCTATGCAGTTTCCTACTAACAGGAAGTGATAACGCTTACATTGTAACAAGCTGGACTCTGATAGGCTGCTTCAGTTCAAGTAAATAAACAGTGTCATTGCAGTGCTGAAAATGATCCGACACTATGGTGGTCCTGTGGGGGTCCTGACCATTAAAGAACAGGGTAATACAGTGTATCAATCAATGTTTATTTGTATAGCGCTTTTTACAACCAACGTTGTCTCAAAGCAGCTTCACAGAAAATCAATTTGTTATATAAAAAAGAAAAGAAAAAACACAAAGTTAATGTGCAGACATTCAAGGGTGAGGGGGGTGGGGGGAAACGGGTCCAAGCCCCCTTTGAGGAAGCCAGAGGCAACAGTGGCGAGGAGAAACTCCCTTGAGTAAGGAAGAAACCTCAGTGACATCCCATTCTTAATCCATAGGGTTTAATATGTCGGCCCACCCTTTGCAGCTACAACGGCTTTAGGAATTTAGGAATGTGGTTTAGGAATGTGTTTATGGGAATTTCTGACCATTCTTCCAGAAGCAGAGGTTGGACACTGATGTTGGAAGAGAAGGCCTGGCTCACAGTCTCCGCCCTAATTCATCCCAAAGGTGTTCCATCAGGTTGAGGACTCTGTGCAGGCCAGTCCAGTTCCTCCACACCAGACTCGCTCCTCCATGTCTTTATGGAGCTTGCTGTGTGCACTGGTGTGCGGTCATATTGGAACAGGAAGGGGCGGTCCCCACAAAATTAGAAGCATGGAATGGTCTCTTGGTCTGCTAAAGCAGTAAGAGTTCCTCTCACTGGAACTAAGAGGCGGAGCCCGACTCCTGAACACCACCCCCACACCATAATCCCCCCTCCACCAAACTTTACACTCGGCACAGTGCAATCAGACAAGTACTGGTCTCCCGGTACCGCCAAACCCAGATTTATTCATCGGACTGCCAGACGTAGAAGCTTGATTGGTCACTCCAGACATGCCTCCACTTCACTGCTCGCTTGGTGATGTGAGGCTTGAATGCAGCTGCTCGGCCATGGAAACCCATTTCATGAAGCTCTACACACTGTTCCTGAGCTGATCTGAAGGACACATGAAGTTTGGAGGTCTGTAGCGAGTGAGACTACAGAAAGTTGGTGAGCTCTGTGCTCTATGGAAGTGAACAGCTGAATGTAATGATTTGGATGGATGAGTGAATACTTTTGGCGGTATAGTGTGTATAGCTAGGCTGCAAATGACATCATTCAAATTGGTTTGACTAGGAAATGCTGTGGTGTTGACAGGAACCAGACGTCCACCTACTGTTTAACACACTGTCCAAAGAATTATCACCATCCAATGGAAAAACATGTATATCTATTATTAATGGTTCGTCTGAATACAGCAGCTGCTGTTTACACTCTGGGCATCGACAGAAATGGCCTAAAATTGCCTGGAAAAAGCCATTGACTTCCATTACAGTTAAATTGGGATAAGTTACTGAGAGGTTTATCTTTGGACAGTGGTGATATCCAAGGCAAAGAGAGACACGTAGTCAGAACGGAACCCAATTTCAGATTTACCACTATTGTACTGTGGCAGGATGAAGTAGTTGGAGGCCTTGTATTATTATAGGTGGAAAACTCCTTTGGGGACTTTTATTATGGTAGGCAGAACATGTCTTCCTGTCCCCAATGCTTCTCAGTAGTGGCTGATTTGTTTGAGAGGGTTGCTGCTGCCTCTGTTTGTTGGAGCCTGCTAGGAAGGCAGTTTCTTTGCACTGAGGATCTTGCTGCAGGAAAGTTGGGAATTCCAGCCAGTGGATTGTGGGATCCAACTGAATTTTGGTACGTGTTTGCAGTTAGTCCTCTTTGATGTGGAGTTTATTTTCTCATGCTATCTGAGGTATTGTTTTGGAGTTGTTTGAGTTTTAATAACATCCTCAAGTTCCTTTGAGGCTTCTGATGGACTAGGCCATTCAGAGCTGGTTTATACTCACTGGTTAGAAACCAGTTTCCTTCTGGATCAATAAAATATCTAGCTAGCTAGCTAGCATTAAGCCCTGATGTTTGTTCCTGTAGGCCTGTATTAGATGGTGGACTTATGGTCAAGGCCTATATGAATATACATACAGTATTTTATTTGGGTACATTAGGGGCTCTACACCTAAGACTTTCACCTTCACACGTCACTGCTTTAAATTGAAGCCGTCCAATCACCTGCCTTCACTTCAGACTTCAGTCCAATAATTGGGCCACATCTAAACCTCTTTATGTCACTGTACAACCTTTTCCTCTTCTATAGAAATTAGACTAACTGTCATTTGACGCACAAGCCTGACAGGCTATCACTTTATAGCTTCAAACTAAGTGTTTATTCACCACAGTAGAGAAAATGGTGTGATAAAGCTGTGACTCCAAATACTGTGCTAAAGTAGAAGCTCCGTAATAACATAAACCACAGAACGGCTTTACTTTGATAATAAACGTACGGGAGGTTAAGCACTGGTCAGCGTGCCCATGGTAAGGCAACGTGAATTGGAATGAGGCATGAAAACGGAAAGCTTTGATTGGGTTCATGTCAGAAGAACGTTTAAGCCACATCATTCATCAGAACTCTCCAGAATGCTGAAATCAATCCTGGAAGTCCATGAAGGACCAGGTGGACCAATGGACTCAACCCATGCCATGAGAAAACGCCCCACACCAGAATGGAACCACCACCACAGTGCCTTATTCACAACTGCCACACACGAACCCCACCATCAGCCGCAAACAACTGGTACCATGACTCATTGGACCATGTCACATGTTGCCAGTCCTCTAGGGTCCAGTTAGCAACCACTGGGATCCCAGCTAAGGCGCTGTGTCCAGCGTGGTGGTGGCACTCTGGTAGGTCTTCTGCTCTCACGCTGCACTGGCCTGCGAGATATGCTTGTGAGGCCTCCTGTATTGAATGGGAATGTGGTTTCTGGACCGTTCCGGTACTATCATGCCTCATTCCAACTATGAAAATTCACGTCTCTTTGCCATGACCATGTTGACCAGTTCAAGCTCACTCACAGGATAACATCTCAGAACTTGTACAGGTGTGGGCTTCCCAAGACGTCCCCTTAGGAACACCACATCATAACCTATTAACATACTGTTGTTGTTGACGCTTTCTGCTCAGACAAGGTCTTGTATTGAGGTTAAGCACATGCTATGTGTTGTATCATTATTTTCCAGTGGGTGGATGTTCCTTTTATTTTCCCTATTTCCTTTCAGACTGCACTTGACCAGGTGGCCAGTGACTTTGCAACAGGTGGCTGTATTCGAGGTGAGTCATCATTTTTGCTGGGTTCTCCACTGTGCTGTATGATTTCAGCTTATGTCCTTCCCTTTCTCCTGTTTTGTTGTAATTTCTAAGACAATGCAACCTGGTAAATTCATACTCCCAACAACTGGGGGGCAACATATCACTACAAAGATGTGGTGTCCACTCCTATCATAAGAAACAAGGGAAAGCACAGTCCTCCCCCCTCCCCTCTCACTCCTTACTGTTGTATCAAACGTCATCCCACATGAGATGCACCATATGTACATGGCATACATACATACATACATCGCATTCAGTCCCCCCTTGCTTTAACCCATGGGTTACCTTGTGTCCTGATGTTTGACGTTCTCTAATACTGGGCCAGCAAATAGTAGGAGGGGTCAGTAGATGGCAGTAGCTCCCTCTGTTGGGCAAAACCAGCACGTCTGCTCTTCTGCAGGTCTTGCTTTTTCCCCAGAAAGCAGGGACGTCTGGTCACTCTAAAGGTCCTTTCGTCTAAATAAGTGTGGTGCTTGGCCTTTTATAAGGCATGCCTGTTTACTGTTGACAAACTGAAGTTGCTATTTGCTTGAGGAGCTCATTTACGGTTCTTATCAGCTTTGCCTTGTACTCTCTGTGTCACAGCGGTGTTATTTACATTCACTGTTAAGGGTTCAGTGGTCATTTCGGAAGACTAAATGGAGGAATAGATGTGTGTTGTAGCTATGGTGAGCCCTGGATCCCAACACCACCACTGTAAAGAACATCAGAGTGTCTACCATCAACCGTTTTACACCGAACCACTATAAAGGACAATGCTTGATCAGACACAGCCCTCAGTGTACAGTGTCTGCATGAGCCTGTCTTATTGGTAGAGCTTCTAATTGTCATTCAGACTGGATTGATTAAACGTCTTACATCTGTATGGCAGTAAAATGACCCTAACCCCCAAGCCCTAACCCCCAAGCCCTAACCCCCAAGCCCTAACCCCCAAGCCCCTAATACCCAAACCCTAATCCCTAACCCCCAAGCCCTAACCCCCAAACCCCTAATACCCAAACTCAACTCCTAACCCCTAAACCCAAACCCTAGACCCTAACCCATTAGGCTTAGATAATGGCCAGGAATAAAGTTTAGGGTTTGCCTGAATTGAGTGTTAGTTATATGCAAGATGTGCATCAACAAAACATCTTCAGGAAGAGAAATGGAATATTTTTACAGCAGTCTCAGGAGGAGAAATGTAGAATTCATTGACTTCACTGAATATGATTCAACTTACCAGGACATTACGTATTGCTGTCTGTACCTTCGCTCCTCCTTTTCAGTGAAGCCTCCTTCCAGCCTGAGAGAGAAACTATATCATCATCTCTCTCCTTGGGACGAGCGGAGTGGAGGATGGATGATCCAGGAGCTTCTCCACTCCACGGAAACTGCAGATTACACGGGGCACTCTGTTATCCAGACGGATGGCCGACTCTTTTCTCTAACACATCGCAGGGTGGAGTGGAGGAGTGCAGACGGAGAGCGTAGGAGAACATCAATTTCACATATTTCATCTGCTGGAGGATCAAGAGCTGCTGTTGGGTTCAAAACACTAGAAGAAAAAACTGTTTTAGAGAAGAAAACGTGAGAAATACAGTTCACTGAGTGGACATACAAGGTGGAAGTTTTAAGTAGGTTAATAGAGGTTTTTAGTGGCCAATGAGCGAAGTTACAGGGTAGTAGTTTCTAATAAAGTGGCCAATGAGTGAAGATACAGGGTAGGAGTTTCCAATAAAGTGGCCAATGAGTAAAGATACAGGGTAGGAGTTTCTAATAAAGTGGCCAATGCATGAAGATACAGGGTAGGAGTTTCTAATAAAGTGGCCAATGAGTGAAGATACAGGGTAGGAGTTTCTAATAAAGTGGCCAATGAGTGAAGCTACAGGGTAGGAGTTTCTAATAAAGTGGCCAGTGAGTGAAGATACAGGGTAGGAGTTTCCAATAAAGTGGCCAATGAGTGAAGATACAGGGTAGGAGTTTCTAATAAAGTGGCCAATGAGTGAAGATACAGGGTAGGAGTTTCTAATAAAGTGGCCAATGCGTGAAGATACAGGGTAGGAGTTTCTAATAAAGTGGCCAATGAGTGAAGATACAGGGTAGGAGTTTCTAATAAAATGGCCAATGCGTGAAGATACAGGGTAGGAGTTTCTAATAAAGTGGCCAATGCGTGAAGATACAGGGTAGGAGTTTCTAATAAAGTGGCCAATGAGTGAAGATACAGGGTAGGAGTTTCTAATAAAGTGGCCAATGAGTGAAGATACAGGGTAGGAGTTTCTAATAAAGTGGCCAATGAGTGAAGATACAGGGTAGGAGTTTCTAATAAAGTGGCCAATGAGTGAAGATACAGGGTAGGAGTTTCTAATAAAGTGGCCAGTGCATGAAGATACAGGTAGGAGTTTCTAATAAAGTGCCCAGTGCATGAAGATACAGGGTAGGAGTTTCTAATAAAGTGGACAATGAATGAAGATACAGGGTAGGAGTTTCTAATAAAGTGGACAATGAATGAAGATACAGGGTAGGAGTTTCTAATAAAGTGGCCAATGAGTGAAAAAACTAGGTTGGAGTTTGCAATAAGGAGGACAGGATCTTTGCAATGTTATTAATTTAACCCTGACACAGAAATGTATGAACGTCCTTCATCTTTGCATAGTGAGCACAAGCAATCAAAAACTCTTTCCTTCCAGATCAAAGCTAAGTCAGTTCTATATGTAACCGCAGAGCTCAGGACAGATGGGACTTTTTGAAATTGTAAGCAGGTGATTTATCACACTCACTGCGGAGCAACTCACTATGAATTCAAGTCTTGATTAGGAATTCTGCATAATAGAAAGTTGAAGCTCATGATGAAAGTACTAAACTAGAGGTCTGGAGAGAGTTTAATGGCTGAGGTGGCTAGTGCAAAACACACTATGCAGGTTTCATGTCATAGCAGTTAATGGGCTGGTGTGCTTTACAGACAAACAAAAATTATAACCTTACAAGGTGGTAGTATATCCTACATCCAGAAACTAGTCCAGTCCATGCCAAATCCAGTCACAGCTGTTATTGGTGCTCGTGGAGGTACTACCCGCTATTAGACACGGTTTAGTCCCAGGTAACTCATTTTTTGCCTGGTAATCTTATAAAATAGATTAAGTAAATTTGGGTCTTTTAACCTGAGCTTCTTTTATTGACCTATGCGTTAAAAAATAGCAGGCTAAATGCTAGCTAACATGCAAAACAGTTCTGCTATTAATATTCAATGTTGGGCTTTGAACTGAAGTATTTAAGTATAGTTAAACTGCAGCTTACAAATCACAGAATATGTAACTTAAATGCCTCAGATGTCTGCGTTTTGTGGTAGATCTGCCTAAAGTAGCATTAAAGACAGTCTAACATCATTAGCTTGATGCTAACGAAGGAGTGTCTGGCTTCAGAATAGCATATAGCTTACAGTGATTTACATGAAGAGACAAGATGTGTCCATGTAAACACTGTTAGCTTAATGCTAACCTACTCATAGAGTCTCTTTTGTGTGCTAGCAGAAATTAGCATTATCATAGAGGTGTTTTTCTTTGTTGGCCACTGGCATACTTTAGCAATCATATGACAAAAGACTAATGAGCTTTTAGATCATGCCCTCCTGCAGTGAGCCCTGGTTGTTTGGCAACAATATCATATAATGTTAACTTGAGTAACAAGTCAGTGAAAACGTACAAATTATTTAATATTCATATTCATATTTTATGCTGGTAATATTACGTGAATGCCTCTGAGGCCCAGTGGCTGTGCAGATGTCAGATTAACATCATGTTTAATAACACCCTCACCTGCAAAGAAAATCACAGTTACACAGAGCCTATGGCTTACTGCTATTAAAGACGTGTGATGTATGCAGTGTGATAACTCAGGTATTCAGGTACTGTAACACACGGCGGAATGAAAGCGAGGTTAAATGTGAAGCATCACAAGTCACAACTCCTACAGCATGTTTTACAGCTTCATTTGTGAATCGTGCCTGAAAAGAAACTGCACTACAGGCTTAATGTAGTTCATGAGTCTTTTATGCAGCGTGAAGAACATTTCCATAAGAACTGAGGATGGAACATGGATGCCTTAACAGTTAAGTGACATTACTGCATATTTATACAGCAGCCATCCAGAAATAGTTACATGGAGAACATGGTGGAGATGCTGCCTTCTATTTCTCCAGGGTCTGAAACCTCTCTCCCCCTCCCTTTCCCTCTCCCCCCCCACCCCTCTCTCTCTCTCTCTGTCTGGAGGAGGTGGTAAGACCTTTACTATAAAGAGAATTCAAATCTCATACATACAGCTAAAGATACCCAGCAAAAACCAACAAGTCATCCTGCCAGTGCTGGAGGGACAGGAATTTAGACTGTGACCTGTTCTGTGCCGTGTGGCTCCCTCCCTGTAGGCTAGCTTAGCTAATAACATCTACCCCAGTACAGGTTAGATTCAGCTAACTGGTGCTCTACTATCACGGTATACAATGAAAACTTACAATAGTGGCTGCAGAGTCGACTGTTTGGTCTTGGAGTGACGGAAGGCCCAAATCAAGTCTGCTCTGTAGTGTTTTAAACTGTGGCCTGCTATGGCTAAGCTAACACAGGTGAAGATGCCAGGCCCCCACCGCAGTACAAGCTCAGTGTACGTGAACCAATGCTGAATAAACACCCTTTACAGGATAAAGACTCATATCCAAGAGCATAAATCTAAATGTGTTGTTATAAAGGGACAGAAAGACAACGCATATATCGATCCATTGGCTTGATAAGGTCGGCACCCCACTGTCTGGTTCCTGTGGAGCAAAATCCAACTAGTTTTTAATCTCCTCAAACTGATTTTAAAAGGTATACAGCCTTTAATTTCTGAAAATAGAGAATAGAAATATTACAAACAACTGAAAAAGAAAAACAGGAACTAGACCTGAAATAAAACAATTTAGGTGAAAAAATTGTTGCTGACAAAAACATGGTTTCAATGACTAAACTAATTTACCAGATAAATAAAGTAAGAAATGAAGGAGGAATTGGTAAATTAGACTTTTCATTGGAAAACAAGCGACGGAAAATGGAAATTTGTCTAATATGCTGCTTAACCGCCAGGAGGACGAGAAAACGATGAGCAAAACACCAGTGGATTGCGAACTTTGCCACTTCCAGCAGTGGTCTGCTATCCTCTTGCTATCAGGGGAGCTGTTCAGTGATGGTCTGAGCTATACCTGCTTGTCAAGCTAATGCTAGCATAGTTAGTCGGCTACAGGTGCAGCCCACTGTATTATGATTGGTTTGGTAACTGATGTTTAGGGTATACAATCTAAGAGCACGCCACAAAACCGGTTTTGGAGTGACAGCCTGAATCACAGCCGTGTGTTGTATTTAGTGTAGCTATTAGCCTGTTCGCAGTTATGCTATGTTTTGGCTAGTTTTCCTCAGTATTTCCTTGTTCTGATTTAGTGGCACAACAAACAAAAAAAAAGAACCAACGAAAGAGTCCACACCAGCACGGAACGGCACACTTTGGCCTTGAGAATGCTTTGATTCAACAGTGAAGAAGCAGTAGGATGGCCACTTTCATAACCCCAAAAAGGAGGACATTGCCCCCCCAAAAGAAGGACATCATAAAAGGGGAGGGTTGGGCACGATATTGGAACATAACTAAAATCTAACCCAACCTATTCTACTTACCTAATTGAGTGGAATGGATCAGTCAGACGGGAGCTTGCTAATTGACTAGCATTTAGAGAGCTGACCTGCGGTTACAATGTCACATGACCTTGGTAAACCAATGAAATGCAAGGCATGTCTTTTAAAACTGAGCCAAAGGCACACACAATATTGTTCGCGAGTGAACATTTGAAATAGTTAATTCCCAAAATAAGTGTAATAAGTGTCTGACCAGGCATTGCGCAAGACAGTGGAATGGGAGTTGAAAAACTGACTGTCCGGCCTAAAACTGGACGTGTGGCCACCCTAAGAAAAAGCCACGTGCATAGATAACAGTGAGTAATCAGAAACCACATGAATTATTAAATGATTAATATAAGTGCTGAGTCAGAGACACCCATTTAATTAATTTCCATTCATAATAGTCATTGATTACAAGCTACTCATTTTCCACCATCAGGAAAAGAAGAGAATCTCAATATTCATTAGTGTGTCCACTCTTTACCTTTATTACAGCATCCATTCTTTTCAGGAGACTCACTTTTAGGTCCTCAAAGAAATCAGCTACACCACAGAAGTTCAGTCTTTGAGGTTGGTTTAGCATTTTCTGCTTCTTTGGTTCTTACTATACTAATAAGCCCCAGCACCTTCCGTAATGTGGAGGTTCTGGACTCTGGGGGGCTCAGTCCATTGTACTGAGAACACCAGGAGCTTCTTTGTTGGGTTGGTCTCCTTTTCTCAGTGAGGAGCTTCTTGAACCACTACACATCCTTTCAGACTGCAGTGTATGAAAGGTGCTATAAACAAATACACTTGCCATTTTCTCTGTAAATTATAATGAGTTTTGGAACTCCAGTTGGTGTTTTGATTGGGAACTGACTAAATGAAGTCTCTGATTTTGCAGAGCGTGTTATTTTGTATATCGCTATCCGAAAAAAAAACATAAAACAAGTATCTCCAAAATGGCAACTTCACAGGAGAGGCCAAAACCTCATTTAATTTGAATGGAAGTCAATGGAACCAGACATCTTTCCAAGCTGGTTTGGACCATTTCTGTTGGTCCATTCTTCATGAAATTCACACACATTGTAAACAGCAGCTTGTGTGGTGAAATGAGGCATACAAGTAAAAATCAACAAAAATGGAGATACATGTTTTTCTTTGGACAACGGTGATATATTGTCACAATGAGCTTGTTTGTCATTCATTTAAATAAAGCTATCCAGAAAGAATAACTATACATGCAGATCTAGTATTTATTCAATACTCCCTCCCATAAATAAGTCAATTTAAAGTGCATTTTAACTGAGCAGGTAAAAGAAAATACTGAGCACTATACAGCAGCACGCTGAATGAAGCTGTAACTGCAGCCACACTAACCACTATCGATTTGGGTGTCCAGTGAATCAGTTAAAACCTGTAAGAAGCCCCTGCAGCATTAAAACTCATATTTACTCCAAAGCCTGGCTTTATATCAGCTCATATCGACTAAACCTCACTGAAAAGGAAAACTGATATTGATCCAAGGACAGCAGTTTAAACAGAGATGCTCAAAGTGAGATGCAAATACTGAACGCTAGAGAAGAGTTTCTGCACAAAGGAATTTTGTTTCAGTATCTTCCAATTATCATTTCCACAAAACATCATAATGTGCCATGTGCTTTTTATTTGAAAATAATATTCTGAAGAAATGTAACAGTAATACATTTGGGTTTACATTTCACCAGTGTGTAGATTCATTATTTACATTGAATCGGTTGGTCGAATTCCAAGCAATGAGCAAACAGTAGGTGGGAAAATGACAAGGAATCCACAGAGAGTCTGAAAATATTCATGGGCTAACAGGCAATATTCTCATCCTAGCCTAGATCTGATGTACGTTTAACTCAGGGCGAAATGGAATAAGAACAACAACAGGCTCAAATCTACATATAATAATAACAATAACTATGAAAGTGCTTTTCCTGACGGAAACCCAGAATGCTATGCGGCTTAAATGGTTCCCACTTCCTGCTAGGCTGTGGTTACTGTGGGAGGAATGAGGGACGAATAAATGACACATAGAGGAGTGCAGGTCAGCATGTCTGTGAATTAGAGTTTTGGGATCTGCCCTAAATGACTTCATGCAGTTTGGTGGCTGTAGGTTAAAGGAAACAACATGGTTTGAATGGGGCAAAAATTAATAGGACTCTATAGGGGGAAAGAGGGATGGGAAAAAAAGACAAACAGACGAATATGGGTCGAACCAACTTCAAATTTGTGCTTGGTTGTCTGCCCTGAAACGGTGTATCAGAAACGGTGCCTCTGGGTTGAGCAGAAGGACAGTCAATGGGTATGCACTTTTTCATCCCATTCATTCATAATAGGAAAAAATTCAGGGGAAATCTGTTAGAAGTAGTAGAAATGTGTGTCCAATCAAAAAGCTGTATAGGAGCACACCATTCCCGATCAGACTGAACTATTTGGAGTTGGAATAGTGTTGATATCCTGGAAACTGTGTGTAGCTTTGATTGACCATGAGCTAGTGTAGCTATGGAAATGGCTGTCATGTTTCCTTATGACACCACCTACAGGTAACTCGCATAAGGACAAACGCAAAGGCCCTAAAACTGAACCTTGTTGTACTACTGTTAAAATTGTTTGATGAAATGAAATGGTCCATTCGTTAAATATAATGTAAATATAATTAAAACTGTACCAGAATAGGACCAGAATAGAAATATTTTGTATATCAACACTAATAACAACAAAAAATTTTCTGTATAATTAAACAGTACACAATGTCATTCAGAGTGGTTTGGTGTAAAATGCTCTGCTGTAGAGACACTTACCAGGCTTGAGAGTAGTTCACAGTGGTGATGATAGGACCCAGACACCCACCTAGTTATGTAATAGTTCAAGTCCTCTGCTGCAGGAAGCATACATGCAGTGCATTGAGGAATTTTTGTCTCCATATCAAACTCAGAAGACATGTGTAGCCCCACTGGTCTTAAGTAGTAACCAAATAAAATGACTAGATACTAAATAAAAATGCTATGCTTGAGCAAAAACATGGTGGCCCCTGGTATACGGTGGCTGAGAAGTGCAAAGTAAAAATTTCAGAAAACAAAAATAACAAAAGCAGAACCAATTTTACAAGAGCAACAAAAAACATATTTCAGAAAACAAAATTTTACAAGACATGCAACACACTGCGAACTCTGGCAGTTTCTCAATCAACTCTAAAGATTCTCACTCTCAATCAACCTGTTTTGCGGTGGTGGAGCGAGTGGAGTTTGGGATGCTAACAACAGCTGGCATGCTTTTGTTTTTCCCGTGGAGTTTGTAAACGAGCATGTGGAAGAAAAGTTGTTACCATCCCAAACTCCACTCACTCCACCACCGCAAAGCAGGCTGATTGACAAGGGTCCGCACCAAGCACTTCCTGTGTGTTAGACCGACCTTGCTTGTAAGTGCTTCACATCTTATAAACTTGTTTTTGCTTTTGTAATTTAGTTTTCTTGAATGTAACCTTTTTTCGTTTGTAAAGTTGTTCATGTAAAGCTAATTTGTTTTGCACATCAAAACCACTATAAAGAAATTTGAGTTTCTGCAATCTGCCATTTCACACCAAACCACTCTGAAGACTACATTTGCCAGTATTTTTGAAGTATCGGTGGAATTTCTGTTTAATTCTAAACTGAAGTCTTAAATAAATTCTGTTAAGTTCAGCATCAAGAGTTCTGTTTGGTATATATAAAGTATATTTACATATCTGCGGTGTTCTAAGTAATACTCGATTCAATTCAACTCAACTCTATTGTTATTATACCAATACAGGGTGTACAGTATAATGAAACACTATCATGCTACTTCTCCAGTGTAGTGAAAACAATAGATAAATGAGAAATGACTAGTGACTTTCTACGAAGGCTGAGGAGAGTCAACCTGCCACAGCAGCTCCTCTGCAACTTCTACAGATCCACCGTGGAGAGCATCCTGACAAGCTGCATCACTGTGTGGTATGGTAGTGCCACCTCTGCTGAGCGCAAGGCCCTGCAGAGGGTGGTAAAGACTGCACAGCACATCACCGCCTCTACCCTCCCACCCATACAGGACATCTGCGACAAGAGATGTCAGAGGAAAGCAGTCAACATATCCTCAGACCCCCCACACCCCAGCCACCCCCTCTTCCAACCTCTGCCCTCCGGAAAGAGGTACCGGAACATCCGAGCCAGAACCACCAGGTTCAGGAACAGCTTTTACCCTAGAGCTGCCAAACTGGTCACACCAGCAGCACCTAACAGAACGTGACTACATCACTACAGACTGCTACTGATTTGTAGTTCCTCTACCTCACAGGACTTTAACTCAACCTGTATACTTGAACATCCAGTTTTGTTTTTATTTTGTTCTTATTTATTTATATTTATTTATCTATACTGAACATCTGTACAAAGCAATTTGGCTGTTACTGAACATTAAGCTGCTATTTTCCCACCTGCACTGTACACTTTATATATCCATACTGTTTAAACCACACTACTAATACTAATACTAATACTAATACTTACTAATACTGCACTACTCTTTGCACATGTCCTGTACATGTACTGTAATGTATGCACACATTGTTTTTGTCTATTGTCTTTGCACTACCCTATTTATATATATATACACACATTATTCAACTGCACTGGAGAAGGAGCCTGACTGTATTTCGTTATACTGTACAACCCTGTATTGGTATAATGACAAAGTTGAATTGAATTGAATTGAATTGAATTGAAACGACAAGACGGCAGAGACACAATACAGCATGTGTATAAACACTAACACAGATGCAAGATATTCAGGATACCTCCGTTACTCTGGACTCCAGTTCCCAGAGGGCACAGTCCGATGACGTCACACCCGTAGACTCACGCTCCGCCTATCCCCCTTGGTCTGGCTCGCCAGTCTACTGACTGCAGACAGCTGGTATAGGAGTATGTAAGCCACACACACCCACACACTCACTGCCAAGTTTTGCCAACTTCTATTGCATTTCTAAGCGTTTCAAACCTGTTATTCTAGTCTCTTTGTTAACGACCTTTATCTCCCCCCCCCTCCCCTTCTAGCTTGTCCCTTATCGGCTTTTCTTCAGTCTTCGGATCTCTGGCTCTCAAACTTTGTTCTTCTCCTACTGATTTACAGCTTAGCTCGCCCCTCTTATTCTGTCTGCCCTTCTCTGATTGCTTCCCTGGATTTTGACCCTCGCTCTTTCTATTGGTGTATGATCTGGTTTTGTCCCCGTGTCCTGCTGTACCGATCTCCGCCAAGCTTCTATACCGTGAATTAAAAGCTCTTGCTACTTTGGCTCAGCATGCGCCGCACCCAGTTCTGCTCTTGACAAAGATGTGCAAGAGCAGTAGCTGTGTGTTAATGAGGTGCAAACAGCAGTTAGCATATGCAGTAGAGTGAAATACAGCGTAGTGTTAAGTGTACATATTGGAGAGCACAGTCTGTTGAGGTAGCCAGGTGTGGAGTTCCGCATGTGGTTGTAAACAGTAGATATATAAGCAGTACAATAGTGTACAATGAGAATAGCAGCTAGTGTTAAGGTAAACAGTAAAAACAGCCATATAGCTTACAGTACAGATGTTCTGTATATGAAATACACAGCTCATGTTCAGTCTAGTCAATATATCTAATAATTCTCATTATAAATTATTATTAGGGTGAATGTAGACTAGCCAAGCCTGGATGGGTTGATTAGACCAAGGACGAACTAAAAGAAAATACACAGCTCCTTAACTTTCCTTCAGTTCATCCCTCTTCTAATCAGCCCGTCCAGGCTAGTTTAGTCCACACTAGACTGCCATAATAACCATACAGTGTCTGCTTCCCCAAGGCACGCTGGGTAAATCTCAGTCCCTTTAGCTTCACGGTGGATCCATGGCCATAATACAGCACTCTCCATCAAGAATCCTCCAGCATGCTCTGAGTGAGGAGCGGAAGCGCATAATCAGCTTTACGTCAATCTGCCGTCCCAGCACACTGAGCACTAGCTGCTTAGCGGCGCGACTCAAAGACATGGACAGATTCACCATATCATTGTGCTGCCACTCCTCCCTCCACCTACACATGCAGACCACAGTACTGCATCCTGCTGTTCCCAGAAAACTGGAGAACTGCTGAACTACTTCGAAGCTGACACTGATGTTGCTGTATGTGGCGGCTCAGAATGCTTTAGGACAGTGGAGAAGATGCTTATTATAGCAGGTGGACACTGTGTGTCTCTGTATGTCCACAAAACCAAGATTCAATTAATGCAAAGGGTCATCTGAGGCGAAATGTACTGATTCGGATTTCTTTACAGTAGTGGTGGGAACCAGGGGTCAACATGTCTAGAACACGAATATAGACATTCTATAGACTGTCAGAACCACAAGTGAACCAACACAGGACTTGTTAGTTTCTAAGGAATGCTGATGATGGTGAAATAGTGGAAATTCAATGATCAAGCTCTTCTTAAACTGATCATAAAGCAATGATGTTAGGCAGTGTGTACATAACCATTTCATATAATAACCTTCTTTGAGGGTGTTTTTAGAGGTGGATGTCTGACTGGTGTCCCTCAAGGCTCTGTGCTGGGTCCTCTTCTCTTTTCACCTATACTCTTGTTGATGTCATTATCTCTCATGGCTTCTCTTAGCACTGTTATGCTGATGACAATTATCTAATGCAGTCCTTCCCATCATCTGGTTCCCACCACCACCACAAACAATTCTGACTTGGTTAGTTTCCTTACAGCGAAGCATTAAAAACTAAACTCCTATACCTTCACTGTTTGATTTAGACAGAAATAATTTGTTATAAATTTAATTAATACACACACATATATATATATATATATATATATATATATATATATATATATATATATATATATATATATATATATATATATATAATCTGAAATTACATAAACACATGGCTTTCAAATACTTTTACCATATATTGTATAGCAACAACACTTTTTTTTCTTCTGCACACACAACAGTAACGACATTATTTCTGATTATGTAAAAAATATTTAGGCAGAATGTATGCAGAATAGATGATCAGTGAAACCCGCACATTGAATATTACACTGCAGGTATAATGTTGGGTAAACACACCAGACTCTTGCGGATATCCAAAAAGATCTGGGGTTTAATCACAAAGGGACAATCCGGAAGAGTTGTCAAAAAACCAGACCAAGTCAAAACCATGAGGACAAATGCCAGATACAAAAGGCAAAAGTGGAAAATAGGCAAGGGTCAAAACCAGGAAGGCAAACAATCCAACAAAGTACAAATCAACAATCACAAGACGGAGTCAAGCAGTCAACAGAAGCAGGTCAAACGCAGCAAAACAAGAAAAACCACCAAGTATGAGAATAGAAATCAGCAATACCTTGCAAAGAGCAAACAGGTATATGGACACCAAGCAAATGGACAACAGGTGAGAGTCATTAGTATGGAGGGCAGTTATTTGTAGACGGATTACAAGAGTCCTGATTGGTGACCGTAGGACATCTAACAGTGATGTCATACACCAATGACTCCTGGGAGTTGTGGTTTGGAGGTACAGCTGGAGCAGAGGGAAAACCAGGAGATGTGACAGCAGAGTTTCATTCCTGTCCTTTTTAAACAAAACACAAGACAGCAACAAGAGTTAAACCACAAAGCACAGCAGACGTGTAATTTACCTCAATCTGGTGCTCAGCTCTGAGAAATGCAACCACCAATTATTTTGTAGTTATGTCAATCAAAACCGTCTGAACACAAAACTGCTGATAACCAAATTTAGAGGCCCAGGGTTCAGGAGCCCAAACCTTTAGAGACTTTAACTACTTTTTTAAAGAAACAGAGAAATCAGCTCTAATTCTTGAGGTCCACCTCAAGTCGGTCCTCACTAACCTTGGATTTGCTGGCATGAAAGTGATTTGAGTCCTATCTAAAAGGGCACTCTTAAAAATGTAACATGAAAAGCGTCCAGATCTCCTCCACACAAGCTCTCCACTGGTGTCCTTCAAGGCTCCGTGCTGGGTCCTCTTCTCTTTTCATTCTATACCTATTCACGTGGTGATGTAACTACCTCTCATGGCGTCTCTTACCACTGTTGTGCTGATGACACTCAGCTTATGCTGTCCTTCCCAACATCTGATACCAAAGTTACCGTTCACATCTCAGAATATCTGACTGACATCACTTCATGGATGACAGCTCACCACCTGAAACTCAATCCTAGCAAGACTGAGCTGCTCTTCTTCCCTAGAACTACAGGTGCTCACCATGATCTCACCATCTCATTCGAGATCTCCCTGACTGTTCAGTTTGAAGATCCAGGAAGCGCTGATGTGATTCTGGAGAACCAGTTATCGCTCTCAGCTCATACTGCCAACCAGATTTCTCCTCTACACCATCCAGCAGATTTAACCCCTTCTATCCCAAAAGGCCACCCAGGTTCTGGTCCATTCTCTTGTCATCTTGAGACTCGACTGCTGCAACTCACTTCTTGCTGGTCTTTCTATGTCAGCCATCTGGTGCCAGCATCTAAACCAGACTGCACCAGCATGGCTCGTCTTCGATCTTTACTCGACTGCTGCGCTTCCTGCACTGGCTTCTTTTTGCTGGACTAATCAGATTTAAAACTCTTATGCTTGCCTGCAAAGTCAAGAATGACCCAGCCGCTCTTTACCTTACAGCAATAATCAGAAGTTGATCTGTACCTCAAGCCACTCAAGCTTCAAGTACAGCTCAACTTGAGCCACCATCATTCAAGATGAATAGAAGACAAGCGTAGGCTAAACTCTTGTATATATAACCAACCTGTTGAACAAACCACAAAGACTACAGATTATACACAGGGTTGATTACTGAAGAGAAACAGATAGAAAGATGGCTAGACATACATATGGGTAGACAGCAAGATAGCAGACAGGGAGATGGAAAGATAAGATAGATAGATAGATAGATAGATAGATAGATAGATAGATAGATAGATAGATAGATAGATAGATAGATAGATAGATAGATGACAGTATCACAGTCATCTAAGTCACAGGGCCTGTGCTTATATTAAAACAGAATCCTTTAGAATAGAACACCAACACAGGAGGTGAGGAACTCCCTGAGCTTCAATGGGGGTCTGAAGCTGCCTGTCCACTCTGAACACAGGCACAGAATAAAGTGTCTGTTAATGAAGCACAAAAAGTGCAGACGAATCAGCCCTCATACCCAGATCTCCTGCTAATCACTAGATCATCATTTTAGATATGAGAGCTGAATAATTGAGCTTTATGAGGGATACAAGAAAGAGGTCCAGGACTGAAGTATCTCGTTTGGGGCCGGTAATGAGGAGGAGAATGATAATGATAATAGAAACGGTAAGGAGACTCCGTAAGTGTGAAGAAGGACGCGTCCTATTACAAAAACCTGGGAAGTGTTCTCAAGGGCGTGTCTGAACAGAACCAGTCTAAAATTTAGACACAGCTCGACTGAGCTTTCTGAAACACCGAAGTGTATTTGTTGTAATTCATCAAATGTGTGTGATCAGCTTTTAAAGCAGTAGTGTCCAAACCTGTCTTGGGGCTGGTCCAGGGACACTACAGGTAACTAAAATTAGTACTAATCCAAAACTAGTAGTGAAAAAACACTTTACCCTTCAGGGCTGATGAGCTTATTCCAGTGTTCAAGGCAGAAGGCTGGAAACACCCTGGACAGGCCGTCAAGCGCTGTCATTTCAACAGACACTTCTCTATATAACTAACCTGCAAGACAAACCACTGAGACTACAGGTCATATACAGGAGAGAAGCAGGCAGGCAGGCAGGCAGGCAGATAGATAGATAGATAGATAGATAGATAGATAGATAGATAGATAGATAGATAGATAGATAGATAGATAGACGCACAGATGAACAGACGCTGTAATTTCAACAGACACTTCTCTATATAACTAACCTGCAAGACAAACCACTGAGACTACAGGTCATATACAGGAGAGAAGCAGGCAGACTATAGATAGATAGATAGATAGATAGATAGATAGATAGATAGATAGATAGATACAGATAGATAGATAGACAAACAGACAGACAGATAGACAGATAGATAGGTAGATAGATAGATAGATACAGATAGATAGATAGATAGATAGATAGATAGATAGATAGATAGATAGATAGATAGATAGATAGATAGATAGATACAGATAGATAGATAGATAGATAGATAGATAGATAGATAGATAGATAGATAGATAGATAGATAGATAGACAGACAATCAGACAGACAGACAGACAGATAGACAGATAGATAGATAGATAGATAGATAGGTAGATAGATAGATACAGATAGATAGATAGATAGATAGATAGATAGATAGATAGATAGATAGATAAACAAATAGAATAAATAAATTTTATAAATTTGGAGCCTATCCCAGTGTTTAACTGGCAGAAGGCAGGAAATAATACCCTGGACGTGCCACCAGTCCATCACAGGGCAAACACACACCCACACCTATTGTGTCCAGCTTCTATTGGACAGTCGAGCTCAGTGCTCGCTTTTAATACACCTTTAAAACCGCATCTCTTCAACTCTGCCGTTAATTACATTACTGTGGTATTTATGAATCAGATTTATGGCTCATTAAAACATCATTTCTGCTATTACTGATGTCAACAATCCGTAAAGCACTTTGAGCTGCCAACAGTACAGATAGTGCTCTACAAATCAAAATTATTATCATATTAAATTATTTAGCCTCAAAGCGTACCTGGGATGATGGTACTGGATAACAATGAAAAATCATTTTTATTCTTCATTCTTATTCAGCCATCTAACAGCACATGAAGACCTTTTCTTCTGAGGATCTGTCTATTTGATCTTCAGTTGCTGGATTTTGCCCATTTCCCCTGTTTTTCTCTTGTAGTAAATGATAGTAGTAAATAAATGCTTTATCCTTCCTGGAGTTCCTGGAGCCTATCCTAGTGTTCAATTGGCAGAAGGCAGGAAATACACTGGACAGGCTGCCAGTACATCGCAGGGCAGAGACACACCAACACAGGGGGCAATTAAGCATCTCCAGGTCACGTGACTGCATGTCTTTGGACTGTTCTAAGTGCAGGCTACTTTAAACAGACGAGCTAGTTCTGTGCTTGTGAGGCTGCATGTCTACCTTTTTATTTATGGTAACTTAAGTTGGCAAGTTGCCAGTTTTAGGTACTGCTCAGTACCCAGGTTGTTTATAACAAATGTAATAATATGCAAACAGAAAATTTTTTGTGTTTGTGAAAAACAGAGATGTTGTGGTTTGTAGGCGGAGCTTAACTATCAGCAGGAAATGACAGGCATCATAGTAGTGTCAGGTGTATCACCTGGAAACCCTTTCCTAGTATTTTAATGCTTTACCAGCAGAAGATTGTCGTACTCTAATAAACCATCTCTTAACCATAGGGGCAAGGCTTCCTGGTCTGTACTCACTGTTGGGTCAATCGAGGACCTGTGAAAGTCCAGGATCATGGATACCGAGACACGTTGGATAGTTTTTGTGTATTACAAATTGACATACTGCATAACCAGTGACAAGGACATCCACAGCTATACTAGACGTGGGCTTTTACAAACAAGTCAAACCAGCAGTGAACTGAACCTAACTATGAGTTACTGAGTTAGTATGGACTCTTTATAATTGTTTAATGTATTTTAGAACAGTATAAAGTAATAGAACTGCTGTTGCTACTGCGGTCTAGGCGGCACGAGAACTGGAGTTGGCCAGCACGAGAACTGGAGATGTTTTCCCTTCACCTGACACAGACAGCTATTTACAAGCGCGTACGCTGGACGAAAAACAAAACGACATATAACGAACTCTATATACAGAGATAAACAGATCAATGACTGCAAAGTCATAAAGATCTCTCATTCCCACTCTAAGCCTGTTCGTCTAGGCAAAAGTGACCTCTTATCCCTGTTGCACACTGTTATATTCAATTAGCCCCTCCCCCCAGAATATTCCATTCTTACCTCGGGCAAAACAAGGACAATGAATAAAAAACATTGCTAGTGCACCATTGATTATCCCTCTACACAGTTCATTCGCTTTACAAGTCATGACTTCCTTATCCTTATCCTTCCTTACACAATGTGCACATCTCTATATCGTCGCTGTCCAAAGAAAAACAAGTATCTCCAAAATAGCAACTTTACAGGAGAGGCCAAAAACCTCATTTAACCTTAATGTAAGTCAATGGAACCGGACGTCTTTCCAAACAGTTCTGGGCCGTTTCTGTTGGTCCATTCATCATACTGTTAGCAATTGACTGTAGGACTAATACAGTAGCAGGCCCTCTATGGATTACTTATATGAAAATGATCTAAATCTAATGTTTACATCAAATTCATGTCGGTTAACCATCACATGACAGGATTGTGCTACAGCCGATTAGCTTTTTATGGCAAACATAAACCAGTGACTCTGAGCTCTGAGTTTAACCCCGCATGTCAGCGCAGGCACTAAAGCAGTATAGTATCATGTAAGAAATATCACTAAAGTTGAGCCATTTCTGTCTCAGAGCGGTGCAGAGAAACGTCCTCTTACCGGGGTCCCTAAAAAGTAATCCGTCCCCTGCAACTCATACCAAACACAGCTGCACGGAGCCTAACAAACAGGAAAGAGTGCTCATGATGATCCTGTTCTGACAGAACTGACTGGCCCATAAAGCTCTAGTACCTGCTTACATCACAGAACATCTCTCTGTTTATGCACCAGACACTGACCTTCTGACCTGCCCACATCGTCACCTTCACCTAACATACAGGAAACACGGAGAGACTCTTTCAGGACTGTGCTCCTAAGCTGTGTAGCTCTGTTTCAGCTTCTATTGGACAGTCGAGCTCAGTGCTCACTTTTAATACACCTTTAAAACTGCATCTCTTCAACTTTGCGTTTAATTACATTACTGTGGTATTTATGAATCAGATGAATCAGATCATGATGACTCATTAAAACATAATTTCTGCTATTACAGATGTCAACTCTCCGTAAAGCACTTTGAGCTGCCAACAGTATGGAAAGTACTCTACAAATCAAAATTATTATTATATTAAATTATTATTTTGCCTCAAAGGGTACTTTGCATGATGGTACTGGATAAAAATGAAAAATCATTTCTATTCTTCATTGCTATTCTGCCATCTAACAGCACACCAAGACCTTTTCTTCTGGGGCTCTCAGTCTATTTCGTCTTCATTCGGTGGATTTGGGCCGTTTCTCCTGTTTTTCTCCCACCACACTGCACTGAAAAGCTGCCAGTGACGTAACTGTGACGTCCACTCCAAAGTGGTCCTACTGTAAGTAAGCCCAAGCCCCATGCTAGATTCATTATCCACTGTGCTGCCTGAACGACATACTCATGCTTCTATGATACGGAAGATTGTGTTTCTACACAAAGAGAACAGAAACGCAGCGCCGAGTACGACAGTACTGGGTGTTATCACATTCCCTGTGAGGGAACCCGTCTTAAATCATGGACTGCTGGGAGAAACACACACAGTACAGCCACCCAACCCCCACCCCACTCCACTCCCCACCCACCCATTTCCAGCACAGTCTATCAAATGGGCTCCTTTTATGAGCTTGCCCCGGAAAAAAAAAATCCATTACCTGGGGTACAAATCAATTCCAGATAAAGGTAATTTATTGTTGGACTTCTCATTTCAAATGGTACTTGAGGACTTGTTATGGTTGGAAGAACATCATGCCCGGGCAAAACCATCAGTCTTGTTTTATTTAAAACTTTTCCCGCTATTGTCGCTGCCTCCACAGCTCAGGCGCCATCTGAAATAAATTACGGCAGCATCTCTGCGCTCGCTCTTTCTTCTGGGGAATCTCCTTCATTCGGAAAGCTTCAGAGGGAGGATCTAGGAAGGCTGTATAACCAAGCCGGCACGGATTTCTCTACAAAACCGCACATAGCGTCACTAGCGACGCTGCAAAAACCAATTCCACTAGCAAAAATTATTCATAATAAGAACATTTTATTTCTCATTGCTTAAGTATACAGTATTTTATTATGATTTTTTTTCAAAACCTATCGAGACATGCTAACTCCTTTAAAAGCTAGAAAATAGTGCTACCTAACATGCTGGTGCTAAAGCTAGTAATCACCTAGCATATGTGTATTTGCACAATGCTAACTGGTGGCTAATAATCTACATTTACTGTTAGCGACACTCAACCCCTTATATGCGTTTCACACGGCCACCATGTTCAAAAAGTCCTATGATGGGGTGATGGGAGGAATATCGGAGGTGTTGTAAGACCAGTGCAGTGCTGCTCAAATGAAGCAGAAAAGGAAGTTGAGGTGATGACGCTAGTGCGGCATATCGTTGCGTACCAGGCTGCACATCTTATTAATGACCAGAGTGTGATTATGGCTTGTCTATCCAGCAATTTCCGAGAAAGTCTTACATTTGTTACCAGTGGATTGCCAAGATAGAAGACAGATGCTGCAACTAATTTTCAGGTCACGTATCACAAGCTAACGTTAGCTATGCTAACAAAATCATTAGCAAACCTAAAGTTAGCTTATAATACTGATAAGCTCGATACAACACATACTTCATACACACAGAGACAACCGTGTCTTAGTTCATCTGATGACGTCTGATTTGCAGAAAATGAATATTGTATTTCAAATTAGATTAACTAAATATATCCAAGCCAATATTATCATTATGAAGGTGGAGTGGCCTCTAGGGGGCACTGCTGACATGGTGGGGGGGAATCTGTGTAGCATGTTGCAACACGTTGACACATTTAAAATAAGCCTGAATGAAATTTACAACAATGTGCTTTGATTACAGTCTGAAATTTCACCAGATTCACGCCCCGCCGCACGTCTTATCGCTGTACCTGACTGACTATATAACGCAGTCCTCTTGTGTGTGCTTTCCGTTCAGACTCATGCTGTTGGGTTGGTAGCGTCCTTTGCAAGCGAAGTACGCCTTAGAGAAGAGTGTTCATTTATTATAATGTTAATGTGCTAACATCAAGCAGGAGGGACTGTGCATTTCCTTGTTTCTTACATTAGGGCTGGGCTATGTTGCACCCTATTGCTTGAAGTCTGGTTTTGTCAGGTTGCGCCATGTTACAAATTGCTCTTTCAAAGTCACACTAAGCAATACAGCCTGCTTAATTGTTGTGGATAAAACGAGGCTGGAAAAACAAATTATGATTACAATAAAACACAAAGCAAAACAAATATTATTTAGAAAACAGACGGCATGGACCCTTTAAAACCGTCCCAGGGACAGTTTTTTATAAAAGCAAGAGAGAGTGGCTTAATTCTTGGAGAGAGTGATGCTCATTCTGTCATTTGGATAGATAGATACAGTAAATAAACAGACAGGTAGACAGACAGAGGGATGGATGGATGGACGGATGGATATACGAATGACAGAACTGACAGACAGACTGATTTTGATGGACAGACAGGCAGACAGACAGATTTCTTTCATTTGATTTGATTAGATTAGATATTCTACAATATTCTGTATATATGTATAAATTATATTGCCCCTGCCTACTGATCTGATAAGTCACACGTACACAGTAAACCTGATTCTAATTCTGAACTCCTGATGATTCCACAGGTATTCCCTTACTCTGTCAGGGAAGCGTTACTATGGATGTCTATGGGGACTGCTTTGCTCAGGGCTTTACTCTCCTCTCATTTTCCTGCATGGTCCCAGGGCAGGGTGGAGGGCAGGGTGGAGTTACAGCGCTTTGTGCCCAGAGAGAGAGAGAGAGTGTGGGAAAGGTTTGGGAGAACAGCAGGGGAGTCTTACCCACATATTCACTTTGCTGTAAAATCTTATGCAAAATTAAAGACACGTCTCGGCTGATGTAGGCTGGAGGAATTGAGGAAGCCCCCTGGAGAAAGCAATCCCGCACTGCTACCTTTCCAGTTCGGAACCGAGTAAAGACATTCCTCTCTAAAAAAAAAATATATAGAGGCCCGGAAAATAACAGGGAAAAACAAATCTTCAGGCCTCATGCGGATTCATTTCTTCCTCTGTCGACTTTGGCCTATCGAAAATGAGAAAGGGCCGGTGATGATGATGATAATAATAATAACGGCGAATGTCCTCCCTTAGCGAGCGGAGATGGGAGTGTTATTTTGTTCCCCCCGTCGTACGGCCTTGCTGATGACTCAGAATACATAAATGGCAGAACAATACAGACTGATTTTGTGCTTCTTCTCATGCTGTTGTTCAATCACCGCCCTGGGAATTTGGTTTTCAGAATCCATTTTCATCCAGCTGCAAGAGCGAGAGAGATAGAGAGGGAGAGGGAGAGAGAGAGAGAGACAGAGAGAAAGAGGGAGAGAGAGGAAGAGAGAGATAAATAGCGAGAACCTATACTGAAAGTGAGCAACACAGACAACTTGTTCAGGGGGCCGAGAGACATGAGGAATGAGTGGAGTAGAGCAGGGACAATGTATTGTGTGGGCATACAATACCAGGCAATTTATCGTTATGAGGAGTTAATTCATCATTGAACAAATGGGCCAAATGCCACCACATTTTTTGTCTTCAATTAGCTTCTCCCAAAGCAGATTAGAAGCCGTGATGTGGGGCTCAGACTCAATGAGTGGCGCTAGGCTAAGTACAATATGCCCTTTTTAGCTTTTGTGGAGTATCCTCACAGATTTGTATTGTAGGCATACAAGCATTAATAATGCAGCACCATCCATAGACGCTACATCAGCAAATCCGAGCGTTTAGAGGTGTTGCTACACTGTTGCTGCTGCTGTATTATAGATAAAAAGTCTAATATCTTCTAGGACAAAGGGCTTGGGCACTAGCATGAGCATGCTGAGCTTACGGTTCTATATACACTCATCAGCAAAAGCGAAATAGCGGAATTCTAAAGGAGGTGTGGGAGTCTGGTGCTGTTGGGAAGGAAGATAAAGGTTACCAGGACCAATAAATGATGATACATTTAGACGCATATGGGCTAACACAACATGCCTCGGCATGGAGTTGTAGAGGTTCCTAATGGTGTCCTGTGATAATCCATCCCGTACAGCTTGAATGTTCTCTCACAGTTCCTGCAGATTGTGCCGTAGGGGTGGAGGTGGAATGACACCAGGTCTTCTGGACGTGTTGGCGCTGACCACGGTGCCTCCACACACGGATTTGTTGGTCGTCTCCACGAAGACAAAAGCGGGATTCGTCACTGAAGATGACCCGCTGCCATTCTGAGTCACTCCATGACAGTCTGGTACGACACCATTGCGGTCTTTATTGACATTGACGTGGTGTTAAGGACAGTCGTCGTAACGGTCTGTGTGCATATAGTCCTACATCGAGCAGCCATCTACCGATGGAGCTGACACTAATAGGGTGACTTATGGAGGACATCACTGGTCACTGAATGTCTGCAATCGTGGCTGTTGGGTCAGTCAGGTACAGCAATAAGGCCTGTCCTTGCTTACGTCACATGGGCGCAGTGATTTGTGCAGCTATTTTTTGACGATGAGTTTATAACCATTACCATTACTTAAGAAACCCCTTAAGTGCACAGTCCTTTTAGGAACCAAAAGTGGTTCTGCTGTGGCATTGTTCAAAGAACTCTTACCTTGTCCTTGCTTTTGGTAATATAGTCGATGATGGCCCACATGAGAATGACATGTTCAGGAGTGGGCGGTTTACCAATCCAGTGAACACCAGAGAGAGACAACGTATAAATATAGAAACACCCTGCAAATTAGTAATCAGTCTATATAAAATAATAATCACACAATAATTAGCAGGCCTAATTAATATTGGGGGAAAGCAGCATAAAATCTATCTCTAAATTTGTTCTAAATTGTTGAGAAACAGCTAACCACATTAGCAACACATGAACTGCGACATAATGCTACAGAATTGGTTGAACTTTTAGATGGTCAGTCAGCCTCGGCTGTGGAAAGCTCTCTAAAGAAAAGCCAGTACACCGGAATTATGCCGACTAAAGGCAGGGCTGACGTACAGCAGCCGTTTACAGTCATTTCGGTTATTTATGTGTGAATAGAGGATGTCAAATATAGCATGTCATTTACTCTCGTACGAGCCTGCAGGCAGGTGCTGGAAAAATGTTGCTCACGTAGACCTCCAGTCCCTAGTCATCCTCCTTCCAGGGTTGTGGACAACCAAAACAGCTAAATAAATAACCTGCTGGTTCAGTGAGGCAGTTGTATTTGTCAGGATATGACCCCTTTAGCCACTGGGTAGGGTCATTAGTCCACTTTGATGGAGGTAGACCAAAAGGATACTCATCGTCCGGTAATTCTTTCACACTGTCTATATAATGACAATGATCGATGATTGGCATGACATGACAATTGTTTGCTAGCTTGGCCGCAGGGTTGTGCCTCTTATAGCTATAAATCAGCAGGGCATTCTTATTGGATGCTTTTAATTTATCAGAGACCTTAATATTTGCCATCAGTCAAATTAGAGAGTAGGAGCCTGGTGCCTGCGGTGTCTGTATTACTTGTGTCGTGAAGGCTAGCAATGCAATTCAGGGCTTGTTGGATATTGCGCATCACATTCTACTGACCAAAGGAGTTTCTCTGCTGATCTACGGGGCTCAGGTACTTAAAATTGTCCACTCAGGTGTCCCGGAGACTACAATAAAAGGTCATGTGTGGTTGGAGACGGAGACATAAAGCCCTATAATCATGTAAAGTTGGAGGCTGGTTACTCATAGGCTGTGTTCAGACTGTGTGCACTGTTATACGTGATCAGATCAGATTTGAGTGTCCAGATATCATCAAACCATCTGCATAGGTGGCTGTGGTGTTAGGCATTAGTAACCACGTAACCACACTGGTGGCAGGTATTTCACACAGGAGAAATGAAAGTGCATCATTCAGCCCTCCAAAAGATCACTTTATCAAGTCATGGTTCACAACTCTTTGGAACTCTTTTTGAATCCCAGCAAAGGTGGCCACACGTCCGTTTATAGACTGGACAGTCTGTTTTACCAGCTGCCGGTCCGTCGTCTGGTGCAGTCTCTGGACGGACGCCTATTAGTCCTCTTGTCGGGATGAACTATTTAAAACGTTCACTCTGAACAATATTATGCGTGCCATTAACTCACGTCCGGGTCAAAAGACATGCCTTGCATTTCATTGGTTTACCAAGGTCATGTGACGTTGTGACTCACCTACGTCATGACTCTCCCTCTAAATGCTAGTCAATTAGTAAACTCCCGTCTGAATTATGAATGTCGACAACTCCACCTAATTAGGTGAGTAAAGCAATCATATTTGTGTTACATATGTTAGGTTATAATTTAAATTCTGTTCTAGTATTGTGACACCCACCCCCCCTTTTGCTGTCCTCCTTTTTGGAATCTCGAGCACTTCCGGCACTCTGGATTTGACATTGCTGTTTGGCACATTGTGAGTCTGACTGGAATCATATTTTTAAACCACTTTCAAAAGTGGTTTGGATCCGACTGGCAAAAGCCATTACATGAGTTTTTCACAGTCCAAATGACCCAAATTCAGTTGAGATACAATCTGGACAGATTTGGGGTGGCATTCTGAACATAACATTACTTTCACTTAATTATGGTGATCTAAATTTTTCTGGCTCTCCAGAGCTCCGCTGTGACTCCAGGCAAGATTGGCTTTCATGTACCGATAAAGTTGTTTGCAAGATTCCTGCATCTCTGGTTCCCCAAAGGGTAGAAATTGGATCCAGGCCTTGTTGAAAAGTGCTCCATCACCCTAGACTAATTTGTGGGAGTTGCCTCCATTACATTATATTGCATTCACTTCTCCTGTGGTTTTATTCATGACATCAGCAGCCATTACACCATCGTCAGCATCAGCATTGAGCCCCTATGGTGTAAATGCACTATAGGTATGCCAAGTACCAAATATAAAAGTGTCTGAATTCTAGTTTTCCCTAGACTATAGAGAACTCTTAAAGAACTCTGTTAGTTTTAGAGCATAATGGATGAAAAGAAACTGGTGGAGGCTGAGGAGGCTATTCTGAATAAGGGGTTTGCAAGACTGGGAGGACAACAGTCGTAGGAGGTCTGTAGAGTACAGATGGCTGAGCCATTAATGCAGTAGAAACGGCTTGGTCTCACACAAGCCGTTGTAACTAGACATTAATGTAAGTACTGGCTCTAGTCCGTATGTATATGAGCCCGTTCTCCAGCTGTGTGCTTTATCTAGCACTCTGAGATGCCGTATTCCCGTTTTGTAATTTTCAGAAGGGACAAAGAGTGAAACCTTTTAGCTTATGTAACTGCAGAGCATGCAGCGGGGATTCGATTAGCTCTACGGAGATTGCATCAGACTCAGTGCAGCCTGAAAAAAATAACATATCAGATAGACATCACCATTCGCCTTGCCAGAGACAGAACTCCAGATAAGCTGAGGCACTACTATACTTCTGTTCTTTAAAACACGCTGGTGAACTGAATTGTATTTTCAGGATGCATCTGTGCAATTTAAATGTTTAGTATTTGATCAGTTTATTGTTTATTTTGATTGATGTTTATTATTCAACCATTATTTCGTCCCCCAAAATGTTATTGTGTATTAATATTTTGCACAAAGATTTATAGAGGTTCCCTATAGAGGATGTGCTAATTTATTTTCACTTACAAAATCTACCGGAACATGGAATAGATCCATAATGGTGGGTAATAATATCCATAAATGCTTGGAGTTAGATTAGGTTAGGTTATAAAGCAGTCTAGCCCAACACTTCGGGGCTCAATTTGAAAAATGCATATGAGCTGTTATAGACTTTAAGCTTTAATTGGAGGGTATTTACACCCAAATCTGATGAACTGTTTAGGAATCACTTCATTTTTAACAGGCTCCAAAATAACTGGACAGGTGGCTTGCGAGTCATTCCATGGGCAGGTTTGGGTTATTGCCTCGCTATTCCACTTAACACTATGTAGATAAAAGGGACCCCTTATGAAACGATAATATATGGCAATGTATTGGAAAATATAGTGCAATATATTAAATAATACAATGTCATATATGGGAAACAAGTGCATATATTTTGCATATATTTATATAGTGATAAATATATTACAATATATTGTATAATACATAAGGAATTGCCGCTTTTCATATATTGTATGTATGGTAGTATAATATATATTTACTTATGTGACAATATATACATACTGTATATTGCCAGATGTATGTATGAAAATATTCTCACATATATAAAACTATATATATTATCATATTATGCAAACACATATGGAGAAATACATATGCATATACATATAAAATGAAATATATTACAATATATAAGTAAATATATATTATACTACCATACATACAATATATGAAAAGCGGCAATTTTCGGCCTTATGCGGCCTTATGTATTATACAATATATTGTAATATATATACCACTATATAAATATATGCAAAATATATGCACTTGTTTCCCATATATGACATTGTATTATTTAATATATTGCACTATATTTTCCAATACATTGCCATATATTATCGTTTCATAAGGGACATTAACCTAAACCGCTTTATCGTTCTTGGTTGTACGGGTGGCGGGAGCCACGGAAGCCTATCCCAGCATTCAATGGCCAGAAGGCAGTAAACACCTGGGACAGGCCGCCAATCCATCATCCACATTCACAAACACACATATCACACCTAATGGGTCAATTTAGCATCTCCAGTTCACCTGGCTGCATGTCTTTGGAAAGCAGAGCACCCAGAGGAAACAGGGAGAACATGCTCCATGCAGAAAGGACCTAGTACAACCCAGACGGGAATTTCAACCCAGGCCTTCCATGCTGTGAGGCAAAGATGCTACCCACTGTGGCACTGTGCGGCCCTGCATTTGGAAGCTGATGCTGTTAACTCTCAGTACGAAGCCCAAAGAGCCTGACTGCCAGTGATTAAAGGCCTCATTAGGCTGAAGAATTAAAAAAACAAAACATCAGAGAGACAGCAAAAACATCACGGTTTACGCAATTAACTATTCGGTAGATTTGTTGACTATAAGAATGCTCAGAAACATAAAGGAGACAGTGGAAACCAACTGCGGGGAATGGCAAAAAATCCTGTCCCTGTTGAAGACAAACATCACAAGCATGTCCTTTTAGCCACAACTCTGTGAACCCATGGGGGATTTCCACCAGAGTAGCTTGTATGGAATTCCAGATGGTGTTCATTCTGGAAATGTGGCAAAACAGTTTGAGACTTTTCAGTCGGATTCCTTTTTCCACTGTTGCTTGATGGTTGCAGCTTGTCCAAATAATTTTAGGCGGTCACGGAGGGAAACCCCTAGAATCTGCTGAGGCATTGTGTTTAAAAGACTACATGCTTGTTCATGTCTAGTATGAGGTTCAACATTTCAGATCTATATATACAGTGAGGAAAATAAGTATTTGAACACCCTGTGACTTTGCAAGTTCTCCCACTTAGAAATCATGGAGGGGTCTGAAATTTTCATCTTAGGTGCATGTCCACTGTGAGAGACATAATCTTAAAAAAAAATCCGGAAATTACAATGTATGATTTTTTAATAATTTATTTGTGTTAAGTTATAAGTTAAGTATTTGAACACCTGTGAAAATCAGTGTTAATATTTGGTACAGTAGCCTTTGTTTGCAATTACAGAGGTCAAACGTTTCCCGTACGTTTTCACCAGGTTTGCACACACTGCAGCAGGGATTTTGGCCTATTCCTCCACACAGATCTTCTCCAGATCAGCCAGGTTTCTGGGCTGTCACTGAGAAACACGGAGTTTGAGCTCCCTCCAAAGATTTTCTATAGGGTTTAGGTCTGGAGACTGGCTAGGCCACTCCAGAACCTTGATATGCTTCTTACGAAGCCACTCCTTGGTTATCCTGGCTGTGTGCTTTGGGTCATTGTCATGTTGGAAGACCCAGTCACGACCCATCTTCAATGCTCTAACTGAGGGAAGGAGGTTGTTCCCCAAAATCTCACAATACATGGCCCCGGTCATCCTCTCCTTAATACAGTGCAGTCGTCCTGTCCCATGTGCAGAAAAACACCCCCACAGCATGATGCCTCCACCCCCATGCTTCACAGTAGGGATGGTGTTTTTGGGATGGTACTCATCATTCTTCGTACTCCAAACACAGCGAGTGGAATTAAGACCATCTGACCACAGAACTTTCTCCCATGACTCCTCTGGATCATCTAAATGGTCATGGGTAAACTTAAGACGGGCCTGGACGTGTGCTGATTTAAGCAGGGGAAACTTCAGACCCCTCCATGATTTCTAAGTGGGAGAACTTGCAAAGTCGCAGGGTGTTCAAATACTTATTTTCCTCACTGTATATAGAGTACTGGCAGGATTAATGATTGGAGGACCATGGACATCAAATTCATGCACCTGTTCAACTTGGACCCCGTCATGGTTAAGGTTAACCTGTGATTTCATGATGGTGCTGTACCTAATATGAACCTGCTGAACCTATTTGGTTCAACTTTCTCTATGAACACAGTTTGTTTCCACTCACACTTTGCCGTATTGGCCGTTTAACCAGAGTAGACTGAGTGATTTATTCTAGGCTCTGATTCTCATGGTTTTGATCCTGCTGTGATGTCGACCCTGTTTTTCAGACATTCCCATTTGGCTCTGTTTGTTGTGGTTTTCCTTATTGGTTTTGATATTTGCTTTGGCCCTGGTCACGCTTTTGACACAGTAGTTCTCTCATTTTGGTTTTGACCCTAGCCTGGTGTTTGGCTTCGTGTTTGGATTGTCTCTGATGCATTAAAGCTTCTGAGCTTCTGTCTTGGAACACTGTGTGAAAGTAAACCATCAAGAGGAAAGGCCAGAGTAAAGTACAGAGAGTTTAGCCCAAGATGCACACCAAAATCAGAGTGACCAAACTAGAGTTGAACAAAAAACATCAAACAAATCCTGTACAGGTCTAGAACATCTTATGGACATACGAGACAGAGTACCGGAACCCACGCAGCAGTCCATTTGGCCTTTTCGGCTGAGCTGCCTCTCTGAAGCAAAACAACAAATTGCTAATAACTGCTAAAACTAGACCAAATTAAATCACTATATCATCCAAACTTGGGGCTGAGGCCGGTTGCATGCACAGAGTGGCTCTATTAAGGGCAGTACAACACTTAGAGTCCAGACAGGGTCAAAAGACAGGTTGGCAAGAGACAAATACATCACTGTAAAAAAACAGGAGACAACAGCAGGGGTCAAAACCAGAGAACACACAACAGAAGCCCAGAGCTCAGTTACAAATACAGAGACACTGCAACAAGACAGGGCAAACAAAGGGGTGGATATGGCAGTCTTAATGAGTCCTAGATCAGCTACAAAACAGCCATAAATATCTCAGTATGTTTGTAACACATTGCACAGTTGTGCCTTATATTAGAGATTCATAAACCCCCGTCTTAACTAGCCAGCTATACAGGGGCATGTACCATACAGGTAAACATCTTTTCTAATTAATCTAGTGTTGGAAGAATGTGTTAGTGTTCACGCTAAACTCAAATTGCAAAATGGAATTGCCACCTTAACTACTTTACAAAAACCTATATCCTCCAATAACGTGTTTAGCTTTTTAAAATCATTAATCACACAAATTGTAAACCATTTCCAGAGTGATTTAGAAAGGGACTTAAAAAACCAACAGGAATGTTTAGTAAAAAATATGCACATTGTCTTAACATGTACGCCACCATTGTTTAATGTACTGATGTCATATGGTTGCAGTGAAAAAGTGGAAAATAATACAGTCTAAAAAGTTTTCTTTAGTAATGCTATGTTCTAACTGAAACTGGAAAGGTCTAATGGAGCATCAGCAGGGATAAAGCCCAGCCTTTTGTGATGACTGTCGGTTCCAGACTTCAGGAAGTCTTTAACTGCAAAGAATCTGCAACTGAGCTTAAAACATTAAACTTAATTTATGATTATGTTAGTTTGTCCAGTTACTCCTTATACCAGCTAGAACTCAGAATAAGCTGTGTTATACCAGCTAGCACTCAGAATAAGCTGTGTTATACCAGCTAGAACTCAGAATAAGCTGTGTTATACCAGCTAGCACTCAGAATAAGCTGTGTTATACCAGCTAGCACTCTGAATGCTCTTCTATGTGTTATACCAGCTAGCACTATGAATGCTCTTCTATGTGTTATGCTAGCTAGCACTCTGAATGCTCTTCTATGTGTTATACCAGCTAGCACTATGAATGCTCTTCTATGTGTTATACCAGCTAGCACTCTGAATGCTCTTCTATGTGTTATACCATACCAGCTAGCACTCTGAATGCTTTCTATGTGTTATACTAGCTGAAGCCCTCTGACCATGCTCTATTCTATGTGTTACGCCAGCTAGCACTCTATGCCAGCTAGCACTAGCACTCTGAATGTTCTTCTATGTGTTATACCAGCTAGCACTCTGAATGTTCTTCTATGTTTTATACCAGCTAGCCCTCTGAATGATCCTTTGTGTTATACCAGCTAGCACTCTGAATGCTATTCTATGTGTTACACCAGCTAGCACTCTGAATGCTCTTCTATGTGTTATACCAGCTAGCACTATGAATGCTCTTCTATGTGTTATACCAGCTAGCACTCTGAATGCTCTTCTATGTGTTATACTAGCTAGCCCTCTGAATGCTATTCTATGTGTTATGCCAGCTAGCACTCTGAATGTTCTTCTATGTGTTATACCAGCTAGCCCTCTGAATGTTCTTCTATGTGTTATACCAGCTAGCACTCTGAATGTTCTTCTATGTGTTATACTAGCTAGCCCTCTGAATGCTATTCTATGTGTTATGCCAGCTAGCACTCTGAATGTTCTTCTATGTGTTATACTAGCTAGCCCTCTGAATGCTCTTCTGTCTTATACCAGCTAGCCCTCTGAATGATCTACATGTTATACCAGCTAGCACTCTGAATGTTCTTCTATGTGTTATACCAACTAGCCCTCTGAATGATCCTTTATGTGTTATACCAGCTAGCCCTCTGAATGCTATTCTATGTGTTATGCCAGCTAGCACTCTTAATGCTCTTCTATGTGTTAAAGAAACCTTCCTTTTTAGAATGAATGGGCTTTACTGTTTGTGTTTTTAGGTTGATTTTTTTCTATGTTTTTCTCTGGGCTCATGTGAACTTGGTGTCAGGTGACACATCAAAAATAGATAAGTAGAATTTCTTCTGGTGATGATTCTCCAACAGAACAAAGAAAGGCTTCAGCTGAGCTTCCGATACTCTACAGCTATGTGCAGAAATATAGCATTGTATCACTTTCATCTTTCATCATTTTTTGAGGACCAAACCCAGAGAACATCTCCAGCACGCCTGCAGGAGGTATAACTATAATAAATTATAGAAGTGGGAGCAGGAGCAGTAGACGCTGAAATTAATCCGAAGGCTGTTGAGTCAGGAAGGCTTGAACCTCCTCAGAGTTTCATGTGGTATATATCCTCAGCTTTTAATTGTATTAAACACCTTAATACAGCAAATGTATTAGACATTTTTATTATGTCATGGTCTGTACCATCATTTGATCCAGCACTGCTATTATCTGTGTACTAGTTAATATGTACAGTACAACCTGTTGCACATTTCGTTCTAATTCAATTACAGCTTAGGAACTCATTAGTAGCTTAGTCCCGCCCAGTCTACAGCCATTTAGCTCCACCTATTCAGTCTACTGTAGTTTAGCCCTGCCCATTCAGTCTATAGCAGTTTATTCTCAAACACCCATCAGCCTACGGCCGTGTATCCCCACCCACCTTCCCAGCATACAGTAGTAGGTTTGGTCAGCCTACAGAAGTTTAACTCTGCTCATTCAGTCTGCAGCAGTGTAGTTCCACCCATTTCGTCTACAGGAATTTAGCCCTGCCCATTCATCCTACAGCACTGTAGCTCTACTTATTCAACCTACAGCAGTTTAGCCTCACCCAGCCAACCTAGAGAGGTTTACCTTTGCCCCCTCAGCCTATAGCACTTTAAATCCACCCATTCACACTGTAGTCGGCGTGTTTTAGCTCAGACTAATTTCTAGATGAGGCACAACACAAGGCAGCCAATCAGAACAGAGCTTGTTTATGTGCAATCAGCACACACAATGCAATCTTGAAAGTACAGTAACAAAAAAGATGGAGGTGGGAAAAGGTCTGCACCGAAAGGACATTTATGGCCGAAGCCAAAACCAAAGCCGATGGACGAATAGCGAACGCGGTTGTACACAGGGTTTTAATAATTTGGTCACTTTTTCATCACTACATAAACTAAATCCCAGATAGCAAGCGAATGTGGGCCACATCTGGCAAAGATATGGCACTGCTGGACCACTGTTGGCACTGGCAAAAATGGCCCACATATTTTCAACATGCATTTGGCCCACCTGTCCCAAGACCGATCTGGTCCACTTCTGGCACAGATACAGCAGAGCTGCCTGCTTTTGGCTGAGGCGTGGCCCTAATCTGGCGTCTGCATTCACAAAGAGCGCCCCACTCCACACTGGCTGCAAATTTATGGTGTCGTTGTGAAACTGAGATTGTGTTTCTTTAAGGAGGATGCAGGCACCGAGAAAACGACCGACAGAGAAAAGCATGCCAGAGAGCGAGAGAGAGAGATAGAGAGAGTGTGCATGCGAGAAGCTGCTGTCTGTCTGCCTGGCTGTGATGGCTCTGTTCTGTTCTTTACTCTGTCTGGAGCTCCAGTTGGTTCTAATGCTTGAAACTAAATGAAAGCTGGGAAATGTCAGTGTGCTGCGTTGTGACTCGCTGTGGAGAAATAGGGCATCATTGATCGGTAGAAATGATATAATAATTATAGTCTTTTCACTGAACACGTTTTTTGGCTGAACACGGAGACACAGAGTTTTTGTTGTTGCCATTTTTGGCCGAATAATTTTGGCCTAGTTGGAAAATGGAATTATGACTGCTTTTTGTCAATAAAACCACACAAGTGGCATAAAGGGACTAACAACAAACGAGGGCATCATGCTTTGGAGTTTAGACTTCCGCACGTTTTTCTGAGAGTGAAAACTATAATGGAGGATAGTAAGGTCCAAAAATGACATTTTACCCATAAACCTTAACAGAAAACTAGCAATACCACATCTTTTATGGCATTTAGCTGATGCTCTTATCCAGAGCGACTAACTCTAACAAGGTTAATCATATTACAGGGAGGCCAATGGAGTGTTAGGAGTCTTGCCCAAGGACTCTTATTGGTGTAGCACAGACCAGGATTCAATCCCAGGTCTCCCACCTGAGGTGGTGGCTCCTTGGTGGGTAGCGGTTTTATCTGCAGAGCTACACCAACCAGACATCAGGGGGTGTATTCATAACCATTTCATGTAGCAACTTTCCGTTAAAGAGCTTTAAGAGATGCATGCCTGATCACCACTGCTGTAAACAATAGTGACTCATTCTGTAACAGTGTGCGAAACATCTGGTTGGCTGGCAACTCCAGCATTGGAGGGTTGTCCCAATTGCTATAGCAGATGCTGTAATGCTATTAAACGTTTGGTTGAACAGAGCCCCTTCTGGTAATGAGCTCATCCTTATATTATGGTGGTCTCCTGTTCCATCTTCAGTTTGAGAAATTAGTAATAGTGCACTCTTTCCACCAGCTATGTGAAAATGTGAAAATTTGTGTTGTTGTTATGTACGTCATTGTTCGTAAACCAAGCTGCACCTTAATAGTGGTATGTCCCAAGCTAATTATGGGAGGAGCTTGAGGTTCAAACGGACTGAGCTGGGTTATAATAGGAGGTCTCTCGCTCTCTTTTATGCTTACAGGACAATGTATAGGTCTATGTGGCTTGGCAGCCGATAGACTTAGATGGCCTGTAATTGTTTTTAATGTTTGTCTAGTGACTGTGTGAAGCTGACAGCCATAATGATAGTGATTTTCATCATTACGATGGTTTGTACTTTGTTCTTGTGTGATTTGTACTGCAAATAAAGACGCTGGAACTGACACGGAGGGGTCTTTGCAATTTCCTTGAGGTGAACCTTCCATTATTTATCACTCCTGGTCATACAAAATCTCCACATGGGTGAACAATGAGCAAACAATGAGCTTCTACATAAAAATCTATTATTCTTTAACAGACGGCACAATGTAATTCCGATTTTTAGACATTCGGGGTCCACAAGTCAGTTTGTCAGGTTCAGGGCCCCTTCATTTGGCACCTTGCTTGCCCAATCTCTCTAGAATGGAGCATTTCAAACCAAATTTGAATTACTCAATTCTGCAGATATGTTGGAAGGCCTGGGAAAATTCCGCACCTCCACTCCACAGTACTCAGACCAAGATTTAATGTTGGTTAAACAACGATAAGTGTATTTTTGAGTTATTAACGATGCTCTGATGGACCTGAAACAGCATATCAGGCTTAAATTAGGACTGTTTAGCACATCCAGAAAGATGAAGTGTAAAAAGCCCACAGCTGAAGCATAGAAACACCTCACGGCAGGTGATACATTAGCCCCAGTGCTGCTGCTGAAAGGTGTACTGTAGTCATTCATGTCAAAGTGCTGATATAAGATCTTTGTAAATGTTACCTGGGTACAGAACATGAAAAAATGCTTTTACTTACTAAAGCTGGATTAAATTTACAAGTCCAGTGTATGTGCTTGATAAGCAAGCAGCACAGAAACATCCTACTACACTATCGTAAAGAATCATGAGTCCACTGCGCAGATAAAATCAGAAAACAGAGCAAAAGAAGTGTCTTCTCTATCACAGCTCTGAATACTTTCCTGCATACGTAGGCAGTTTCCAGAGCTTAGAGCTGATGTATGGTTAAAATTGCCACTTTGGAGTTGATCACGGTTGAAAGCAATTCTTGAGTGACTGTCTCACTCTCCACAAGACACTGAACACTGTCAGCTAAATCATTTCAAATGGAACCACTGTTCTAACCTTGAAAATGCCTAGTGGAAATTAAAGCGATGCTTTCGGCGATGCCAGCTGTGAGCCAGAACCCCAAAGAACCCTCACTTGAAGAGGTTTTATCAAGTATGCTGATAATTCTGTTAAGTCCACTTTATTACAAACTTCTGCTTTGCCAGTGAGTGAATGTAAAAGGTAGGTGTTTCTAATCAAGTGGCCAGTGACTGGAAATACAAGATAGGTGTTTCTAATAAAGTGACCAGTGAGTGAATGTAAAAGGTAGGTGTTTCTAATAAAGTGACCAGTGACTGGAAATACAAGATAGGTGTTTCTTATAAAGTGGCCAGTGAGTGGAAATACAAGGTAGGTGTTTACAATAAAGTGGCCAGTAAGTGGAAATACAAGAAGGGTGTTTCTAATAAAGTGGCCAGCGAGGGGAAATACAAGGTAGGTGTTTTCAATAAAGTGGCCAGTGAGTGAATGTAAAAGGTAGGTGTTTCTAATCAAGTGGCCAGTGACTGGAAATACAAGATAGGTGTTTCTAATAAAGTGGCCAGTGACTGGAAATACAAGATAGGTGTTTCTTATAAAGTGGCCAGTGAGTGAAAGTACAAGGTAGGTTTTTCTAACAATGTGGCCAGTGAGTGGAAATACAAGGTAGGTGTTTCTAATAAATTGGCCAGCGAGGGGAAATACAAGGTAGGTGTTTTCAATAAAGTGGCCAGTGAGTGGAAGCACAAGGTAGGTGTTTCTAATAAAATGGCCAGTTGGTGCAAGTACATGGTAGGTGTTTCTAATAAAATGGCCAGTGAGTGGAAATACAAGAAAGGTGTTTCTAATAAAGTGACCAGTTAGTGCAAGTAAATGTAGGTGTTTCTAATAAAATGGCCAGTTGGTGCAAGTACAAGGTAGGTGTTTCTAATAAAATGGCCAGTTGGTGCAAGTACAAGGTAGGTGTTTCTAATAAAATGGCCAGTGAGTGGAAGTACAAGGTAGGTGTTTCTAATAAAATGGCCAGTTAGTAGAAGCACAAGGTAGGTGTTTCTAATAAAATGGCCAGTGAGTGGAAGTACAAGGTAGGTGTTTCTAATAAAATGGCCAGTTGGTGCAAGTACAAGGTAGGTGTTTCTAATAAAATGGCCAGTTAGTGGAAGCACAAGGTAGGTGTTTCTAATAAAATGGCCAGTGAGTGCAAGTACAACATAGGTGTTTCTTATAAAGAGGCCATGTTCAAGTGACATTAGTTCTCTCAGTTTTAGAATGGTGAGGTTCGGACGTACAGAAAAGGAGAAGTCTCAGTATTGGATTTGCTCTGTGTGTCTCTTAAGCACAACATAAAGGTCAGGAAAAGAAAGCGTCTTCAGAAGCCTAGTTGAATCGTCCAGGAAAGGCTGCTGTTTTTTCAGAGCAGGTTTTAACAGTGCACTTCAGCAATTATGTGTGATTATTGGCTTTCTACAGCAGGTCAAATCTGCCTGGCGAGGCTGAGTGAAAGCACTAAAGGGTAGCTAAGCCTTTTGTTTCTGTGTGCGAGGCAGTGCGTAGCTGCTTTCAAGCCATCAGACACCCACTTTAAACTCCTTTGACCACTAAAAAAAATCTCTCGCCCATCACTGATCTCAGATTCAGATTCAGACAGAAACCTTCCTGTCCTTATCCTCAGAAAGACCGAAGAGAACAGATCTCTATTCAGCACGCAATAACTAAGAGTGGAGATGTGGAGGTACAGTCGATGAGCTGCGGAGTTTGTGTTCATTCTGTTCTGGCCAACTTGTGAAAAGTTTGAGTGTCATGAAGAACAAAGCCTGTTGCCCTGACTCAGCTGGAGTTGTGGAGTTCCTGTTTGAATTTGATTGGTGTTTTATTTAACAATGGCCTCAAGGGCTGGGTAAAGGTGAACAGTCAGAACTGACCACCAGAGCTTCCTCACTGTAGGGGTCCAGCAGTCATGAATGTACATCTCTCTTCTTGCATGCTGCACATGAATTCTCCCACCCAACGACTCAAATGACCCGATCACTGCTCTCTACATCTCCTTTGATACTCATTTATATTTCATACCTCACAGACAGGCATTGGTCTTTCTAATGAGGGGTCTATGTACTGCAGCCCTACTATAACATTCCTCTTATGGAGATGTGGATCGACTGTTCTTGCCAACAGTGTCATCCTGTCCTGCACTGATTCAGTTCTCAGTCACCTGATAAACAGTTGCTCCTTTGTTTTTCCTTACACATAGCCGTAAAACCGAAACATCATGATCACTGAATGTCTGCTTTGCACAACGCTGTTGTAATTTTGTGTTATTATTTCTTATTTATTTATTTATTTTTAATTTGTATCTGTGCTGTTTTTGTGAAATCGCTACTGGCTGCTAAATTTCCTTCTATCTATCTATCTATCTATCTATCTATCTATCTATCTATCTATCTATCTATCTATCTCTCAATTTCCATTTCAAAGGTTTCAGACCGGACTCAGACCCACATCTCAAAGAATTAAGATTTGACCTAGACTTACACCTCGGAGGCTTGAAACTCTGCCCTTGCCTCAGAGACCTAATTAGGTCTCAACTCACAGAGTCTCAAGACTCAACTCAAACTTACACCAAAGACTTGACTTAGACTTTCACACCAGAGACTTGAGACTCAACCTCAGAGACAACACTCAGACTCAGCCCTTAAAGACTTCATTCAGACTCAGACCTCAGAGACTTACTAGCCAACTCTGACTTGCACATCAGAGACTCAAGACCCAACTCTGACTCTGTGCTGCTCCGTCCTTACGTTAACTCTCTACGCTAAACTCTTCACTTATATAATTTCTCCAAGGACCAGGTCACCATGTGTTTCACACCACGTGTGAAACTATAAAACAGTGAAAGACTGATGTTAGTTTTCCTTACACAAGAAACTTCAAAACACAGCCAATGAGAGGTACAAATATACAACAAAGTCTGTGTTCAAACTACCCACAACTCCGAAGGAAGAACATATAATAGCCTACCATAGAACATCATGGTTTCCTAACATACAACCCAATGATAACTGCTTAAAATATAAAATATACACACAAAGTTTTTACTAATGGTCTAAATGTCCTTGTACTCACTGGCATTGCCACTCAGAGGTGTAGAAAAGCAGGATGGACACTGATATGTAGCAGCAGAGAACAACCCTCATGCAGCAAGCAAGCAAAAGACATACAATTCCTGTACAGCTTCCTGTTTCCTGTTTTGTCACAGCATAAAACAAACCACTAGGTGGCGCTTAAGCCAACGTTTCAATTATTAGTCCTTCACAGACTCGCACCTCAGATGTTCAAGGCCCATTTTGACTCCGAGACTCAAGACCCAACTTAGACTTGCACCTCAGAGATTTAACTTGGACTCAAGACCTCTCAGACTCTAACCTTGAGACTTGCATCTCAGTTGACACTTAATTCAGACTAGAGAGTTAACTTCAACCCCTTACCTCAGCGACTCACAGCTCCTCAGATTCACGTTTCAGAGACTAGAGACTTAACTTGGTCTCAGTCCTCAGCGACTCACAGCTCCTCAGATTCACGTTTCAGAGACTATAGACTTAACTTGGTCTCAGTCCTCAGCGACTCGCAGCTCCTCAGATTCACGTTTCAGAGACTTAACTTGGTCTCAGTCCTCAGCGACTCGCAGCTCCTCAGATTCACGTTTCAGAGACTTAACTTGGTCTCAGTCCTCAGCGACTCGCAGCTCCTCAGCTCCTCAGACTTTCACAGCTCCTCAGATTCACGTTTTCAGAGACTCCTAGACGTTTCAGAGACTATAGACTTAACTTGGTCTCAGTCCTCAGCGACTCGCAGCTCCTCAGATTCACGTTTCAGAGACTTAACTTGGTCTCAGTCCTCAGCGACTCGCAGCTCCTCAGATTCACGTTTCAGAGACTATAGACTTAACTTGGTCTCAGTCCTCAGCGACTCGCAGCTCCTCAGATTCACGTTTCAGAGACTTAACTTGGTCTCAGTCCTCAGCGACTTGGTCTCAGTCCTCAGCGACTCGCAGCTCCTCAGATTCACATTTAAAAGACTTAACTTGGTCTCAGTCCTCAGCGACTACGTTTAGACTTAGTCCTTGGTCTCACAGTCTCTCCTCAGCGACTCACATTCACACAGCTTGGTTGACTTCTACAGGATACGAGGGATCACTGAAATTTGATGTGCATGACAATGATGCAGACTGCATGACTTTCACTATCACTATATCTCAACCCAGATAAACAGATATGTAGGATTTGGGGCCGACGCATTAGACCACATTCTCCACCACCTTCTTCAAACCACCAAATATGGGAATACCTTCTATTAGAATGGTGCTGTATCCTTCTAATTCCAAAGAATGCCACAGACTTGTAGAATCTCTGCCAAGCTATTCCAGTAGCCCTACAGCTTTCTAAGACTGTTAATGTTATATTGTCTTTGGCTTTTATTTGTCACCTGTCTGTAAAAGCCGAGGTCAGTTTTGTCATTGTTCCTATTGAAACCCTAGGGCCAGCAGTGTTTGTGACGGAGGCTCCAGTCAGCTACATCTCAGTAATGAACACTCTTTCAAAGTCACTTAGATCTTTTCCTCCTGCCACCTTAATTCAAAACTGAGGTCAACTAGACCAGCTCAGCATTTTATACATGTCACAGAGCATGGTGGAATGAACTGCATTCATTTACTGCAGCTTGGTGAGACTAATTTGCACCAAAGCACCATTAAGGCTGTTTTCCGTTAATGCTTGACTGTGTCGTTGACTAATTTCACTTAAATCGAAGCTCAGTATAAGACTAAAGGTGCTAAATCTCTCCATCATCACATGTTCAGAAGCTGTCAGCGTTGCGTGTGGCGAACCGGGTAGAAAGGAGCTTTTAAAGCAAGGTAGCTCGTTAAACTCAGAGCCTTTTCTTTAGAGCAGTGCTGTGTACCGGGGCTTATCAATAATTGGGTCTGTCGGGAGCGGAGTGAAGTTTAAATCCACATCCAGCTCCCCCGAGCAGAATCAATGACAGAAAACCCCTTTTCATTTACCATTCATTGACATTTAAAGTTTTACCTCATTAGGCTCTGTAGCACTGAGGCTAATTGTCAGGAGGAGAAGTATCGGTGCATTGTTACAGTGACAGCGGTGCACTGGATATTTATTTGTGGTCTGCTTTTGTAATGCTTTCTTCCCTTATATAACGCAGCGTAAAGTACAAGTGGAGCAAGTGATGGAGTGACTGAAGAAGGAAACAAAATCCAAACATCAGTAAACAACAGATGTTTGCCCCTTAGCCCACATCACTCACTTTTTTCTCTTTTCTTTTATTTCTAGAGACAGGTTTAGTACATGGCCAAGGGGAAGGAAATTTAGAAAAGCAACCAAAAGCCAGACGTTCTGTTTGTGACGAAATGGTCGCTGATGTTAAATTTGCACTAATGGCTTTATTATAGAGTGATATAGCTGGCAAATCTCAACGGTACAAAGACAAAAGTCTTGGAAAAATTGACCCAGTCGTTACTCTAATATACTACATGCTCTAAATCAGCTAATACATGTTTGTTGTCTGAATTCCATAGCTAGAAAAAAGGCATAGGCCAGCATGGCCAGGTATCAGCAAGTCATACAGCATATTGTAACGAATGGAAGTATGGTGTTAGGTGGGTGCTCTCGTAGAGAGGTGGATACTTAGCTTCCATGAAGAGACACGCAGGGAACACGTTGTGAAGGGGGTTCGGAGCCAGTTTAATGAACAATGAGAGCACCGAGACTTCGCTCGTCACAAGTTCCCAGATAACACCAGTTGGAGAACCCAGGCTACAACCTAGTACAGTTCACCACACGCACATTCTCTCCCGCGCTTTCCTCCACACTCTCCATTATTCCCTCCGGCTCTCCTCGGCACATGCGCACTGCACCTGCCTTAAAGTGACCGTTACAATATGTTGTGTGTTGGATGCTGGTATGCTGGTTAACCCGGGTGACCAGCTAAACCAGCACTATACCAGCTTAATCCAGCACAGACAAGCTAAACCTGTCATCAACTGGCATCAGGTAAACTGCATGTCTACAGCCATGGGCAAAGCAGACTTTCACCTTGCTACAGCTGGGGCGAACTCAGCTAATTATGCACAGTGTATGTAGTTTAATACTTAAGGGTAGCAAGCTAGCTTTTGGGCTAATCGATTATTTTGAATATTGGATCATTTTCAGGTGGTCTCTTTAAATTTTTCAGAGCTGTATGTGTGGACCATAGTGAGGATATGATAGAGAGAAACGCATCTCTATCATATAATACTGAACTAGAATGTCAGTATGTGGCCGTTGAACAATCACCCAAATGCTACACTCCAGAACAAACATGATGGCAACTGGGAAAGTTAATCTGGAGAGACATAGCAAAGACCTCAAAGAAAAAGAATGTACACGATTTGCATGGCTAGCAGTGTGGAACTACGGGGCTGAGACACAGAAGGCACAAGCTAACCCTAACCCATTTAATACTGTTTACTTGTACACTAGCCCACAGAAGGCTAGCTTAATGTTAACTGTACCACATTGGCTAATTAGGTAGCTCACCATGCTAACTAGCAGTTAGTTCAGTTCTTAGTCAAGCTACAGTGTCTTTGTCGTGTTCATTTTATATATATATATATATATATATATATATATATATATATATATATATATATATATATATATATATATATATGAAACATGTCAAAGACACTGTAGCTTGACTAAGACTAAGACTTGACTAAGACCTCCAAAAATCTCCATCCCATACCTATATATATATATATACTCCAAAAATCTCAATCCCATACCTATATATATACTATATATATACTGTAGCTTGACTAAGACTAAGACTTGACTAAGACTTTCAAAAATCTCCATCCCATACCTATATATATATATATATATATATATATATATATATATATATATATATATATATACACACTATACATATACTGTAGCTTGACTAAGACTAAGACTTGACTAAGACCTCCAAAAATCTCCATCCCATACCTATATATATATATAGACATTTAGACATTAGACATTTAAGAACAGGAACATGTTCAAGCTGTGGAGCATTTTCTATATTACCCATTGGTACCAAGCTAGTCAGTTAGTCAGTTAGCCAATTAGCATGTTAGCTATCTGCTGAGATACGCAGCTCACTCTAAACTATTCCAGTTCCAAAGAATATTGAGCAGTAGACTGCTAACGGCATACAAAAGTCTCACATTATTCTCTAAAATCACACAAAAATACACACGTGTGACTGAGAAATAATTAAGGGATAGAACACGACAGGGAGCGTTTATCACCAATCAAGTCATTTGGTTGCAATGAGTGCTGTAGATCACAGAGCTATTAGATTAGATGGTAGTCCATTGTGAGATAAATGCAGGAGGGCGAAATAATACCGTAATGACAATAATGATGGTAATAAATGGATTTTTGAAAGATACATCTCCATGTATGGTTGTAAAAAGCCCATTTCTCCACAATAATTTATTCAGCTGACTACAACAGTGTTGAAGAGGCTGGCTGAGATGAGGCTGGTGTGAGAGTGAGTGAGCAGTAGCTCAGAAACCGGCCTGTACATGAAGGAGCACACAATGTGAAAGGTCAATTAGCTCTGCTGGAGGTTTCTATCAGAGGTCGGAGCAGATTCTGTACAGGGTTTGGATCCACAAATGAGCACATTTCCCCAAGAGGGTTCTAGGAAGCTGTGAGTGATCGTTCATGCAGCACTACTTAAGATTGAGTTAAAACTGAAAGTAATGGAAGCTTTAGTCAAAGTTCTGGCAGGAAGACTTGAGGTTAGGGTGGTTCCACGTCCTGTTTTAGGCCAGACAGTCTGGTCTTTCAACCCCAGTCCTCCGTCTGGCGCACTACCTGCACGGATGCCTTTCAGTCCTCTTTTCGGGATGAGCTATTTAAAGTGTTCATTGGCTCATTCATGAAATGTGTACCACTGTCTCACGTCCATGTCAGAAGACATGCCTTGCATTTCCCTGATTTACCAAGGTCATGTGACGTCGTGACACGCTGACCAGCTAACCACAGGTCAGCCTCTAAATGCTATTCCACACAGTTAGGTGACTAAAGCAATCATATATGTGTTATGTAGGTTAGGATTTTATTCTGTTCTAGGATCATTCCCGACCATTCTCCTTTTTTGGAGTTATTAAAGTGGTCACCCGACTTGTGGTGTCATTTATGCATTCATTACTTCCAACAAATAGCTGGCCTACACCTGTCTTTAAGATGACTCGCTATCCCCCTTATGTTTTCAAGTGCTGATGTATTGGTTTTCCTCTGCTTCCTCCTGCCACCAGCAGTTTGGCCTTGCCCAGTTGTCGTGTGCCACCAATGCCATCCTGAACCAGCACTATTTACATTTATGGCATTTAGCTCGCACTCTTATCCAGAGCAACTTATAGGGTTAAACATATTACAGGGAGGCCAGTGTAGTGTTAGGACCCAAGGACTCTTGTTGGTCACCCAGACCGGGATTCAAACCCCAGTCTCCCATATGTGGTTGTCGGAGAGAGGGGGTGGGGTGCCCCTGGAGGGTAGTGGTATTATCCACTGAGCACGATACAGGTTTTTTTGTTTAAGACCTGGACTATGTATGGGGCCTGAGTGGGATTATCAAAGACATGTTAATTTCCAAATAATAATTGTATCCTCCAAATTCTATAATCACATCGAGCATCACAATTATCTGCCTTCACTCTGGCTTCATGAGTCTTTCTGGCAGAAACGTTGCTACTGAGTAAGGAGAAAGGCTGGTCCAGCCCATGCATAAGTCTCTTAACCATCTCAAAACAGAATTTAATTTGCTCACACATCCTCAAAATACACGGAAGGAAATTTTGTGCAGCTTAAAAGGTTCTCACTTCAGCTATGCTGTGGTTGCTATGGTAGAAATGAGGGATGAATAAAGACCCATAGAAGGTGTGGGTCAGTATGGCTGAGTTTGGGAGCTGAGTGAGTAACATGCAGTTTGGTGGAACAACTGAGTTGTGAAAGGGGGCTAAAATGAGTTGGGATTGCTATGAGATAGGCAAAGAGGGATTGTAAAAAAAAAAAAAAAAAGTCAACATATTGAATTCTTGCCTTTGGCTCCACCCTGATGATGGTGTAATCAGACATGGCGTCTGTTGGTAATGCAGAAGCAGATTTTAGCTATCCTTGCGATGATCCCACAGTGGGGAAATTTAGTCTCCGCATTTAACCCATCCGGTGAAGTGAAACACCCACATACACACTCACTAGTGAACACACACACTGAGCGGGGCAGTGGAGCACACGTCCCCCGAGTGGTGGGACAGACCCTGAGGTAGGAGGGCACGCCCGGTTTGGGGGAGCAGGACGGGGAGCAGTTAGGTGCCTTGCCTTAAGGGCCCGTCAGTCCTCTTTTCGGGATGAGCTATTTAAAGTGTTCATTGGCTCATTCATGAAATGTGTACCACTGTCTCACGTCCATGTCAGAAGACATGCCTTGCATTTCCCTGATTTACCAAGGTCATGTGACGTCGTGACACGCTGACCAGCTAACCACAGGTCAGCCTCTAAATGCTATTCCACACAGTTAGGTGACTAAAGCAATCATATATGTGTTATGTAGGTTAGGATTTTATTCTGTTCTAGGATCATTCCCGACCATTCTCCTTTTTTGGAGTTATTAAAGTGGTCACCCGACTTGTGGTGTCATTTATGCGTTCATTACTTCCAACAAATAGCTGGCCTACACCTGTCTTTAAGATGACTCGCTATCCCCCTTATGTTTTCAAGTGCTGATGTATTGGTTTTCCTCTGCTTCCTCCTGCCACCAGCAGTTTGGCCTTGCCCAGTTGTCGTGTGCCACCAATGCCATCCTGAACCAGCACTATTTACATTTATGGCATTTAGGTGCCACTCTTATCCAGAGCAACTTATAGGGTTAAACATATTACAGGGAGGCCAGTGTAGTGTTAGGACCCAAGGACTCTTGTTGGTCACCCAGACCGGGATTCAAACCCCAGTCTCCCATATGTGGTTGTCGCTCCCTGGAGGGTAGTGGTATTATCCACTGAGCTACAACGTTTAAGACCTGGACTATGTATGGGGCCTACATCAAAGACATGTTAATTTCCAAATAATAATTGTATCCTCCAAATTCTATAATCACATCGAGCATCACAATTATCTGCCTTCACTCCGGCTTCATGAGTCTTTCTGGCAGAAACGTTACTACTGAGTAAGGAGAATAAGAGCAGGCTAAATTATGGTGAGTGTGCACAGCTGCGAGTCCCCCTGTAAAATCTGAAATAATCATTTAAAATTCAAAGACGTTGAAGTTTTTAGACCACGTTGTACATCTGTACATATTAACAGGCTGAAAAGATGGTCCAGCCCATGCATAAGTCTCTAACCATCTCAAAACAGAATTTAATCTGCTCACATCCTCAAAAGACACGGAAGGAAATTTTGTGCAGCTTAAAAGGTTCTCACTTCCAGCTAGGCTGTGGTTGCTATGGTAGGAATGAGGGATGAATAAAGACCCATAGAAGAGTGTGGGTCAGTATGGCTGAGTTTGGGGAGCTGAGTGAGTACATGCAGTTTGGTGGAAACAACTGAGTGTGAAAGGGGGCTAAAATGAGTGGGATTCTATGAGGGCAAAAGAGGGATTGTAAAAAAAAAAAAAAAAAAGTCAACATTGAATTCTTGCCTTTGGCTCCACCCTGAGATGGTGTATCAGAAATGGCGTCTGTTGGTAATGCAGAAGTAGATTTTATCCCTTAATGATCCCACAGTGGGGAAATTTAGTCTCCGCATTTAACCCATCCATGAAATGAAACACCCACATACACACTCACTAGTGAACACACACACTAGGGGGCACTTACCCGGAGCGGTGGGCAGCCCTATTCACAGCGCCCGGGGAGCAGTTGGGGGTTAGGTGCCTTGCTCAAGGGCACCTCAGTCGTTACTGTCCGTTCAGGGAATCGTTCTTACCTAACCAACAATGATGTTAGGTACTGGATAAAACCATGGTTTCTTTATCATATCAATTTGAGCAACCATAATTGATGCCAATCATAGGGATGATTTTGGGAGCTTGTGACAGATGATCATTTCCTGCCCTCCACCTGCAGTTTGCATCTCAGTGACGCAACATCACGTGCAAAGAACCAAATGCAAGTAACTGACATCCTGTACTGAGAGGTCGAATCAGCGGTAGACGAAGTACACAAACCATGTAGCTGAGTTAAAGTAAGATACCCAAGGTAGGATACTCCTTCAGTAAAAGTAGAAGCTCCTCCCTTTAGCCCTTCACTGGAGTAACAGTACTAAAGTATGTACCTTCAGATGTACTTAAGTATGGAGAGTAACAGTACTAAAGTATGTACCTTCAGATGTACTGAAGTATGGAGAGTACCAGTACTAAAATATTTACCTTCAGATGTACTTAAGTATGCAGAGTAACAGTACTAAAGTATTTACCTTCAGATGTACTTAAGTATGGAGAGAAACAGTACTAAAGTATGTACCTTCAGATGTACTTAAGTATGGAGAGTAACAGTACTAAAGTATGTACCTTCAGATGTACTTAAGTATGGAGAGTAACAGTACTAAAGTATGTACCTTCAGATGTACTGAAGTATGGAGAGAAACAGTACTAAAGTATGTACCTTCAGATGTACTTAAGTATGGAGAGTAACAGTACTAAAGTATGTACCTTCAGATGTACTGAAGTATGGAGAGTAACAGTACTAAAGTATGTACCTTCAGATGTACTAAAGTATGGAGAGTAACAGTACTAAAGTATGTACCTTCAGATGTACTGAAGTATGGAGAGTAACAGGAGCATGGTTTATTACGGCTCTAATGTCCTATTATCATTTCTGGAACAGGACTCTTCATCAGCTCAGTGTAGGTGAAGAGACTCTAGTGTCTCTCAGTCCACCAGTCTTTAATAGAAGCTCATTAACTAGTCTGACACTGATGTCTGTTCAAATGATCATAAGCACAGAACACTAAAGGAGAACAGGTTCCGTTAGCTAGAACTATACAATAACCTTTGGCAAACAAGTTTCTGTTTAAGATTCATTTGCAACTTAGTTACAAGTTTAAGTTTAATAAGAACTTGATTTAAACAGAATCACTAATGAGTTTCTCCTTTACTGTACTGCGTCTGTGGCAAAACAATTTGTTATAAAGCTGCCACGCCTGCTGATTCTTGTCATCCCTGATCTCCTGGACTCCATTTCCCATAACCCACCACCTGATGACGTCACTCTCACATCTGCCATCTCCCAATCCCGTACTGTTGTCCAGATCTGAGTCTCACAAGTATTGATTTCACCTGTAGTTAATTTAGTCTGTTGGTGTATGTACTCCTCTCTCCCACGGACCCATTGCGTAGTATTGCCACTCTGTGTGTAACGAGCAGTTCTCTCTGTGATTACTCTTGCTTGCTTCTCTGATTTGGACGTTGTTCTGTCTGACTGATCTACTCTTTTGTCCGTGCCCGCTTGGTACCGTTGCTGTTCTGATTGTTTACCTGGTTTTGACGTCCGCTTGTTTCTTGACTCGGACCCCGTCTTGCCCCTCTGTTATGTCCACCTTGCTCATATTGCTGATGTGGTTGATTACAAACCTGTTAAATAAACTTTGCCTTGATTTTAGCTCAGCACTCGTCACAATCGGTTTGTCCATCAACACAAAAGGAAACTTGAATAAATGCAGGAAAAGTAACTCGCCATGCGGTCATGTTTCTATATTGTGGTCTATTTACCCACAAGGTCAGGAACACTGTGTATGATCTGTTTACTAACCTCATCCTGCCTCACCTGCCTTCCTCCAGGTGGTTCATGATGTAGTCCAGGCCTGAAATGGACATTTCCATGGATGCCAAGAATTGATGATTAAGCTTGCTTTGTTTTGACGTGTTGCGGTTTTACAAAAAGGAACTTCCAAAAGGACCTACAAATTTCCCATAATGTAGTGGAGTAAAAGATACTAGAGTTTGAAATGTCATGGTGTAAATGTACAAAGTTGTGCAAAATCGAAATACTTCAGTAAAGTACAGAGACACTGAAAAACTACTCAAGTACAGTAACTAATTACATTTACTTACTGTCCACCACTGGGTCGACTGTTATACTTTTGATAACACAAAAGATGAAACATAATAGAAACTGATCTGTTTAACTTTTTGTAAAACACAATTTAAATTACATTCAAATCCCAATAAATCATCTACTTTTTTATTTACTTATAAACACTGGGCTGCTCTGGACTGAAAGTTTAGAATCTGCACTTTCCACACAGTTTCTCCAGTTGTGTCAGTGAACTGCAGGCCAGAAATAATTAAACACAACATTAGAAGAGGCATTTCAAGGCATCGATATTCTGTAGCCCCCAGCGTTTACAGTACTGGGCTTTTTGGACGCTTACTCAGTCAGCATGTCCAAGTTGAGCACTGCAAACTTTCCCCAGGGTTAAATTAGCCACAATTTCCCACCTTGTGGGCTGAAGACCCTCAGGCAACATGAGTCAAAGCTGCTGTTTCTGTTTATGTGTGCAGGGCAACGGCATGGAGGTGCATGTTTGTGTTTTGACAGCTATTTGTTTGTTTGTGTGTTTCAGATTCCACTTTACGCAGTCACACTCACACCTGCCTGCTGATTCTCTCTCCAGATTATAGTGTCTTCACATATATATCAGCTTATTTCTTTCTTTCTCTCTGATAACACCCTTTTCCATGATTACAGACAACAGGGTTTTCCATTTGTTATCTGCTCATCATCTAAATGCATGCAGGTTCTTATTCCTACACAATCAAAACAGCTCAGAGTTTGTGCTACTAGAATATAAAATCGACATGTTGTTCGCCATATAATATCAGCTTGCGGCCCGACTGCAATATGCACCCAGTCCACCAGTATCAGTGTCCACTTTCTGTATCAGACTGTGTAATAACATTTCTGTTTCCCTGAGCTGCAGCCTGATTGTACAGTAAAGACCATAAGCTTATGATAAACACATTCTCCTTGATACGTTGTGGATTCTTAGCTGTGCTGTTCTCCTGCTAGGGGATTTTAGCTGTGCGGTTCTTCTGTTGGTGGAGTTTTAGCTGGAACAGGCCTCTTTTTGTGATTTTCACTGTGCTTTTCTCCTGTTAGTGGAACTAGCTGTATCAGCCTTTTAATGATGAATGTCTAGCTGTACGGTTCTCCTGTTGGTGGATTTTAACTGTTCTGTTTTACTACTGCTGCTTTTGTATTAGATCAGTTATTTATATGTAGATTTTAGCTGTGCTGTCCTTCTGTTGGTGAATTTTAGCTGTGCTGTTCTTCTGTTGGTGGATTTTAGCTGTGCTGTTCTTCTGTTGGTGGATTTTAGCTGTGCTGTTCTTCTGTTGGTGGATTTTAGCTGTGCTGTTCTCCTCCTTTTTAACTGGCCGTTTTTAACTGTGCCGTTTTAGCCTAATGCTGTGATTTTTAGCTTGCTGCTCTTAGTTGGTGGATTTTATATTTAGATTTACTTAGCTGTGCTGTGCTGTTCTTCTACTAGTGAATTTTAGCTGTGCTGTTCTTCTACTAGTGAATTTTAGCTGTGCTGTTCTTCTGTTGGTGGATTTTAGCTGTGCTGTTCTTCTACTAGTGGATTTTAGCTGTGCTGTTCTTCTACTAATGGATTTTAGCTGTGCTGTTCTTCTACTAGTGGATTTTAGCTGTGCTGTTCTTCTACTAATGGATTTTAGCTGTGCTGTTCTTCTACTAGTGGATTTTAGCTGGAACAGTCCTCTTTTTTGTAAATTTGCCTTTCTTAAATTAGTGGAACTTGCTGTATCAGCCTTTTAATTATGAATATTTAGCTGTACAGTTCTCGTGTTGGCAGATTTTTAACTGCTGTGTTTTATTAGCTCTAGCAGTTATTTATATGTAGATTTTTAGCTGTGCTGTTCTTCTGTTGGTGGATTTTAGCTGGGCTGTTCTACTAGTGGAATTTTTGTGGTACTGTTCCTCTAGTGGGCATAGCAGTTAGAAGAATAATACCACAAACTGGTAGATTTTAGTTGTGCTGTTCTTCTACTAGTGGATTTTAGCTGTGCTGTTCTACTACTGGTGGAATTCAGCTGTGCTGTTCTATTAGTGGATTTTAGCTGTGCTGTTCTTCTATTGGTGGATTTTAGCTGTGCTGTTCTTCTGTTGGTGGATTTTAGCTGTGCTGTTCTTCTGTTGGTGGATTTTAGCTGTGCTGTTCTACTAGTGGATTTTTTGTGGTACTGTTCCTCTATTAGTGGGCTTTAGCTGTTAGAAGAATAATACCACAAACTGGTGGATTTTAGTTGTGCTGTTCTTCTACTAGTGGATTTTAGCTGTGCTGTTCTACTACTGGTGGAATTCAGCTGTGCTGTTCTATTAGTGGATTTTAGCTGTGCTGTTCTTCTATTGGTGGATTTATATCCCAGCTGCTCTCCTATTCATTGACCATGTTGTAACAATCTTCCTTTGGTGAATTTTAAACTGTGTAGGTCTTCTGTTGGACTTTAGTTGTATGTTTCTTCTACTGGTGGATTTTTGTTTGTTCCGTTGTCTTATTTTTTGTAACAATCTTCTATTGATAAATATTTAGTTGTGCAGTTTTTCTTTTAGTGGATTTTTAGCTGTGCTGTTCTTTTACTGGGGACTGGGGTATTTGGTTATCCTTTTAACTACACTTCACCTAATGGACTTTCAGCTTTGAACAACATCACAAATTTAATTTATTGCCCCAATTTTTTCTCCTAAAAACTATAGCTCTGGCAGAACTTGGTCTGAACAGACATATGTATGTTTTTATTCTCTTTCCCCCTTTATTTTATTGTATTATATATATTGTTTTGCATTTGTTATTCCCTCATCGTCTGAATGCATGAAAGCATGTGGTTTTTCTAATTCATTGCGAATGCTAAATAACCTTACAATGAATAACTGAGTAAGGCTTTAATCCATAAACAGTAGGACAGTAATGACCAGCTGGTTCATGGTGGCCACTAGCAAGGTCAGTGTCCTCACTGTTCAGCCTCAGGATTCTCTTCTACAAAAATAATCAAGAGCAGCAGGAGAGATGTGGTTCAGTAGTAAGAAAGGTCAGCTACAATAGCCTTGCAGCTCCAATGCTAAACTACAGCAGCAAACTTCAGGCACCAAACATGTCCAGGCTACATGCGGTGGAGATAAGAGGACTGGGCAAATTATCACATTATATGCAATAACGGTGATACAATTGTGTTGCTTATTTACATGTGTTAATGGCAAAATATTTAATCTGGTTAATATATCTAGCATCACATATAGAAATAGCATGTATATAATTGTATATTATTTCTGGTAGCACAGATCGGTAGTAAGCAGGTAATTATATGGTCATTTTATGGTAACAAATTGTATTTAAGCATGAATTAAACAGCTTGTTTCCTAGCTATCACTAAATAATAAATTGGAAACTATAGTGAGTGTTAACAAGGTCATTAGGAAATAGTTAAATAATGGTAACAGGTTGTATTACCTAAAAATTACCTGCTTATTACATACAGGGGTTGGACAATGAAACTGAAACACCTGTCATTTTAGTGTGGGAGGTCTCATGGCTAAATTGGACCAGCCTGGTGGCCAATCTTCATTAACTGCACATTGCACCAGTAAGAGCAGAGTGTGAAGGTTCAGTTAGCAGGTAAGAGCACAGTTCTGCTCCAAATACTGCAATGCACACAACATTATGGGTGACATACCAGAGTTCAAAAGAGGACAAACTGTTGGTGCACGTCTTGCTGGCGCATCTGTGACCAAGACAGCAAGTCTTTGTGATGTATCAAGAGCCACGGTATCCAGGGTAATGTCAGCAAACCACCAAGAAGGACGAACCTCCACCAGCATCACGTAGTGACCTGGCCACTATCCTGCAAGAAGAATGGCTTATCCCTCTGGCCACTGTGCAGGACGCAGTATATGTCATTCCCAAGACGAACTGACGCTGTATTGGCCGCAAAAGGAGGCCCTACACCATACTAATAAATGATTGTGGTCTAAAACCAGGTGTTTCATTGTCCAACCCCTGTATCTTTCAGTTTCATTGTCCAGGTAATTAATGGTCATTTTATGGTAACCCATGTAAACAGTTTTCTTTATGTATGGAAACTATAGGAGTGTTAACAAGCAGTAGTAAAATAATGTAACAAGGCAGTCATGTAATAGGATAGATTTACTTCATCTATTCCTTAACAACACTCTATAGGTGGGCCTCCATGTGAAGCACAAGATCATTTAGACCTGATGTTATGAGCTGATGGAGGTGTAGTAAGTCAGAAACAAGATGGAAATGAGTAGGTTTGTATTAAATGGCTCTAATACCATATAGTTCTACTGTAATTACTGACTGTACCTGACTTTGTGTCTGACCATTCAAACACACATCAGGTCAGAAATAAAAGAGCATCAAGTGAATTAGTATTTTACAGCGCTGATACCAGGTAAATACAGCTGAACTACTTCACCTATCTGGGGTAATGATTTTAACATTATATATTATATACATGAACATATTCTGTCTTATGATACACTAAGAACTATAAAAAAGCAGGCAATTTTAGGTAAATAATGCTTGTTACTGCTTTTGGTACTGTTGGTATATTTAAGCTATATGTTTCTTCACAAGAAATCAACCTGCCACAGACCCTGATGATCCAGTTCTACACAGCGATCATCGAGTCCATTCTCACAGCCTCCATAACTATCTGGTTTGGTTCCTCCACCTCACAAGAAAGAACCAAGTTCCAGCGCATCATCAGGACAGCAGAGAGGATCATTGGATGTAACCTGCCATCACTTCAGCAGATCTACACCAGCAGGGTGAGGAAGCGTGCTGGCAAAATTACATCTGACCCCTCACATCCTGGACACCTCCTCTTCCAGACACTCCCCTCTGGTAGAAGACTGCGGTCCATCAAAACCAGCACAACACGTCATGCTAACAGCTTTTTCCCCAGAGCTGTAGCGCTCCTCAACCACAGTGGACACCTCCCACTGTAAACCTCAAAACATACAACTGAACTGTACCAAACCGGACTGAACAGCTACTTCAACTCTGCCTATTTGCACACCTGTACAGATGTTCTCTTTCTGTAAATATTCAGGTCATCTGTAACTTTCTATATATAATATTTTTCAACTAAATCTGTTTCACATCTCTCAGCTTCTTCAGCTCTTTATTACCTTTAGTACTTTTTACTTTTTAAATTTATCCCCTACCCTATTTATTGTTTAGTGTAATTTTCCTTTAGTTTAATACTGTAAATAATCTGTGTTCTGTGTTTTTGTTACTTGTCATACGTGTTGCTCTCACCAAGACAAATTCCTTGTATATGTAACATACTTGGTGAAATAAAGAGATTCTGATTCTGATTCTGGTGGATTTTTGTTTGTGCCATTGTCTTATTCCTCGATTTTTAGTTATGAAAATCCTCTTTTGGGGGTCTTGTATTTGTGCCATTCTTATGCAGAGATGCAGAGCAGTGTTGTGATTCTATTTGAACGTTAGAAGCTGGTGTTTTATGGAGCCCGCTAATGAAAAAGCACCTGATGATTATGTTGCTTATTTGATTTCCTGCAGAATAGCGCTGATAGCCGTAAGTGCTTTTCTTAATAGCCCTCACTAGTAAATACTGACAGGCCCAGCACGTCTGACAGTTTTTATTTCTTCACCCAAACAGTCTGTTTGTCTGACTGATGTTTTCAGTTCTTTCTGTTTGTTGGGGAATATGTCATGGATGACTGACCTAAAAAAAAGGACTTCAGACACATTTGAACAGTCTCACAACATACACCAGCACTTAAGGGCCATTTAAGCACCTATAAGGAGTTTCCAGCTCTGCAGCCGTGTCTCTGATTGATGCATGCATTGAAGTCGATGTTACTTTAGCTGGAAATTAGTCCTAAAAAACTCTGCATGGTCTGGTGGGTGTTTTTTTTTTGTTTGTCCTTGGCAAACATTTCTGCCAGACGTCCAGCAACAGGGTGGTCACCAATAGACACTACTTGTACTTTTGAGTTCTTCTCATTCAGATCAGTTTAGCTCATTTTTGTTCCCAGCTAAAATATGCAATACCATGTTCCGTTCATGTTTTCAGCAGGACCTTGTCTTTTGGTCCCCAGAATGTTCTTTCTGAAGGTAGGACAACATTCTCTGAAAGCATTCTGTCGTCTCAGGTCTCAGTAACATCCACACATGTTGTTCTTCATCTGTTATGATATAACGTAATCTGTAGCCCAGATAGCATCCACAGAACTTAACCTGAGCCGAGCAGTTAAAATGTTATGTCTTAGCACTGAACCTTATAGGAGGATTATTTGAAACTATAAACAACTCAAGTCCACTTTTATTTATATAGCGCTTTTTACAACAGATGTGTCACAAAGCAGCTTTACAAAGAATCTGGTGTCCGAGCCCCCAGTGAACAAGCCAAGGCCAACAGAGGCAAGGAGAAACTCCCTCAGTAAAAAGGAAGAAACTTCGAGAGGAACCAAGACTTAAAAGGGGAACCCATCCTCCTCGGGTCAATACCAGATAACAAGACAGCAAAAGAAAGAAGCGTTCAGTGTTTGTAAGGTAGAGGAATAAATGTCTGATTAGTCTGTAGTAAAGTAGTTGGGTCATCCGATGATTCAGCAGGACACAGGCCAAGCCTCCACAGTGCAGGACAGCCCGGAGCTCTGTGGTGGTTAAAGCCAAGCAGTGGCAATCAGTCAGAGCAGATGTAGCAACAGCATCAGACCGCACAGGATGGGCAGCAGTTCGGCTCAGGCAAAGAGAAACATCTTGAAAACATTAGAATTATTATTTTTTTTAACTGTATTAGAACTTGTAGGTAACATGTTCTAGGAACGTTCTCTACTAGCTGGGTGTTCTTTGTAGAGCAAGCTGTTTTATCCATCTCAGTCTTATTTCTGACACTTATTGCTCAACAGAAAGTTTCTGAAGTTGGAGAACGAAATTTTTATTGTTATGATGTAGCATGCTGCATTCACGTTTGCATTCACTGCGGGCTGTGGAATGTAGCCTCTTATGGTGGCAGACATTTCAGTTGCAGCTCAGTTTGAAACAATGATTTGCTGACGTCTGTGCATTGCAAACATGTAAGCACAGCATTAGGCAGAAACGAAAATTCAATCATTCATTCATTCATCTTCTTTGCAGATTATCCTTCTGGGTCATGGTGGATTCTGGAGTCTACACCAGCGACATTACCTAGAGAATAGAAACTGGTTAAACCTATTAATCTTGGCAGTAAGTTTCTGTCAGTAGAGATTTAGCACACTACTGTAAATCATAAAATCTTACAAATCTCTGTCTGTGTGTCCTGCACTCAAGAAAATGCTGCTTTGTATTTATATCTTTCCAAAAATGTAACACAGATACAGTTATAGCTACAGACACAACAACCAGAAGTAATTCACCTGAAACATAAATGTAAGTTTAAATGCTTAGCTGTCCAGTTGTGAAGTTGCTGGTCAGCAGAAACGGCCGCTCTCCCGCTGTTATTAAGAAATAGAAGAGAACACCAGACGTAAAGGGGAGCCGCTGTGGAGGAGCCTCGTACCGACTCCTGCTGGAGCCATAACTGAAAGCTGTTGGCTGATATTGCAGCACTCAGCCCATGTTTGGAGGCTGGTTAACTAAAGCCTGGCTGTAAGGAGGACATCAATATTTCAAGGATACTGATGATAATAATAAAAGTAAGACCCATCCTTCATTCATTAAACTTCCAGTCAAAACAGCCACTAAGTACAAGTTATTTATTGTTGTAGTTGATCTCCCAACACTAGAACAACAGAGAAGAAATGAGGGAGTGTTAGTGAACGACTAACGAGTGCTCTCCCTGCTCAGGGCTTAGTAAGTCACCGTAAGCTTTTCGAACTCTGAATTTTTAACTTGCTGTTAGTGATTTTAGTAAGTACGTTTGTCCCATATTTGCCTTATAAAATTACATAAACAAGCCAAGAAATGTCTAGAAATACGTGAAATTATCGTATAAAAAGCTTACGACAATATCAGCATAGAAAACATTAGGTATATCAGCTTTATTTAAAATTTAACTTGCCAATAAAATCAATTCCTGGTACTTTGCAGACGCTAGTGGAAGCGATTGAAATGGACAGAGGGGGCGTGTTCATTTCTTGGACTAAAAACAACATCTTGACACCACAACCTATCTCAAGATCAAAAGACAAATAAGTTATGATCTCAAGAAAACATCTTTTAACTTGGGCTCTCAAGACAATTAGGCTTTATCTTGAGATCTCAAGATAACAGACCAGAAAGTTGTATCTACCTCCTACCAACTTAGGAACTGTTGTTCTGTAATAGCGACAGTGCTACATTCAGTGCTAACTGTATTTGTCACAGTCACTAAACAGAGAAGATGAAATGTGTGTGATTTATAAACCTTGTTATATTCACTCTTGGCCTTACAAGTCGGATCCGCTTAAACAGTCTTTAACAGTCGATTTGATGCTACCACTGCTTGTGAGAAGGCAGCTCAAGTTCCCCAACAAACATCAGAACCACTTCTCTCCGCCCAGACGTGGTACTAACATCCGAGTCCACCGAACAAGTGGTTATGCTGGAACTGACTGTCGCAGGGGAAGACCGGATTGAAAAGGCCCAGGAGTGCAGTGCAGAGTGTCAGAACAAAAGCTGGAAATCTCGATGTGAGCCAGTCGAGTCGGTTCACCTGACTGAGGGTGTATGAAGATTAAAGAGCCAAAACACCCTATGACCCTGGGTTCTTCACTGATGACGTGTCCAAGTAGCACCAGTAGGTGTAATCAAAATGGGATAACTTTGGAGGTCAAACCATACTGTATAATACAAGCTACAATTTAAGATTACTCCTCAACCATATTATGTAAAAGTCAGACACTATTTTGTGTTGAAGGACAAACAGATTGTGACGAGCGCTGAGCTAAAATCAAGGCAAGGTTTATTTAACAGGCTTGTAACCAGCCACAGCAGCAACAAGAGCAAGGCGGACATAACAGAGGGGCAAGACAGGGTCCGAGTCAAGAAACAAGCGGACGTCAAAACCAGGTAAACAATCAGAACAGCAACGGTACCAAAAGGAGTAGATCAGTCAAACAGAACCGCTCGGTACGCACAGAGTGGCAACACTTCAAAACGGGTCTGTGGGAGAGAGGAGTACATACACCAACAGACTAAATTAACTACAGGTGAAATCAATACTGAGGTGATTTAGGTCTGAGAAAAGGAACGGGATTGGGTGATGACGGACGTGTAAGAGTGACGTCATCAGGTGGCGGGTTATGGGAAATGAAGTCAGGGAGATTGGGGGTGGAAGGAGAGTCAGCAGTATATATCCATTGATATAGAATGCATTACTAACACTACAGTACTATATACTGCAAGCCCCACACATGACTTTGGCTCCTAGTTGAAAATGAAAGTGTAGCAATATGACTGAACACTGGTCAATAACAAACGCTATGAGCCTTTATATTAGGTACATACATTAGGTACACTTAGAGTTGTAGAAGATACTACAGCTAATACTTTACACACACCAGTGCTTGTTAAACACAAGTTTTTAAGATAGGCCAAGTTCCCTATGGGGACATTAAGCCCCCTCTAACTCACCAAAGCAGCTCTAACTGCTGATGAACGTTTGCTTGAAAAGCAGTCTGTGAATTTTGGAGGCCCTGGCATCATGACAGTGGAAAACAGAGTGGGCTATTGTGCTAGGAAGGTAAGGATTGTCAGAGAGGAATGATGAGGTCAATTTAAGACCAGTGTTAAAATGCGCCGTCGCAATGCAGCTAGAAATTCTAAAATCAGCAAGCAGAAATAGACCAAAGCTTATTTTGCGGCGTTCTAAGCCTCTTTCTGATTGATAAAAATGCACATTGAGAAGGCTTGTTTTGCTCATCATTCACCACTTCAAGCTGCTTGTACTGAATCATAAAACATCACAGGAAGGCCAGCTAGTGTTTCTAGAACCTGATACATGAATATTTAGCAGAGAATCCACTGACAACAAGAGAAAACGAACAAATTAAGGTCGGCTTGGTGTAGAGAACACAATAGGAAATTTGTCCTATGGACACAATTACTATATGTGCCATTGTGATTGAATGAAAGAGTGTGAATACGAAAGAACCCTCAGGGAACATCCCTGTTTGTTTTCAGAGGACTTTCATTAAATGAATTTAATAGGATCATCATGTTTGCTGTATTTAATCTCTGCAAGTATTAGTAATACTTCAGCTTCAGTGTTACGTCTTAGTTGGAAACAAAGGGGTAAAACGGGAGGGGGGGGGGGGGGGGGGGGGGGGGGGGGGGGGGGGGGGGGGGGGTTCAGTCAGGACTGGTGTCCCTTTGGTTAGGGCCTCAGCTGAACTGAAGGTCTTGCACATTAGATTAACTTTCAACATTATAGGAAAGTGACAGAGAGGTTAACCTAACACACAATGATTTCCAACAAGTGGAACTAAAAAGAGTGTCATTCTAGTGTAGTCTTATCTGGAAGTTCTAGATCCTTCACTGACTGGAGTTGTAGTCGATGGAGGTTCCGGTTGGTTGTTAGGAATGGAAAATAAGGGCGGTGGCTCTATGTAAGCTCAGATATATGTTGACATGGGGTATAAGATTGATATAAAAATATATGGAATGTCCAGTGTGCAATCTAGAGCTGCTAAAATAGGTTCATGTGAACAATCATTAGCTTACGTACCATTAGAAACCTAATAGGGGCACTAGCAGAAATTAGCATTACTATCGTGTGTTGATTTTCTTCTATTTGTTTTTCTTTTTTAGTTTTGGTGTTCATGACCTGAAGGCATAGCGCCAACAAGAATTGCCCCAGATGAAACAACCGTGGCCACTGATCCTAGTGCAACAGAGCTATGAAATCTCTGGCATAAAAAAATAAAAATAAAAAAAATGCAATACAGGGTTTGTTTTTGACTTAGTCAAATCATACAGTACAAAGCAAGAAGCTACAACATGAGATTACACCACAACCATAATACATAAGTCAGATACTATATTAATTAACATAGAATACGGTACTCCTACTACTACAGTACTATATACCGCAAGTCCCACACACATGCCTTTGGTTCCTAGTTGAACCAAACTAAGCATTAAGACTGAACATTGATCAATAACAAACACTATAAGCCTTTATATTACATTCAGCTTAAATTAGCAACACCTAGGACTTGTTGTAGAAGACCAAGAACAGACGTTTTCATACTTTGCCTATACCTGTGTCACGTGTGCATTGTATTTAGCACATTTTTACACTTTAATAATTGCTTGTCAATTGAGCCAATATTCCTATTCATACATATTGGCCCCTATTGGGTATTAAAATCTGTCATGACTGTGTATATTATATTAATATTGTAGAGCATTTTAAATGCTTTTAAATGAAATAATAGAAACAAGTTATAGAAACAATGCAAACAATAGAAACAATGCATACACTTCCTGTAGGGTATTACAGTCTATCAGAATGACTGTATGTATCATCTAAATATTATAGAGCTTTTTAAATTTTAAACAATAGAAGTCATATCGCCCCCTACACTTCCTCTAGGGTATTACAGTCTGTCAGAATGAGGGTATGGATCAGATGAACATTATAGAGCCTTTTTAAATGAACCAATGGAAGTCATATCACCCCCTACACTTCCTGTAGTGTATTACCATCTGTCAGAATGACTGTGTGAATCATATGAGCATATTGCTGTACTATTGTCGCTAAAGGGGCCATTTTTAGCCTACATTAAGGGGCTTCTGCCTTTGAGGCTGAAGAAAATGGTCCATATTCCTTAGTTCAGGCATTCCTTTAATACTGGAACTTATTTACTTCATCACAGTTCAGCTTTACAAATGAAATGACTGGATTTACAGTGAATGATTAAAACCTGTTCTGCTCTGAACTACATATGTCTCAATACTCAGTAATTCAGCTTTGTGTTTCTGTTCATTGCTCTTCAGAGAAACTTCAGCTCAGAATATGAGTTTAGGAGTGCCTAACTCCAGTCCTGGAAAGCCGGTGTTCGGCACGGTTTGGTCACTTACTCTTTAAACACACCAGATTCAATTCATCTGTTCATTGCCGGGTTTAGTGAGAGTGTTTTGAGTAGAGGAGCTACCAAACAGTGCTTGACAATGACCCTCCAGGACTGGAGATGTACATCCCTACTTTAGCTCATTTGGAAGCTCATTTACCAGCAGCAGAAACTGAAAGCAGACACAGAGAATATGTTGAGACTATTGTGGGACTATTTTCCCTCACTTTAAATACATATTTGAGTATCGAGTCAATAAAATGCTCCTCTATTAAGTCTTAGCGTGCTGATACGTGGCTGAATTCATTTAGCAATTTCTCTATTATTCATTGAGTTTCAAGTGGACTTCCCTGCATTTATCCCCCAGCGTGTGTAGTCCGCTCCATCTGCACTCCTCCAGTTAATCGATTTGCTCGTGAAATGATAGAAGTTCCACGCGCTGGTTCTCCCTCTCAAGGTCAGGTTAGCTCTGAGAGCAGATAAGATTAAGTATGAATGATTTCCTTGTCAGCTCCGTATTGACAAGCAGCAGACTCCTATCAGCTCAACTCGTGCTAACCGCTGTTCAAATAAACAAACAGCATGGGAGGGCAGGCAGAAGGAAGGGAGGGAGCTGAGGGGGAGTGAGGGGCTATGAGGGACTGAAGGAGAAATGCTGGTTTAGCAAAAGATCATGCATGGAGGGCACTGCAGGGGCCAACAAAGGGGTCATTTATACTCGTGTAGGTTTCACTCTTAAATGTTTTGAGGCTGGATGTGATTCTAGATATGTGGAGGTTCTTTAGACTCTTAAAGAGGTACTTTACACTCACACATATCATTTACAACAATGGTGTTTTTAAAGAACCATCCACAGAAAGGTTCTTTAAGGTACCATACATGGTTCTTTTATGGCAGAATGTCTTTTTCTTACCTATATATTTAACTTCATGTACATTGTCTACTTATTAATTGTAATTTAGAACCTTTAGAACCTTTACATTACGTGGAGGTTCTTTAGACTGGTACAGAGGTACTTTACACCCACACATATCATTTACAACAATGGTGTTTTAAAAAAAAAAAAAAAAAAAACATCCGCAAAAAGGTTCTTTAAGGTACCATACATGGTTCTTTTATGGCAGAATGTATTTTTGGTACCTTTAAACTTCACATACATTTTCTGCTTATTCACTGTAATCTACTGTTATCAATATCAGCAATAACATTAAAACCATCTCCATGTAATCTATCAGCTCCACTGACCATACAGGAGCACTCTGTAGTTCTACAGTTCCAGACTGTAGTCCATCTGTTTCTCTGTATACTGTCCTGTTCTTCAATGGTCAGGACCCCCACAGGACCCCCACAAAGCTGGTATGATATGGGTGGTGGATCATTCTCGACACAGCAATGACACTGAGGTGCTAGTATGAGTGGATCAGACACACCAGTGTGTTTGGTGGAGCGTGTTTAACACTGTGTCCACTCATTCACAATTTCTGCTGGTTTTCCTCTAGTCCTGCCCATAGGACGCTGTTGGCTGGATAGATTTGGTTGGTGAACGATTCTCAGTCCAGCAGCAGTGCTATGTCCGATCTACTCACTGCACTAATCGGATTATTATATATTTTTTTACATTAAATTTTTTACATTTATGGCATTTAGCTGACGCTCTTATCCAGAGTGACTTACAAGTCACAGGTAGGCCAAAGTAGTGTTAGGACTTTTGCCCAAAGACTCCTATTGGTGTAGCACAGCATAGTCACCTAGACCGGGATTCGAACCCCAGCCTCCCACACGTGGTGGTGGCTCCTTGCTGGGTATTGGTGTTGTCCGCTAAGCTACACTACTGTAATTACAGCACATAGTCTATTTGTATACCGCACAGTTTTAGCCCCCCCACTACCACAACACTGGAAAGAGACCACCACTGACCAGATATTACAGAGTGTGGATTAATTACATTTACAGCATTTAGCTGGACTCCAGAGTGACTTACAAGGTTAATCATATTACAGGTAGGCCAACGTGGTGTTAGGAGTCTTGCCCAAGAACTCTTATTGGTGTAGCACAGCATAGTCACCCAGACCGGGATTCGAACCCCAGTTTGCCACATGTGGTGGTGGCTTCCTGGCGGGTAGTGTTATCGGCTGAGCTGCACCAACCACCATCATTATGCACTGTGTGCATCTACTGGCCCCTGCTCTCTGAAACCTCTCTGTGGTTTGCACCCTGATTGTATTCTATACTGTTTTTCATCAGCCCCATTCAAAGCTGCTTAGAATGCAAATGCCACAAATGTTATTCTTGCTGTTGTTGTTGTTGTGCGACAATGACCTTTAATCTTCTCACAGGAACGCAGTGTATACTGCTGAAGAAGCCTTGCCACCTGGTGTAGGGACGTGCGTCCATAGACCCAGCAGAGCTGTTGTGTGATTTATATACTGCCTGACTGATTACGACGGCCGCGGATGAAATATTGAAATGAAACGGTGCTCCAGATGTTCCTCCAGCATTCTGAAAAACAGCTCCCGCCTTTCTGAAGGTCCGAGGAAGTTCCTTTACTTTGTGATCGCATGTAGAGTTTCATAAGAGCATCAGAGGAAGACGCAGAAACAGGAGGGCTTTGATCAGGACAGAAACTGAATCTGTTTTCCGGTGTTCAATGATAATGAAACTCTATGTGAAGAGCTAACACTGTTTTGAGGTGTGATGTAAAGAAATGCATAATAAAGGCAGTAAAGATCAGACTTTAAAATCTACACTAACAGCACCACCATGTGGTCAGTACGAGATGTGCATAACCCTTGCACTGTAGGAACAGACAAGATACACGCTTTAAGGCAAGATACGGCTGCTGCTATTGTTAGCTATGCCAAAGTACTTTAGTCCTTGTTCATAGTAACAGTGTGTGATACGGTGCCAGAAACCACATAATCTATAGTCAATTAGAGTCTGTTAGAGATCACTGAACAACTTAACACGGCCTGAGACACGTTCGTGCTGATTTTGGGATGCAGTTAGCACCATGTTAATTAGTGTGCTAATATGTTTCCATTGATTGTTAGCTACTTGCGGTTCCAGTGCAAAGACTACACAAGCAGACACCAAACCAGTCTGATCAACTGCAACTGGGGTAAGTTCACAGGCTTGTTGTGAAGACTGTTGTCAGCACGCTATGATGGAACCATAATCTGGATGGTGTTGGTGAAAGTTGGTGAAATAGGTGCATATTGTTGTGATGGTCTTATAATGGCTATAATTTGCAATCCACACATCAGGCAGACTTACTTGGAAGTCACTTTGAAGATACTTTGGTAGATTTGCCTGGAAGCTTTTGACAGCTTTATAAATTATTTCTCATTCTTTTTTTGCACATCTGCGATATTATCTACCTCATTTATCATTGCATTACAATTCCTTCCAGGAAATTGATGGACCAGAGAGTCAGACCATCCAAATAGGCAATGTATACAAATCAGTATATACGCCTCTGAATGAGAGTCTCCAAAGCTTCTGGTTTCTATTACTCATTAGGTTGAGTGTATAACTCTAAGCTCTAAATGTAGGTATTGTGGTATAGACTGAGTCTGTTCTACAGTTTCTCATTAGGTTGAGTGTATAACTCTAAGCTCTAAATGTAGGTATTGTGGTGTAGACTGAGTCTGTTCTACAGTTTCTCATTAGGCTGAGTGTATAACTCTAAGCTCTAAATGTAGGTATTGTGGTATATACTGAGTCTGTTCTACAGTTTCTCATTAGGTTGAGTGTATAACTCTAAGCTCTAAATGTAGGTACTGTGGTATATACTGAGTCTGTTCTACAGTTTCTCATTAGGTCGAGTGTATAACTCTAAACTCTAAATGTAGGTACTGTGGTATATACTGAGTCTGTTCTACAGTTTCTCATTAGGTCGAGTATATAACTCTAAGCTTTAAATGTAGGTACTGTGGTATAGACTGAGTCTGTTCTACAGTTTCTCATTAGGTCGAGTGTATAACTCTAAGCTCTAAATGTAGGTACTGTGGTATAGACTGTGTCTGTTCTACAGACTTCAAGTTGCATTCAGTTGCCGTTCATAGTGCTGAAACAAACTGGTGGCAGCTCTCCATGGTGCTGAAAGCCAACCTCACCTATATGCTAGCATGTCTCTAAAAAAATTATTCACAGTGCAAAACCTAATTATTTTCACATACATGTCTGCATCTATGACCTTCATGCTCATTCACCTTCCATGAAGCAGATATGACATTACTCAGGCTGACACAGTTATAAGTTCATGGTTAATTGACCAATGACACCTTGCATTATTTGACAAACTAGCTATTAGAAGGCAAATATTGCATTACCCGAGGGGACCATTGGAAAAAACGGTTTGCTGTAACATATTAGAATCATTAACATGTTATAAAAAAGACATTTTATTCCCAGCACATTCTATATTCTTTTAGCAGTCGCTTAAAACAAAACTACAGTGAAAAAACAAAGGCCTTACCCAAATAAACGTGAGCAGCCAATACATGTTTGGTGTCTAAAGTTTCAGACATGCTCTTTAAGTTTAGCATTTCAGCTACAATGCTAATATAGCTGATGGACCTGATGGAAGTTTATACTCTACCAATAAGCATGATGCTATACATTTAGCCATGCAAATGAACTTATAGTCTACAAGTAGTGTATGTTTATAGGTAACAGTGAGTCATACACTGTCAGAAACCATATACTGAAGTCTATTAGAGACTACTGAGTTGACTTCCTATTCACCTTCTATTTGCCTGATGCACCAGAATGTAGCTACTGAACCATTTATGGGGGAATAAAAAACGTAAATAGAAGCTAGCAAGCATAGGAGGCCAACTTCACTCACATTTTTGAGATGCTAATTGGTGGGTTGTAAGCTCTTATTGCTTGTTAGCTACATTAGCCTCATAGCTCCAGTGCTATAACTAAACAAGCAAACTTCAGATACCAAACATGTCACGGCTAATCAGCTACTTTTGGGTAGAAAACCTAGGTATATTTGCTCTAGGGCTAAACTACCATCTCAGGATTGAATGTTTCTCTGCTAGAGCGCTAACCTTACTTTACTGCGGGAACAACAGCAGTGTGTAGCACATAATGTGAGTAATATGAGCTGAGTGAAGGGAATAAAACGAGAAAACCCACAGCGATAAAGCACCAGAGAGTCTTTCCTGCTATTGGCAGCATGCTATAACAACACATCTCAAAGAGAGAATTAACACAGAGAGTGGACTACAGGGGGTTCCAGCCTGAGCTTTTACCGTAAATGCTACGTTCCTGTGAAATGAAGCCAACCCTTATTTTGTACACTCTGAACTACCAGCTGTTTTCTGGGGAATTGGCTGATCCATATAAACCATACTGAATCCATACAAACACAGTTAAATCTGCTGCATAAAGTGGCCCGGCCTTTCTGTTTGCTTTTAAATACACAGAAATAAATATCAATAGATGATTAATCAACAACTAATAACAATGTATGGTTATCTATTAAATAGTAACAATACATGATTAATTAATAAATAATAAATGCTAATACACCCAAGACAAGGATTTTATGCATAAGTTGAACATGATTTAGTTAAATTATTAATACCTGTACAGCTGCATCATTTAATACGGTAAGCTAACATGGCTATCTAGCTAACCTAGAGTGTGGTGTTACGGCTGTAGTATGTAGTGCCACCTAGTGGCTGTAATTTTGGGGTTGCGGTGCAGTTAGTCCTGATGTCATCACACAGGAAGTAAAAAGAACCAGGAAGTGGGTTCATTGTACATCGAGCTGACATGCTGATAGACTTCTTCGCAATCTGCTTCCATCTGTGTTCATCCGCTGTCTTTGGTGGCATCGTCTTTATGTATATTGTTACTGAGCTGTTTATCTTGAGTTATATTTAGACATTGCTTAAGTTTATGCCATGTTGTTTATTTAATTGTAATATTGGTAGAAATCTCATGTTCCCTCTGTAAGCGAGATACTACTATGCTCTGGCAACGTTAGCCTAGCCTTTGGTCATTTAGTGTTGCGGTAAACAACCTTTTCATGTTAAATCTATGGAGGAGCATAGTATAATAATGTAAGATGTACGTTTCATTTGCAGTTTCACAACTTCCAGCATCATTAAACCTGTGGACAACACTAACCGTCTTCAGAGTCGTGATGTGGGAAGGATGTTGACACTTGCTGTCAGGGCTCTCACCCAGTAAGAGAGAAGGACAGTGCATAGAGAGTGATTATATGCTTAACCTGGCTTTAGATTTACCAAAAGATCATCTGTGCTTGTGGTATCCGAAAATAAAAGATAGAAATAATAACAAAGATATTTCAGTATGGTTAGTTAGTTAGCCAGGTAATTGTTTCATCAAGTTGGAAGGTAACTTATGAAAGTAGTAAGATTAGCTCAACATGCTGCTGTTTTTAAAAATTGCTATATAGATAAGCATAAAAAAGGGATCTTGTATTGTTATGATGTCAAATGTACAAAAATAGAAGAACACTACTCGGTGCTTTATAGAACTACTTTTGAAAAAGGTCCTACATAGAACCATTTTAAACCAGTGTCACCATTCAAAGAACCATTAAAGCATGTGAACGGTTCTTTGTGTGTTCCTGGTTCTATATAGCAGTGTCTCCAATTTTGTTGATTTTTACCTTAATGCATCATTTGATCATATGGGCTACACTTAACATGGTGTGAAAATGTTATGACAAACGGACCAATAGAAATGAACTAAAATGGTCTGGAAAAAGTCTGGTTCCATAGACTTACATTTAAATTACATTTTTAAGTTTTTGCTCTCTCCTGTACAGTTGCCATCCTTTGGACAGTGATGATATACTAATATAAAGTACACTACAATATCGTAAGTTCAGCAAATGGGGTACATGTTATTAGTGTTCATTTTAACCCATCATTACATTCTAAGTGGGTTTTCTAGAAGGACTCTTATAGTGAGGCCAGGACAAGCTTAATGTCTACACTTTGTCAGCCTACCACTGATGGCCAAAGAACATAGACATAGCTTAGATTTAGAGGGCTCTGTGTGCATTTCCTTCCAACTGGACTTTAACAAACCCTACAGCAACTTTTACCATACAATGTAATATACTATATATATCATACCATCTATATTATATTATATTATAGCTTAGTGTCCATCACTGGACTGTTAAACACTGACTTAGTGTCTGCAGAAAGAGAAGGAAGAGAAGAAAAGCAGGGTAAACCTTACTTTCCGTGGAGTTTCAGAGTCACTTGAGGACTCTGCAGACTGAAAAACAGGGAAACTGGGTCAATATAACTGAAATTGATTTCAAAGTGTGCTGCTTTATCCATATAAAAGCCATCAGACTACTTTGCACAGGAGCCAGTCGAATTAATGGCTCTGCACACAGTGCAGTCTACTGTTAGAATGTGTTCAGCTATATTTGCTTTGGCGAAAACAGCATCATCATTAACGTATACGTAAAAGGACTTGGCCTTTTCCTATAATCAACTGTGTCAATTAGTCACTGAGGTCTTAGATAAAAAGGCTGAAGCATTTGTACAAATAGTGTAAAGCTGGCTTAACAAACACTTTTCAAATGCCAGCATTTTGACTAATAGGAGGAAATGCCTACAACATATGCCACACTGGAAGTGTGTAACCTGTAAGTATGCCAAATAACTCCAGTCAATGTCAATGTGCTCAATTAAAAATGATTCGGCTAATTATCACATTAACTTTGCACTGTTCTCACTAACTCACTAAAATCTAATACCACAAACACTTTTATCAAATCAAGAACTCAGCATTCCCAGACGTCTAATCCTACTGGTTATTCTAACCCCAAAACCACCATCTACAAGTTTAATATGCTGTACGGAGAGTGGAACAATGGTGAGTTTTATGGGACTGCTCCCAAGAGGGGTGGTCAGTATATGAGCTTTTTGTCTTGTGCTACTTTTGGGAAATAAAATGACCAGAAAATTTCTCCACACTTTCCAACAGCAAGAATTTCAACATCAGAGGCAAACAGATACTTAAACTCATACTGAAGTTACCCAGAAGATAAAACCACAATAAGAACCAAGTAATGACAGTCTAGCACCCAAATTAAAAGATGAAATACACTCAAATACAACAATGTTGTCTGATGACGATACCAAAGCTGACATTGATTTCACAAATACTGACGTAACACAAGGGAGCTACTCACCAACAACAGTACACAGCATTACATTGTCTGCTGTGTTGCCATAAGCATACTTAACGATAACATCTAATATACAGTGTCTGTTTTTGTTTAATTCCTAAGACCAAACAAATCTAAATTTATATATAATTCATATATAAAATATAAAAATATACATACAAGTTATATTTACACAATAAATATAAATTATATATATATATATATATATGTACATACATATATATATATATATGGAATATACAGACGTCTTTTCCAAGCACAATGGATTAACTGTTGGTCCATTCATCATCTCCACAGCTGTTTTATAACACGCATTGTCGTTTTTAATCATGCATGATTGGAAAATGGACAGATATACACGTTTTTATTTGGACAGTGTGTGAGAATGGCATGATGAATGGACCAACAGAAATAATCCAAAAGTGCTTGGAAAGACGTCTGGTTCCATTGACGTCCATTAAAATTGAAAGAGGCTTTTGATCTCTCCTGTAAATTTGCCATTTTGGAGATACTTGTTATTTATTTGGAGAGCAACGATATATATATATATATATGAATGTGTAGGTCTCAGGAATTCTAATTTTATTATGAACAAAATATATAGACTATAGTGCCCTATAGTACTCATATGGTCTGAACAATTCTGTCATTCTGACAGACTGAAATAATATAAATCAAGTTAATAAATCTGAGAAATAAATCGGAGCTCGATTGGCCGATTAATTAAATAACAGTCAATTTGAAGCCCTGTTTGAAGTCTTCCACTTAACCAAGCAGCTAATTTACTACCCATCGAAAGAAAAGTGTCTTTTTCCCAGCAGCTAATTGGGCAGCAGGTCTGGAGGGCTATTTTGAGGTTGCGCTCTTTCTCTGGGCTCTGGAGAACGTTTCGTCTCATTAATTAATATTAGGACATAACTCCTAGACCACTACACCAGGGTGTTTATTGTAGTCATACATCAAGTGGTCATTATTGGGAAACTTGTGGCTTTCCTGTTGGAGTAAGCGCATTACATGTTGTTGCAGTAAGAGCCTAATTACTGCAGTATACTTCTCTTCCACAGTAAATTGCGTCAGTATTTCCCAAGTTTGTCACTCAAGGTTGTCACAAACACGTCCAGTCCAAACAGGACAGTCTCTGTGTGTCTCATTACATGATACACCTTGGTCCCACGTGTGTTAGCCGCCGTCCTGGGAAATAGCAGATACAGCAAATCGATGACAGGTCCGAGCTATAGGCCGAAGCCCTTATGTGAAGCCCCTAAGCTAAACTGCACCGCACTGTGATAAAATGTACATGAATTCCCCAAATGTAGCCAATCAGCCAAAGCATGTTTGGTGTCTGACGTTTGCTTCTTTTGTTTTAGCTCTGGAGCTATGAGGCTAATGTAGCTAAACAGTACAAATGATTACAGCTGCTAAATCATGGTGCTAACATGCTTAAATCATCACTAATCGCCTAAAAGCATGTGAAGATGTACAGCAATCTCCTATAGACTTGAGTATGTGGTTTCTGACACAGTCATGCAAACTGTTATATATGAACATGAATTAAAGTGCATTAGCATAGATAAAGGAACAGTAGAAGTATCAATGTTGACTCCTGAATGAAGCCGCCTTTTAATCCACTGGTCCTCAAATCGGTCGTATAGGACACCCAGACAGTCCTAATGTTTTTCTTGTTAGACTAAGAAATAGAGCTAAATCATGGACCATTTGGGGGCCCATAAGGACTAGTTAGAGACCCACTGTTTAAATCTTACTGCTGTACTTTCATCAGCAGCTCCTGTGTACTCTTTAAGACTTAATGAAAGCATTTTGCTCTTAATTGTTTCTACATACAAAAGAAAAAAAAAATCTATTTGTTTATTTGTTACATCATAGGGTGGCCACATGTTCTCATTTCCATGGTATCTCTTCTTGTTGGGACCATTAAAAAAATTCCAAACAGCTTAAAACTTCTAGGATTTGACTTTGCTAACATGTTGGGATTTTGTTGGGACCAGGATTTTGGTTTCTACAAGGCATACTGGTATTAGCCCAATGCTGCAATGATTTACTCATACTCATACCAACACCTGATAGCATGCAATGTAAGCCTAGTGTATGCTAATGATGCAAAGGTCTACTCTCTGAACTCAAGTTTAGATTTTAGCCTGTTTGTAAACACACACAAACACAATCACAATCCTTTCCTTAATACCTTTAGACACATAAAGGCAAAACTTTATTCTGTTTGTCTGAGTAGAACTGCAAGTTAAGCTCACTGAACAAAGAATAGTTGTGTAACATTAAAGTAAGTAACATAGTTTTGATCCTCATTTGTCTCTTTTAACAAGGACAGAAAATAATTTGGCTGATTGAGCTGTAGTTGAGGGAATTAGTGTGATAGCATGAACGTGATTCAGTCATAAATAAGTACAGTAGATCACACATGACGTCCAGTGTTCCCCATTTTCTGTACACAGCCCAGTTACATTATGACGTCTTCCTACTTTTGACAGAAGCAGCACATAGCTTATGAAGTAAGCCACATTTTCATGCCATCTATGGGCCCACTCATCCATGTGGATGGCACTCTTAACCTATTAGGTGGTGAATCCATCCTTACAGATCACATATTCATTTACATGCTGATTGTCTTCCTGGGTGTGTATAGGATCTACCAGCAAGACAGTGTGACGTGTCACATGACCAGAAATGTCTGACAATGGGTGCAAGAGCATGACCAAACTTCTGAGTACTAACCTGGCCCACTAATTCCCCAGACTTGAACCCAATTGAGCATCTGTGCGACCACCGTGATGGTCGTGTTCACTCTATAAATCCTCCCCACGCTCCCTCCACCAGCTGTGGGATGCACTGCAGTCAGCATGGAACCAGATTCCTGTGACTCCCAGTATGGCCAGCTTCTTCCTCGTGCTGCACACGACCGTAATTCTGGATATTAACTGGTCATAATAATATGACTCGACTGTGTACAACAGTTCTACAAAATAAACAAAAATGTAAAACAGCCCTGAACGTTGTGGCAAAGCCTTCCACCTGAAAGTAGGTGAATACGGTGTTGAGCTCAGCTTATTCAGTGTTTAAGATGAAGCTGAATAAGGTTCTGTTCTAGTGGGTCTGTAAAGCGTTTCACATTCCGATTTGTTATAGTGTTGGTTTCTGATTCCAGTTTGTTATATGGAAAAGCAATGATACAGTCTGAATTTGATGTAGTGCTGCACTCTCTCGCTGACCGAACAAGCTTCAGGTCAAATATAATCTAGTAGTATTGTTACAGAAGTATCTATTATTCATTTCTAGATGTGCTATTTTTGCACACAGCATGTAGTGTGATCCTCGGTACAGCCATATTCTGCATACAGTATATGTTATGAATGATTTACATTAAATCCAGCCAGAATGGAAGGCTGGACTTGCTAATTTTCTTTCTCCTGTCTGCTGCCTCTTTCCCTGCGGAGACAGTCCACATCTTAATAGGAAGTCACTTTACCTCCCTCCGACTCCAGTCACCAAATCTGGGTCACCTTTTCCTACCGTTGCTCCAACTGCAGCAATACTGATACTCAAATTATGTTCTGGCTGTTTTCTGTCTGCCTTTCCATACAGTTATCAACGTGCCCTCAGCCATGTCCCTTTACAGCTAAGAAGCATATAGCACCTGCGCTGTGGGACGAAAGGAGAAGAAAAAAAGCACAACATTTTACAAATAGAAATTCTTTCCTCTCGGCTGTTTGCTAATTAGCTAAACTAAATTTGCAGTGCTGTAATAACTGGTTTTGGAGAAACATGGGCATGAAGGTTATGAACTCAGGAGCACTTGTTTTGTTTGGTTGGAGCTTCAGGAATAGCTTGTTTTTTATTTTTGCCATTTCTAGATCTTGTGTATGTCTTCGGTTCTTTCTTGTGTATGTGTCTACATTTACATTATCTTCATTTAAAAAAAAATAATATTAAAAAAGTGTTGTGCAAATCAATTATTTCACATAAATAAAACCATTCTGTTTAATTAATTTATGTCTTCTGTAGACTCACTCATCCAAAACATGTTAAGCATACATAATCAAAGTAGATGTTATTGAAATATAACTGAAGAAGTGACCAGCCATTTCAACATCTAATGTGATAGTACCGAATAGAGGCCGGACAATGGAACTCAACAACCAGACATACAGTCTCAACCCTACTAGCCTCCTGACAGAGAACCAAGTACACTGAAGTAATAGTAGCAATTTCAATTTCTGCCTATTTAAGAGATCTCTCATGGTGAAAAGGTATGTGGACACCCTCCTGATTACTGGGTAGCGATGCTGTTGCCATGCTCATTGCTAACAAGTGTATACAATCAAGAATATAGATACCTCCATATACCCATAGACAAACACTCACAGGATTTAAAGCTTGGCATCGCCATAGGATAACAGTATTGGCACTAAAAGAAATCAGATTTGTGGAATTTTTGTCCTGCTAGATCTGCCCCAGTCAGCTGTAAGTGCTATTACTGTGAAATTGAAGCATCTAGACAAGGAGCTGTCTACCCAAACCTTAACAAGAGCCTTGGCTGTAAATATGTCTCAGTATGTGCTAAAAAAAGTCACTGTCCAAAGAATAATCTCGAAAAAGGCAAAAGAGGCAAAAATCTAATTTCATTTTAATGCAAGTCCACGGAAAACAATTTGGGCCATTTCTTCAACACTGTGTAAACGGCAGCTGCTGTGCTCAAATGATGCATACAAGTTAAAATCAACAAAAATGGAGAGACACGGTTTACTTTAAACAGTGCCGAAAAATAACACATCCAAAACCACAGATTTACTTTGCTCTACTTTATGCTTTAGCTCGGCTGTAATCACTTTTCTGTCATCTCTGGATGGGAACTTTTTCGCAAGGATAGAATAGTTTCTTGTAATTTGTCTCTAAATGTTCACCCTTTCAGCTGTTAACAGTTTCTTGTTGGAGACTAAACAGTTTAGGAATCCAGCTGTAGTGCATATGAATGTAAATGTCCATTGACCTCCAATTTTCAGGGTTCATCTTAAATCTTTTTTCGCTTCGCTATTTCATTAGTTACTAGCTGTTTTTTTTTTTTTTTTTAGTGTTATGTGGCTAGCAGTCTGTGTGCCAATCTGTAGGGTTGAAGGCCAGTAAATTAGAAGTTAGAAATAAAGTCCAGCATTTAAAAGCATTTATTAAAACAAAGATCTGGGAAAATCAAAGTCGCATGTTTCTGATCCACAACCTCAAAGCTGTGGTCACAGATTTGTGCTGAACCTATTATTATGCCTGGGTTCCAACGCTTGTGGATCAGAACCCGTTCCACATTGGTGGTAAAGACCTAAAAGGGGACGTTGTCCAGTGCTGAAGCATGTTAGTGAATCAGTCTTCTGTTACACTATGGAGTTCCAAACTTTTCTCTGGAAGACACGTCATCACAAGAGCTGTGCATTGGAAACTTCATGAAATGGGTTTCCAGGGTCGAGTAGCTGGACACAAGCCCAAAATCACTATGTCTAATGCCAAGTGTCGGCTGGATTTTGAAGAAGCACAAACGTGTTCTCCGGAGTGATGCTCCACCTTCTGATGGATGAATCCAATACAATAAACCCCTGTAGTCAGATAGAGGGATACAGGTTTTCTATATAATGACTATGGAACTGAAACGCTCTGGTTCTAATCAGTACCATGAGTGTTTTCATACACAGCTGAGTGACTTGTTCACATACTCTTGACCTCACTTCGAAGCTCAGCATTGCTGGAGCTAATCAGGCAATCAGTATGACTCTCTAGTAAACATACAAGACTTGCATTTGCATAACCTGCAGCAGGCTGTTGTAATTGAGCTTGTGTGTGTAGACTAAGCATGTAGCATGAGTGAGTGGACTTCGGAAAGGTTACATAGACGAATGTGTCTAAATTTGGAAGACCGAATCTATTCAACCAGGTGTAATACTATTCAGAAAGAGACTTCAAATCCAGATCGTTTCCAGAGGAGTCGCATTATATTGCATGTGCCTGTAAAACTGAATTGCACGGCTAGTTCCCAGATGGTTGCTCGTGTGTTGCCAAACAGTAACTGTGGTGTTTTAGATGTTTTAGTTGTAATGGTGTTGCTAAGTGGTTGTTATGCCTTTCTGTTTAATTGCTAGGGTTGCACTTTAATTGTACTTGGCAACACCCTAACAACCACGCAGCAGCAATAGCAAACACCAAGAGGACCATAACAACCACTTAGAAATATAGTGTTTCAGGTGGTTGCTAAGATGATGGTTTCAATGGTCTTCTGGGTGCTTGCAAAGGTTTTCTCGGTGGTTGCTACAGTGTTGCTAGGTAGTTCTAATGGTATGCAAAGAAAATGATTATGCCTAATTTGGTTTGGTTATTTATTCTCAATGATATAGAGATTCCTCAGTTATCATGAAATTGCTTACATGCATCATCCATGTCTTCATCTTTTCAGGTTCCTACAAACAGATGAAGCTTGTAAGAAATTGGTTTCTGTGTATCTAAGAATACGTTCATGCACATATCTTTTTTTGAATTATTATTATTTTTTAAATTATTTAATTAATTATTATTAAATATATTTTAATATTATACATTTATTTTTTATTTACTTAACCTACTCTCAGCCTTGGTCACTCCTAGTCCAAGACTTAACTCAGAGTCTGAGTTCCTTAGAATTCATCCTTGATCATGAATTCTAAATATCTAAATAAGTAAATAAATAAAATTTGAGTGGGCTTTGTAAGCCACTTTGAAGAATTATTTCCATTGACTATGTCAATAATACAACTCGCTAAGAGATTAGCATGCAAATAGTTGCATAATAATACGCAAATTGGAAACAAACCTAATTATACATCAGTAGATGCAGAGTGACCTTCTCACACTGAAAACAAAAAAGATTAATGTCCTGACAAGGACGCTGAACCTGATTAGTCCTGGACGGCTGTAATGGAAGGATTTGCATAAATACAGTCATCAACCGTGTCAGTAATGCATCAGTGGAGTTTAGTTATTACGCTTTGTGTTCATTTCCTCTGGATCGCCCTCTCGAGTTCAGTCTTTAGCCCCGCTGTCTTATTGGGCTTTGGTGAGATTAGCCTCGTGGTGCTTGTACCGCGCTTGTCTCTCTGCAGGGCAACAAACATCCAATTTAAGTCAACATACACTGCGGTAATTCAAGGTTATGGAGTGAGAGTGGCATGTTCAAAGTGGCCCTAATGTGCTCTAGTACAGCAAGATAACAGCTCTGCTAAGATTGACGCTCAGCAGTAGTGCTAAATATAGAATACTAGCTTGAGGGGTTAGTGACTAATGATTTACATTTAAATTGTCTTTATAGGGCCTCTGAAACACTGGTACACGTCAAAACCAACACTACTGAATACAATTACATCATGACACTCAGACTAAATGTGACAAGCTAAATATGCACTCTATAGTCGCACCCAGAAAGTATCAACCAACAGAAATGAAACTTGGTGGGTAGGTTTGACATCATAAGACTTGCAAAAGTTTCATGCTGCCTGGGCATGTGACAGGCCTTATCACTGTACCTGACTGACACAACAGCCACAACTGCAGACATACCCTCCATGAGCCGTCCTGTTAGTGGCAGCACCATGAGCAGACGATGCAGGACCACATGCGACGACTCCCCTTAACCCCCTGTCAGCGTCGCCAAATACTGCAATGGTGTCGTGCCAGACAGTCATGGAATGACTTAGAATACACACACTCTAGTGAACTCAGGGCAGTGAGCAACCCTATCCACGGCTCCCGGCGTGCCTTGTTTAAGGACACTTCAGTGGTTCATGTCGGATAAGGGAATCGCCCCAGCATCCCTAAGCTCCAGCTCATGAATGGCAGCGGGTCATCTTCAGTGATGAGTCCTGCTTTTGTCTTGGTGGAGACACCAATGAATCTGTGTGCAGAGGCACCGTGGTCAGCGCCAAGATGAACGGTTTATTGTCACACATCCTATAGGCCTGATGTCACTTCACCTCCACCCCTACCGCAAAATCTGCAGGAACTGTGTGAGAATATTCAAGCTGCATGAGATGGATCATCACAGGACACCATTAGGAACCTCTAAAACTCCATGGCGAGACGTCTGGCATGTTGCTTAAGCCACCATACTGAGAGACACTACTTCTGTATGCTGTATAGAATTCAATCTGATGATCAGTGTATAATTTACACATATTTTAAATAGCCATATGTCATGAACACTAAACAGCTGCATGAAGATCATCCAACCACACAATTCCTATTGTTTTGTTATATATGTGGGTCAACATATCGCCCCCTACACTTCCTATAGTGTATTGCAGTCTGAGACTGTGTGGATCATAGGAGCATTATAGAGCATTACAAAGCGCTTTAAATACTGTTTTTAAAGTAACCACCACTTTTCCCCAAACTGTACACCAGAGAAGACTAATCACTGCAGCATTTACTGGGATTTATTTATAAAGCCTGATGCTGTTCCTGTGAGCTGCTGTAGGCCATTTAAATTCAAATTCGTTGCCTGACCCCTCTCTTTACACTTGGTACACTTTGTGAATGCAATCCAAAGGCTGTGTCTTTGACCCAAAAGTAATGTTCTGAATTTCAGCGCTGACTTGTAATCAACACTGAGGCAAAGAGCAAAACACTGTTTCCTAAAGCTTCACGACGAGAAACAGTTTCATTTACCTTTAGGGTTTAGCCATAACACCAGCAGATGCTCTACTAGGTGCACAGAGTTTACACACATATAAAAACAGCTTTTAGCCGGAACATGAGTGCTCTTCTCTGGCAGGAGGATTCGAGATGGACAATAGCACAGCGTTTCCTATGTTTTACAGCCTGCAGCAGATCACATTACATTTTTGCAGCAGGACGTCTCACAGTGCAAAATGAACTGCTGTACAAAAGCAAAAGAACTAAATCTCAGGCAGGTGGGCAACATTCAGATATAAAGTGATTTTCAGTGACAAGCTTACAGACGAGAGAATGTAGATATGGGTTTCGATGTACATGGTAATAAAAGTGATTGACAGTCGGGCTGCAGCTAATGAACACACTTATATTCAAGTAACATACACTTCCTGTAGTATATTACAGTCTGTCAGAATGACTGTGCAGACCATATGAACATTATAGAATCATATCGCCCCCTACACTTCCTGTAGTGTATTACAGTCTGTCAGAATGACTGTGCAGATCATATGAACATTATAGAATCATATCACCCCTACACCTTCTGTAGTGTATTACAATCTGTCAGAATGACTGTGCAGACCATATGAACATTATAGAGTCATATCGCCCCCTACACTTCCTGTAGTGTATTACAATCTGTCAGAATGACTGTGCAGACCATATGAACATTATAGAGTCATATCGCCCCCTACACTTCCTGTAGTGTATTACAATCTGTCAGAATGACTGTGCAGACCATATGAACATTATAGAATCATATCGCCCCCTACACTTCCTGTAGTGTATTACAATCTGTCAGAATGACTGTGCAGACCATATGAACATTATAGAGCGCTTTTTAAATTAAACAATCAAAGTAATTTCGCCTCCTATACTTACTGTAGTGTATTACAGTCTGTCAGAATGACTGTGCAGATCATATGAACATTATAAGGCACTTTTTAAATGACATAATAGAATTCATATATACTCACCCCCTGCACTAATACCTTCTCTTGACCACTGAAGAACAGGGTAACGAAGTATGCAGGAAAACAGATGGACTACAGTCTGTATTTGTAGTACTACAAGGTGATCCTATTTGTTATGTTGAGCTGATAAAATGAAAAATGAACTATATTGGCTACCAATTAATGTTTTTAAAGCCCTATTCTGTAGCATCTTTAACAAGCAGTTAAGCAAAATGACAGTAATAATCTAATACAGTAAAAAGTATTTGATTCATGTAGGCTATTCATTTAATATTAAACTGAAAGCAGAAGCCAAAGACAAATATATGCTATAATGGACAATAAAAGTAATCTTATTTTATCTAATCTAATCTAATTTAATCTAATCTAATCTAATCTAATCTAATCTAATCTAATCTAATCTGATGGTATCTGGCTATTTGTCCAATCGTTCCTCATGGTAAGGACTCACTCAGACAGTGCAGGAGAGGAGATGAAACCTGTTCCGCCGATGTTCTCCCTCAGGTCATCTCCCAGGAGTGAGTTAGTGTAGCAGAGATTTAATGAGGTTGTTCACTGTAAGCCCTCAGTGGAAGAGCGATCCTGTTCCTGACAGCCTGAACGTCTCCACACTAATCCCTCTGTCACCTCCCCAACTAATGAACATTCCTTCACACCTCTCGCAGCTCTGAAAGATACATCTGCAGCACACGTAAAAGCAATGCAGCTCATTTCAGCAAAGATAAGCAAAGGGGCAACAGTCAATATTAAAAGGGTTATTTTTCCAATTTTTATGACCACATTCTTTAACCGCTTGGAACAAGTGTCCTTTTCTTTCAGCTGAAAATATAAATCATATCAAATTAAATCAGATCATATCACGTTTATTGTTACACCACATTTACACAGGTAAGAAGGTGAGTGAAAATCTTAGGTCTGTAGTCCCTTGCAAAATACACATTACTAAACATCAGAATAACTAAATATACACTTTTATATAACAGTGATATAAAGTTATGAATCAAAGCAATGATATACACAGGCGTACACCTTCCCGTATGTGCAGTTTGACGTGGATAAGAGATGCAGGGTATATACAGGGCATTAATAATACTATGCTATATAGAACAAAGCTTGCAGTGTTGCAGTGTGATTGATAGACATGCCATCCACAGATGATTATCAAGTCATTTTGTCATAAGTTGTCACTATTAGCACTTGAAATGCTTTCATGAGCATCACTAAAGGGAGGAAACCCACCCAGCAGGTTCTCACTGATATCCATATGTTGACACTGTCAGTGCTGGTTGGAGTGCTCTGGCTTTTAAAGTGATTAACGTTTTCTAAATTGCTGCAAAATTCAACTGTTAAACAAAGTCATTTTGAGTGGGTTTGGTGTGAAATGTTTGACTGCGGAGACTCAGATGGTCTTTACAGTCGTGGTGATGGGAACCAGGGGTCACCATGTCAACAACATTAATATAGGATTTATTAATTATAGGAATTTTAATTAACATCCAAAACCACCAGCGAACCTACAAGTGGGGGAAAATATACTATAACATAATAATAATAATAATAATAATAATAATAATAATAATAATAATATATATATATATATATATATATAAGCTTTATTTTAGACTAATTTGCCTCATAGTTCCCTGTATATATCCCCCCACCATGAATGGATTAAACAAACAAAAAATCATAAAAAAAAAAAAAGCTTAAAAAAAGCAAAATGATTTTCGAAAAAACAATTAATTTCTACCATGTGCAAGATGGTCTCAATCCAGGACTCATCTAGATTCTGTTGGTGAACTACAAGATATGGATATGGTTCTTTCTCAGCCTGGCCTAACACTGACTCAAAATTTTTGAACCAACCTCATCTTTATTTTACACCTCTTGATTTCGCACTAGGACTTCAGCAACGTCAAGATTCCCATCATCTACCATCAGTCCAGTGCCTTTGGTCATTCTTTGATGGACAGTAGACACATCTTCCAGCCTATGTTTTTCCAGTTTTCTCTGTTTTGCTGCTAGCCATATCAGCAGGAGCCTCAATGCAGTGTGAACTGAACTCTGATCTCCGCAGGACTTTTAAAGCCTTCAGCAAAAACTCCTCACCCAGGTGCTGTGGAAGAACTGCTGTTTCTGCAGGATGTCCACAATCCGAACGCTAATCTTCTCAACCATTACAAAAAGGATACAACATATTGTACATCGCCCACCAACCTCAGCATTAAGGGGATTACATAATTCCAGAGCTTCTGCACTGGAGCTAGAAGGCTAATGTGGTTAACAAGTAATGGAAGCACATATCCCACCAATTAGCAGTGTGCTAAATGCATGTCTGCATCATCGCCCACCTAAATCTATGTGGAGTTGTTCAGCAATCTCAAATAGGGTTAATTATGTGGCTTTTGATACTATATGATTCACTGTTATTAATAAGCATGGACTAAAGTGGGAAGATTCATGTTTCCAGCGATGTAGGCGTCCTTCACTAAGTTTTGTCTGAGTTCTCTTTGAATCGAAAGTCTTCACCACAATCATCTCATCATCTCCCCTTCCATCTCCCCTATCTCCTTCCATGGGATCTGGCCTTCAAGCTCCAAGCAGAAGCCATCAAGAACTACTGATCAAGTTCTCAGACTCCTCCCTTGCCCCTTAGTCGAAGTTGACTCCTAAAGCACCACCCAAGTTGAAGACAAACAACTGCACTGAGATAGATACATGATTTTATGTATACCCCAGATGATGTATTGATGACCCCGGTTCCTCCAAAAGTTGCAGCTGAGTTCACTGAAATGGTCCCTCTTCATGATTTCAGATGATGAGATTTAATGCTGGATAATTGTACATTTTGACCATTCTTTCAGATTTGCATTTGTGAGGTCCGGCGATGCTGGACAAGGAGGTCTGGCTCGCAGTCTCCACTCCAATTCATCCCAAAGGTGTTCTATTGGGCTGAGGTCAGGACTCTGTGCAGGCCAGTCAAGTTCTTCCACACCAAACTCGCTCATCCATGTTTTTATGGACCTTGCTTTGTGCACTGGTGCGCTATCCTTTTGGAACAGGAAGCGACCATCCCCAAACTGTTTCCATAAATTTGGGAGCATGAAATTGTCCAAAATGTCTTGGTGTGTTGAAGCATATATGCTGAGTGAATACTTTTGGCAATACAGTGTATAATTATTTAAACACATTTAAACCCCCTCTCACAGGTCATAGCCCCTTGTTCCCCTCAAAAAGGCCTTAAACAAATAGCCCCAAATCTGGCCTTTCTCTATTTCCTCGCAATCTGGAGAGAGAATATTCATGAAAGAGTGTGATGTGTGAGGATATTGAATCAGCAGCAGTAATCTGATCCTGTTTGAATATGTATTTAACCTTGCGCTACCCTGAACACTGCGAGCCAGGCTGAGAGGGGTCTGGGTTAAGTGTGCCCGATTCAGGGCTCATTCGAAATCAAAAGCAGGCCTTAAGGATTCCTCGTTCAGAGCAGGCCGCCCTTGGTCAGCTCTGCTGTAATCATGTATAACGACGGGTCATCGCAGACTGACCCAGCAGCACCAGAACATGCTCGCTTATGAATAGACTTAATGGGAAGATTCAACAAAAATAATGAACAAATACAGAGCCATATGACCACTACAATTTACACAAACTCATATTCACTTCTCACACTTCCAGAGGTGTAAAAATATTACATTTGTCTGTGGGGAGAGCGGGGCACAAGGTAACACAGATATTTTATGTAGTTCCAATAGAACACATTTATGGTCATCTTGTATTCCCATAGCAATGTTGCCTATAGTTTTCTTGATACAATTAACGCTCAAACAGATGTTTTTCAGATTAACAGTGAGGAGTGTTTTTGGTGTTGGAAGAGAAGCTATAAAAGTTTTAGATTAGTGAGTTGCTAGAATTTCATCCTGTGTTATTTTAGTCTGCTCTTGGTGACTGTAATATAGCAGCATTTAGAAGCAAATAAACAGCTCAAAGTGAGAGCTAGCCAGGTAAAGTACAGCCTTCTTAAAGTAAGGGGGTTTGGTTACCACACTGCTACAACCGGGTTGCATGTAAATGTGCTAGGAGCTAGGCTAATGTGGCTAACAAGTAATGGAAGCTTATATCCCACCAATAAGCAGTGTGCTTACTGCATGTCTAACTCACCTCACCTAAAACCATGTGAAGTTGTTCAGTAATCATAAATAGACTTGGTTTTGCACAACATAATATTATCAATAAACATGGACTAATGTAGGGAGATTCAACCCAACCAATCTTTGGTTGAGTTCTCTTTGAATTCTGATAAATAATAAAATATTCATAAGTATTTGTGCTTTAATGTAGTCAGGTCTTAATACTGGGTTTGGCACATGCAACATAGTCATTAGTGACAACAATAAATCTGTAGATTTATTTACAAATAAACATAATGAAGTACTCTCATGTTACCTATTTATATGGAAATACACTTTTATCAGTTCATTAATGGTGTAAAAATCAGCAACTAATACACAGTTAGTCAGTAAAGAGTCTGTCAAATAATAACAAAAGAAACTATCAGTTGAATGTAAACTGTAGTATGATTATTTATATATAATGTAGAATTTCTATTTTGCATTTTGCATCTATTTCCAGTGCATACTGCACAAACAACTATGATTTTCATAACATTAGAAAGAGCATTTCAGCTCACAAATTATACTAAACGCCTGGTTAACTGTTATTTATACGGTTATATAAATACAGTGGATTAAACTATAAGAAGTTACACTCAATGTTCACTCACAATTCCATTATGCCTAGTGATGACTGTCTGTTTAGTAATTTGCCACGTATTATTAAACAGAGAATGACTGCTAGGCATAATGGCCCGAGGTGTTTATCCTCCTGGCAAACACAAGATAGACATTCTAGTTAATTCTCTGTGTGACTCCTAATTTGGAGCAGATAATCCTCGTAAAGTTCAGAGGTGTCTACATTAGTAGACAAAGAGCCGCCACTTCCACTGACGCCAAAGGGCAGCGTGCTTGGTATTCTATCTGTGTATGTGTCAGGGCTGCCAAGTAAGTCTCACTCCAATAAAATAAAGATACTTTGGACACTTTTTCTGTTTCACTCTTTCACTATAAATATTAACCCTTAAAGGGCGAATGTCATGTGTTTTTCATGGCATTTTTGTCATGCTTGTCATGTGAGTTTAAACTAAAATAACTTTATAGCCATTTCAGGTATATTCAAAACACAATTACCAGCATAATCTTAGGGTGAAAGACCTGTACATATAAACAGTAGGGACTTCAGGTGAATTCATAAAAAGGTTCACCTGTTAAGTAGAGCTGCAGAAGACTGGGGTCAAGTTGTTTCTATTTCATAATAAAAATGAAAGTATGTTTTTATCTATGGGTTTACATGTTATTTTAATAATTCTAAAAAGAAATATGTTAAATTGTAACATCTGTGGTCAATAACTGTATTTGGAAATGCTAATAAAACGAACTATAACATACAGATGCATAATAACTTGTGTTATACAGCATTTTCTCCAGACGAATTGAGAGCTGATTCTAAGAATAATAAATAAAAAACAGCTGGTTAACATACACTTAGCAAAAATCTTGTTATAAAATGATTGCCGATTCATAATTACTAAATGACAAATTAAAACTTTTCCCACAGTCTTTAATTCAGTGTAACATAGCAGAAAGTCCAGCTGGAAAAATTAAGATGGCCACAAGATGTCAAACCACTGGGTCCCAACTTTCATTAAGGGAACATTTGGATATATCGTATTGTGCAAATATTGAGAACCTGAGGAAAAATAGATTTAATAGCCTGTTTATCTGATCAGAGAGGGGTTATTTGCTCAGTAAAGGAATATTAGAATAAATACAAACATCATTAATACAATAAGCAATGACTATAAGTATGTCAGTGTGTTTTCTTAACCGTTTTCTTCCTTACAGAATGGTTCTAGGGATGAGCACAAGTACTGGAAATATACTTATAGCAGTTCCAAGTGCTAATATTTGAGTAAAAAAATAATATTCATGTATATGTTACTTTGCATCATAGACTATAAAAAGGAACACAACAATTCACTTTGAAGAGTACTTTCTTATTCAAGATTAAGTAAGTATATTATATCCTGCTACAAAGAAGCATGAATGCATTAATGTGAGTATGTAGCCAAAGACATGTTGTGCAACTGTAACTGGGATAAAAGCTAAAATTAGCTACAGCCAAAGGCAGTTAAAAGGTATTTCTCTGTTCTCGAAGTTCTCAACAATTGCAAAAGTAGAAACTTACTGTGCGTAAAAACTCATAGGAAGAAAGACTCTGTTACAAATCATACAACACACAAAATTTTTCCTATATTTTATATATATATATTCTTATTTTTCAATATTAAAATTATATCATTACACCTGTTTGCTGCTAAATTAACATTAGCAAAAAACAGCCAAACAATATCATCTGGTTTGTCACTCAAAGATGTTTTTATCAGTCTATCTTACTATTTACATTTACCTTTAAGTAAAACTCTCCATTGTGATTAACTAATTTATGAAATTTCCTTCATATCAACTTAAACCTGAAATGCCTGAAAAAAAAAATCCAAAGTGAGGTCACTTCACAAGCTTGAACTCTCGTAAGGTGTAGGGCTGTTCTTTGATTCAGACTGCAGTGACCCAGCAGGCCATGGATTAAGGTATTGGCTCTTTTTGAGATTAGGGATCTTTCCTCCTGAGACACTGACCCACAGGTTGGCCTGCTGGAGCAAAACAGCAATTACTGCAGAACTGGATGAGTAATAGGGCACTGACCTTAAGAAAAACCACTGAGAGCCAAAGAAGAACAGAATACCACACAGGAGGATACAAGTGATTTCTCGAAAAGAAAGATTACATTATCACATGCACAACCATATTTTAATATTTAGAATTTTATATATATATATATATATACGACCCTCAGCATGATTATGTAAATATAATTCAAATAATAAACATCTATATAAGGTCATTTGCCCACTCCCCATCTGACACCTGAAATTACACAGTATTTGCATTTTGGAATTATTTTAAATATTATGTTTATCTGAGGTCAAACTGTTGTACTGATTTGATCTTTGGACCCTTAGTATAGTGTGATAAAACAGCAAGTGTTGAGTAGGTTATTGATGCTAATATAATTACCACACAAAAATTCATCCAGAACACTGCTATTATCACGCATACCAGCATTCTGTACATGTTCCCTTTGAAACTCGACACTGCATGTGTAATTCCATTGTTAGGCTAGTAAAACAGGAAGAAAACAACATAACTATTAGTCAAAACAATATTGCAGTATGTATATGATGAGCCAAAATCTCTGACAAAAAATGTGTTTGAAGTGAGGTGTGTTCTAATCAGCACAGCTAATCAAAGTCATAACGCATCTGAAGTTGAAAACATTGACATTTATTTCTTGATTAAGAGGTTATACATTTCATGAATACTCTGGTTTCATTATATTATTGGCAAAGATACTATACTTCAATTGCATTTCTATACATGAAATACAAAATCTGAGGTAGGGCCTCAAGGATTAATGACATTTAAAATAAATTATGCATTTTCACGTACATGATCGTTATTAGTTCTTTTTTTTCTGGCACAGGATTCAAAACATATATAATTTTTTTAATTCTCTATATATAGACTCGTATCGTATTTTCAAACCAAGGATGTTATGATCTGTTGGAGGTACATATCTGTATCCATAGGCAGATTTACCTCACGTAAAACACACAGAAATATTTGACATTACCCAAGTAATTAGAAATTTTACCTATGCAGTGATAGGTCCACAATAAAGTGCCAAAAGACACACCATACATTACATTAGAGATAGGATAGATATATTTATATGAGACTAGAAGCTACTCTGTGTTGATATTTTTGAAATACATACAATAGTTTATTATCAGAGGATATCTATAAGGCTGATGGTTACCTGAAGATGTGGAATAACATATGGGCAAACATCGGTGACCACTAAATGGAAAATGGGTGGCAGTATCTCTGTCTCCTAAACACATAGATTATTATAGTCACTTCTCCATATAGATATAGTCTATTTGTATATACTTCATTTAGCTTTAAATATCTTTTTTTAATAAATATCATTTTTAAATAGCTTTGTAAGAAGTTCTCCCTCTTTGGTTACCTACTGCCCCTTGTTATCCTGTAGGCATTAAAATATACTTTTTTACTGTGTTCTATTTTAGAAATCTCCTCTCTCCGTCTTGTTTTCGAGGAAAAGACAGTAAACTCAGCGGTGAGCAATACATGCAGGGGAGGTGGGGTGGAGGAGGAGGAAGTGGAGGAAGAGAGAGAGAGGAAGAGAGGGAGGAAGCATACATGGACAAAATAACACAGCTAACACAAACAGCACATGCAAGTCTGATATCTGGCTTTTTGCCACTGCTTATACCTGTATGTCACTGGGTTATAACGATAGGCTTCCAAAACAGCAGCAAAAGGCCTGAGAAGAGTAAACCTAAGCCAAATATTACAGCACTGATCAAGGCAGACAGATTTTTAGAGGTTTCAGCATGTCATAAATCCTACAGAATATCTTATAGAATGTATGTCAGTGTCCTGTAAAAGGAATATTGCAGTGTTTTTCATCTTTCTGCTGATGTAGTGTGTAGTGTGCTGTCGGACAATCGCTGAAACACATTTCCGATACTTTCCGAAACAGCTGAAAAAGTCGACGTGCAGTACCTGGAGACAGTGGACCTTATTCATCAAAGCTGCACACCCACGATCACCTTTATTGGCACACGAACTTCTCTACTTCTGATTCGTGAAATTTTCCAATGGTGTCATAGAACACGAGATTTGAGCATGAAATCAGCCATAATTCATGCAGATGCTTCCAATAAAACAACAGCTTTCAGCAGATCATAAGCCAATAGCTGTGGACGTAGGAGTTTGAGGTGCACTGCTCATTATGGCTCAGTTTATGTCAAAAAGCCTTGATCCAAACATCATCACATGTCCATTTACTTCACCATAATGCAACAGGAACTGCAGGAACAATACAGTGTGTGGCTAACTGACATTTAGAGAGGGTTCATTCAACTGTCACCCAGCAAAACAGAAAACGCTGCCTTGCAAGAAGTTCTTTCTTTTTTGTTGCCCATCACCAAAATGTTTTCTTATGAACTCGAGGATTAAGTTTATTGGTTGAGCAACTGCACCATTTAAGGTGGAATGGGAAAATTTGAACAGAAGCGTTTTTTTTTATTGCATTAACAATGAGGTTTGAGCAGGACTACTGTTTTACAGAAAAGCGCTGGGTTTAGTGAATTACAGAAGGTAATTCACTCTGATATGATTGCTTGACTTGTATTAGAATTGTAAAATGTATAGACATGGCAGGTTTGTATCACCATGGAGGGCGTCTGTAATCACTCAAATTACACCATGTCCCCAGGTCAATCCGAAACCTGCTCAAATAAGGCTTTAGTGTTTTTTTTTTTTTCATTTTTATTCTCATTATTGTCTTATATTACTTTATATACTGTAGATGATATTGCATTATTATCATAAAGGCTTTGTTTAGTTAAGTGCAATATTTTTTAAACTATTACACTCAAATTTAAACACACTCCTACCAAATGTGTTGGATTATACTGAGCACAATTGCGCATACATTTTAACATCATATTTGCAACTTTGGTGAGTAAGAGGCGAGGTATCAAGTCTGTCTCATCTTAACTAGACATTCATATTCACCTTATACTCAACAGCAACAGCCCCCTGACTTTTATTATCAGGGAGTTCACAGTAAACAGGTTCTCTATTCTTTTTTTACTTCAGGAAAGCATATTAAAGTTCTCGTCAGCTTTAACTGGCTATACGATACAGAAGCAGATTAGTTGAAAATGCTGGAATATTCCTTTAATTCAGGTGCAACTCTATCCTAAGCTGGGCTGGCCTTGATACTTGAATAGGTACGAATAAATAAAAAGGCCGTTTCGTCTGTCCCTAGCGACTCTGGCGCCTGTCTAAAACATCTGCTGAGAAGAGGCGGACATTAAAAGGAGGCATTTCTTCACTATATAGAGCAAACAGGATTCCGGCTCAAATCTTTTGTAGTTTCTGCTGTCTATATCAGTAGGCCAGGCTGCCATCCACTAAACCGGGATGGCTGGTTAAGTATTAATGAAAGCAGTTAGCTACGCACATCTAAACACACACATACATACACACACATACATCCAGCATACAGAGAGAAGAAGCATTTTTGTGGTACTAAATACTGAAGCAATATATATATATATATATATGTATATATAATTTTTTTCTTTTCTTTTGACACCTCATTTTCTTTTTGAGTGCTTTGTACTTTTGGAGGCTACTCCTGAAAGATGATTGCGAGTCAAACTTCATTTCACAGCTATGAAGAAACATGCGGCGAGTCCAGGCACACTCGTAAATCTCAGCGTTCCACCTCCGCCGAATCGCTTTCTTAGCATCCATCCCATCTTCCATTAACTCGCCGGGCCCCCTCGTTTATTGAAGCGCCTGTGGCACTCGTGAACGAGGCCTGTTTTTAATCAAGGCCTGTTTTTTCCACTATGGAGGTGATTGCTCTTTTAAATTGTGTGATATTATGCCAATAGTCTTTCTGATTGCTTTAGAATGAATGCGAGGCTTTGATCGGTTATGGCTCAAAAAGGAACGCTTGATTAGTTGCCCGCAGCATTATCACACGAGCGCTCTATCAGTAACGGTATTTATGTGTGATCTTTTCCAAACAGCTGGAAGCTTAAAAAACGGTCATCTTTTCATATTTCTGACCTTCTGAGGTGTTGAAGATGGAACAATTTTTGCCCATCCAATGCAGGCTTTTTCCATGGCTTTATCAGGATCTGAAAAAGTTCTTAAAGGGAAACATGCACACGAAAAACAATAACAGGCTAACCTTTTAGCCTTCAGAGGAGAAACCACCAACACCTTCACTTCAGAGCCATGTTATTATCGCAGTAAGCCTTAGGAGTCAGACAGCAGAGTTATATAACATCATGATTAATCTCTAAGATGTTTTCTTTTTTTCTGAGGTTTCTATCCCTCAAAGCCATGGGGCGGAAAAAAAAAATCCAATTTTGAGATTCCACAAAGTCCCACACCCACGAAAATAAGGCCGATGAAATCGAGTATACCTGAGACCCTGTTTCACGAAGAGAGAGACGCTGACGAGACAAGAGACGACAAGAAGCAAAATGGTCCCGGACATCTTTCACAAGATTCCAGATGAAGAAAAGTCATTTTTTCTCTGATCTATGAAGCTACGGAGACTCTTTAAGACGTATGGAATCAACAACACTAGCACATAGTATAACTACAGATTTGTATTACCGCTCCCTAAAATATTACAGTATGAAACAGCCTCACAATAGACAAGACACACTTTCCACACATACATCTCTCAGTATACACATATACACATAAATATTTCATGGACTTTCCTTCATTGTGCCCTACAGCAGTCTGCATATAAGAATAGGTTAAGAGGATCCATGAAAAGATCACAACACATAGTCAAAAGCTCTAAGCATTCTTAATAGGGTTTAACACATGAACGCTAGCTGGCCACTGAGCAGTATCCTAAAGACTGAAAGATAATATTACAGTTTTGCATGGCTGCGTTTTCACTCAAGAGAGAAATGGATCTATACTACTGCGTCCTGAAGCTTGTGCTTCTAAACTACGAGGATATTGAAGAGATTATGTAATTGAGCAATCAATAAATAGATTGAAAGTGAAACACAGCAGAATAGCTCCTAGCTTACAGGGATTTATAGTGTGTGCTTCATGTATAGCAGGAATATAAAGGTTTAGGTTAGAGCTGTGTAGAGCTATGTAATGCTACACGGACAGAGGAAGTCAGAGGCACAAAGTACAGGATATAAGAAGACTCAGGTACAGAGCAGAAACCTCCCACTTCCGGCTCCGCCTGCAAACGTATTCACTCGTAGCTACTGTTGTGAAGCTTTAAAGAAGCCATTTAACCAAAAACAAAACTGCTATTTTTACTACTGTTCTGCAAAGACTTTCCAACCTTACGACAGAAGCTATACAAGACCGCTCTTGTGGGGGAAGCCTGAGCAAGATTATTAGGTCTCATATATAAACAAGAGATTGGCTGCAAGGCAGTCATCCTCTCACTTTATGGCCATCACAAAGGCAGAAATGACAAGTGCTCTTCTGAATACATTAGCAATATCGACGCCAATAAAATGGTCAAAGTATAAAAAGAAATAAGAAAGTCAGCTTCAATTGAAAGCGTAATAATGCCTTGACGTTCACAACTGTGCCAGCTGATGGCATTTCCACATTGCAGCTATAAAGGAAAGTCCAGTTCAAGTCCACTTGACCTCCATGTTCAGATCCACGGTGGGTTTTCACCCAAGATAAAACAAATACGGGCCACAAAGAACATAAGTCGAGAGGACAGAAAGAAGGATGGGGAAAGCTGTAAGGGTGAACAATGTTTCCTGTCGCCCTCATGCTTTAGGTGTTGAGTATGGTAGGGTATGTAGTACCGGTTAAAAGTAATACATGCACTCTCTAAGGCAAAATGAACAAAACATTTGCTTATTTTGCAGTAGAGAGCATCAGTTTTACTCTTATGTCTTGGTACCCTGCACCCTCTATTATTAAAGGAATAGCTGTCAGACTAATATTGTTAACAATGAACAGAAGCTTGTAGCCATCAATGTAGCATGATTGTTGGCTATGCACTTTCATATATTTGTTAACAATATTAGCTTTATTGGCTGAGCGATTCCATTAAGTCTTGTGGTGTACACCATTTCCGCCCTCCGTTTAAGAGTTACTGGTACTGAGCGGAGAGCTGGAAGTCTTTTGGCGGAAGTTTGAGGCCCAATGAGTTTGTGCCCAGCGGGTCAATCATGTTCTTATAGCGCTCACCACGGTGCTTCATCAGGAAAGGACCCCAGTCAGGCTGAGGAGAGCAAACCAACTTCAGACGCTACAGAGAGATAAAGAGAAAATAATGAACATACTTATTTTTAAGACGTTGTTTCGCATATTAAAATAAGTATTTTTCCCACAAACTGTAGTATGTCTGGTGTCTGAAGTTTACTTGTTTAACACTGCAGCTAAGATGCTAATGTAGTTAACAAGTAATATAAGCTTACACCTGCTAGCTTAGCATGGTGCATTTCTTAGCTTTATTATCCTGGGAGCTACAGTAATACACTAAAGAAAAGACAAAAAAGAAAGAATAAATATAAGTGTTATATAAGTGTTAAATATGAAACTGTTTTAAGGAAGAATGAAAGATTGCTAACCTCACCTGTTCAGCTTGGGTGTATTATCTTTTGAAGTGCCTCCTAGCAGCACCATTCAAAATTGTATGGCTGTGTTGCATTTTGAAATGTTAGGTGTAGCACCATGTAGCTAGGTGTAGCACCATGAAACTGATGGTATTTTCATACTTCTGTGTGGAGCGTTATTAATCAGACTGTCGCTAAGAGTGTACCTCGATCAAAGTTCCTGGCGCCAGGTGCATCTTGATAACAAACATGATGGGTATCCAGATAACAGAACAGATGACCATCAGCCAGCCCATAACCATAGACCAGGTGGGGTAGGTATAGTCCTCGTAGGTCATGACCTTCCACTGGTACAGACTCAGTGCCAGGATAAACTAGTGTAGAGAAAAGGTAGGATGAGATACAGAGAACATTTTTTATGGATTAAAACACTTATAAATCATAACAGAACATATTTAAATATTTTCTCTTTTCTTTGCTTGTGTTGCACTTTCTAATTTTACAAACTTGTTTTAAAAGATGCTATAATTATTATTGTTGTTATATAAAACTGGATGAGACATGGATCATGGAGTGTTTTTATGATCGACCAGGCTCTTCCCATAGTCCAGTGGGAATGGTTTTATACCATTTCTACTGGTCCATTTGTCATGAATTTTTAGATGCTTAAATTCAGATTAAAATTCTTTAACCTAACAAAAAACGCTTGCCATTTTCCCTCAGTTATCGCAGTCTAACGATATGGCGGAATATAGATTTTAAACTATAATAAGGCTAGTCTTTTTGCCTACATAAAAAGGTCGAGCTACCGCCTGGGAGGCACTCTGTTCCACAGCATATGTCCAGAGAGGAAACGAGAAAAATGAGAGAAGGAAGGCTATCAGCATTAGCCTGTGTTGTATTCTGCACCCCCTGGGGTTAGGATCAGTCCCCGGAGTAGATGCTGGTCAGAGGCTGATAACACTGATCTATGACATATGTCATTTTTCAGCAGGGCTTTCCCAGCTTTGGCTATTACTGGGAAAAGCTGTACATGTGTCAGGCAGCAAAGACCACATAACCTGCCATTTGTGGGGCGTGAGAGGGAGCAGCACTGTGATTTCTTGCCCATAAACGACAGGAAATTTCAGGTTTGAGACTGCATGCGTTTGAGGCATGTTCGAAAACTCAGTGGCAGCATTTCGATAGACAATTTCCACTCAATTTAAGAAAACAAGGTGTTTTGTTTGTTTTCTTTTAACGCGCAAACCCTTATTTTTGTTAGTCGATTTCCTGTCCCCAGTTTGGGGGGCTGACGAATCATTTAAAAAAGCCTATAAGTATGGATTGGACATACTGTAAGGATAGTAGGAGTGACAAAGGCCCAGCAAATCCTCCAGAACTTGTTTGGCTGGAAACCAATCATCATTTCAATGTCCTCGCAAAATCGCTGGAGACCTACAGGTTACAGCAAAGGAGATCGAGAGAGAAGCAAGAGAAGGAACAGATGGAAATATTGACTGAGTGGAACACAAATAGGCAGAAGGAAAAAGGGCAAAGCATAAAAGGAACCAACAAAAGAGAAATCAAAAAAAGAATTAGGGCAGTACAAGTAAGAAAAAAATTTGCAGTGAGGTCCCTCACTGCAAAACAATCTGCTAGGAAAGGGCATGGCACAATTCAGAAATATAGACATTATCAATTCACTTCTGCTTTAAAACTCAAAATGATCAATAAACCTGTAATGATTTAAATGTTTTTAGGACAAAATATTCACAATGCCTCATATTTCTAAAGGCAATTATTTTTTGCATGAGCATCTATATAACAGCTGCATGAGAGATTTACTGATCAATATTTCTTTCTTTAATTTTATAGGTTTTTGTTAATAGTCTAGTTTTGTTTTCTCTGAAAGAAGTCTGCAAAAACTGGAATTGCAAGAGCACCATCTAGTGGTCAAAGGGGGAACTACAGTGCTTAACTTCCGTCATACTCTGCCCTGATTTTTTACATAGAACATGGAAGGCTTCCTTTCTAGGCCTAAATTACACTAATCTTAGAGTAAACTGCAGTGTTACTGGTGAATGACTGCTTTTAGACTTAATCTGTGTCTGGGTCTAGACTTTTTTCTCAGTTTTAAAACAACCAATACATTATCAAATTGAACACAGAAGACTTAAATATAAATTTAAATACAGTGTCATTCTATCCAGAGTTTAAACCCAAAATGGGTAAAACAGTTAAACACAAAAAGTGTGTTACTAATTAACACAATGTTTGAATGTGTACCCACTAATTAGAGAGCTTGAAAAAAACCTTACCCAGACCAAGTTCTCCTTGGAAACGCTGTGCACTTTTGGGTTAAATTTATCAGTGACTTGAGTTTTCTAGCTGTTTACAACTGATGAGCAGATTCCACAGTGCTGTAACTTGCAGCAGTAATGCAATACATCGCAATAAATCTGCTCATGTTGCACTAACACACAGTAAAACATGCTGAAAAAAGCGACACAATGTAAAAAAAGCACATTTCTAAAGTTTTGTTTGTGCTGAAATAAAACAGTTTCTTGTAGTTTGTAAAGGTGTGCACTGTTCAATAGTTAACAATAGTTATCATAATAAATTATATGATCACAATATGATACAAAGTGCTTTTCTGAATATTGTTTATATATTATCAATAACATATCATATCATAACATATCTAGAATGCTTCATGACAAAGAGAGCATAATTAGTCATGCTGAACTGGATATAGTCCAGTGTGTGAATAAAATGTTGAAAAAAACTCATTGTGCTCATTGATAATATTTTTAAATGATGGTGAATAAAATTTGACACTTGCTGAAACATCCATCTTAATAACATACCCATACTGGTCTCAAACGCAAATAGAACAGTTATAATATGATGCTGTTCTACTTCACATGTTTCTATAGAACAGTAGATGACTTCAGAAACACTGAGAAAACTAAAGTATCATGAATGGCTTTACGATCAACCTATTACATTTAGACCCTTACATAGTAGACAGTGGCATGGTTGTTCCTTCATTCTCCAAACAAGACAAGTTATCATTTATCATATGTTCTTGCCAGAAGAGTCACCAGTATTGAAACGCAATGCCAGTGTTAAATATTTGCTTCTATTTATATCAGATCTTTTGTTCGCTGCTGGACATGGTTTCTTGCAAGGAGCAAGCTGCGGCAGCTGTTCGCCAGGAGCTTTACTTATCGATGCATTTACTGATCCTTTAATTGGCTACCTGCCCTTAAATGATTTAACCAGGAGCAATAACCTCAACACGATTGGCGAGAGGTTAGAACACGCCTTTGGGACAGCAGTGCCACTTCATCCTCTCATGTTGAACTGATTTGATTCAACACTACTGTAACTCACTATTGCCTCCTGAGATACAAAATGGTATTATGAGACAGTAAATTAACTTTAAAAAATCACTAATATGAACTATGATCAGCAGTGTAGATAAACTCACCGTAGACATATGAAACTCCAATCAGCTCAAATATTGCGATGATGACCAGAGAATAAGAGGCTGCATAAGTGTCTACCAGCTGGAGCATGTACATACCACTCTGCAAAACACACAGGGTCACATTGTCTTGTACATTAGCACAAACATACAAATATACAGTCTACTCTATGATGGTTGATTTTCTTGCTGAACAATGTTTTGTAGTGTTCATCACATTGGGATCAAAGTGTAAATCACATTATGTAATTTTTGGATAAATGAAAAGTGTAATATGGATAAAATACAATTATTGGCTGCCACCTTAAAGCTAAAATATAAACGAAAGAAATTTTGCATCCCTGTAAATACCTCATTGGTGTTTACATTTTGTGTGGTATAAAAATGTTCAGTTTGTTATTTAATCATAATCAATAACAGAAAATGATTTGTGAAAGCTCCTCTTTCACAACCACAGATTGTTCTATCAGCTCAAAACGGCCTGTACCTAATTTCCTGCCAAGTCCTCTATGGTGTTTATACCAAAAAGACACAAATTCAGTTAATTATTTCTAACTCATAGGCTAAAACAAATGGAGTAACTGTACACAAAGTGCACATTCAATTTTTAATTCATTTTCAATCCAGACCACATGTCAAATGTGTGTAGGTAGAGGAGGAGATATCTTTTTCTGAAATTTAATATTTGTATTTAACATGCCATTTTTGACAGAAGAACACACGTTACATTATGTTACTGTATAATTGTGCAATTATGTAAGTATAGTCAGTGCATAACTGCATAAAACTGTGTCTCTCTGGAGAATGTGTAAACTTCATTTCATAAAACAATTCCAAAAAGAATGAAATTCCAAGATTTGCATACAGCATTATGTCCTGCTTGGGGGGTCATGCTGAGGCAAGAGATTTGCTTACCTCAGTAATCATAGGGAATCCCAGCACGTAAAAGCACACACAGCACACAAGGGTGAAGATAGGTTTGTGTTTGCGTAGGTATTTAGGGAATTCGTCGGACACTGAAGTCACTATCGTCTCAATGGTGGCAAACTGCAGGGAGAGAAAGACAGGATAAAATATACGTTTAGAATGAAGATCCAGACATCCAGACAGAAGATCCAGAAAACCTCTGGTTCACATATATATAGGGACTGTTCTACCGAACTGATTCAAACTGCAGTCCTACTATATAAAGTGTAACAGGTATTATGACAAATGCTAAATGAAAACGGATATCCAAGGTTTTAAAATCACCATTTATACTGGAAGGTGTCTGTCCAAAACCCAAAACCCTAAATTTACATTTGTCAAAAATACACTTTTTCATACGTTTACTGGTACTCATCACGTTACCCAAAATAATGGTGAAGTACTTGAGAGTTTTATGCAGTTTTAAAAGAAAGTGTTACCAAAAGGTCTTTGGCAGTAATTTAGCTTTGGCAGTGCTCCAAACTAAACATACATTGAGTGTGGAGAGGGAGATCACACTTTTCCTTCATTTTATCACTGTAGATATACACTTCCCAGCTGATTGTCATTCTACTCTGCGAAGCTGTTAATGATTATGAAAAGAGAGAGAAAAGTAGCACATTCACACCAATGGCATTATGGCATGACATTCTGGAGTGAAAATAAGGGCAGAATGCAGTGTGTTCACACACACACACATACATAGGAGAGCAAATTAACACCTCAGAACTAATGAAGACGCAACACCTCAACACGCACACATGCTGAAATTAACAGCAGGGTCACACAACTGCAAAAACGTACAAATTAACAAACATGTATGAACAGCAAACAGGCTCCACAATGTGAAGGCTTTTGTTAAAAATAAAAGACATTGCTGAGTCAACACCAACCCTTAGCAACCATTGTAATCAGCTTATTAGCTTGGATTTATACAGGTACAAGCAATTGATTACAGGGATGGTACAGGAGTGCTAAAATATGTGGGTGCTATACCTATGCTTATTACGGCTGCAATATATGAACCCAGGTATGGTAGGGGGATTAAACGCTCAGGACGTAGAGGACTCCATATTATAAGCTGTTTTAATACCAAGTCTGTTTGTTAAAGTCCAAACTAGATTTTGGGTTTCTGTTGTATCTCTCCTTAATTTAATCTGGTTGGTTATAGCTAAAGTGGATTCCTATGTTACTACCATTTGACACACAAAACAAGGGAATTCAATATCAAAACGTGCTTTTCTCATCGCAGACCAGGCCTGCCAGGTCCAATTAGCATGTTCTTCAGCATAACGCTAACAGAACTTTTACTTAAACATACAGAGAAACACCAAACGTTCAGTGTTTGTATTTTATAATGAACAGATTTAAAGACTTCTGGGCTCAAATAAGGAAGCACAACACTAACACTGTGTGTAGGCATCTGTTTCTGTACTGTTCACAGTTTCACCAATTTATAAACCATATTTTGCAATAGGACATGGTCATCTGCAGTTGTATGCTTTGAAATTTCATTTGTATTTAGCTGAATCAAATTGTACTATGCAATTATTTTTGAAGTAGAATTCAAAATGTAACCTAAAGTCACTTGGGAGACCATTCCAGTTGTGGCACAGCAACAGCAAAACGTGAACCCTTCTTTGCTTGAGGCGAGCCCCTGAAAATATCTTTTCAAGTCACATAGAACCTGAAAAGCACTGCTGTTACACAGCTTTACTTACCATGGTATCCAGCCCAAGTGTGAGGAGCATGAGGAAAAAGATGATCGCCCAAAACGGAGAGACTGGCAGTCTGGTGAGGGCTTCTGGGTAAACCACAAATGCAATGCCCGGTCCTACACACACACACACACACACACAGGTACACAAAAGGCCTCACACTTAACAATTTACAGATGAGATCTTACATAAATTAATTTAATATTAAACTGAAAAAATGCAAGCTTTCACTAGACATATCAATATGTTAACTGGATTTTCCTCCCTTTCTTGAAATATGTTTGATCAAGCACATTTCCAACGTTAAATATAGTCCATATATGAGAACTAAGCTGCAAAAACAGCCTATTCTGAATTGGTTGTTTTTGTGATGTCATACAGCACTTTAGCTCCACACTTATATAAACTAAACTTATATAAACACTCATATACAAGACACACATAGGTTCACGTGTAGGTTGGTGAATTGGGCAGTAAATAAAGAGGATGTATTTGTGTTGTAGACAGGGTGACCTTGGTTCCACTGTAAAGATATCTGAGTCTCTACAATCAACTATTTCTCACCAAATCACTCTGAAACACAACTATATCTCAGCCACTAAATCATGCATAATAATTTTTTATTTTTTTGTTTATTCAGTGTAATTCCTATCATATATTGAATTCAAAATGGTGGTTAAGTGACCTACCTTCATCTGCTACACTCTCAATGGGCACCTTCAGCTCATGGGCCATGAAGCCAATGACTGAAAAAATCACAAACCCAGCGAATATGCTTGTGGCGCTGTTGGTACACGTCACTATAATAGTGTCCCTTTAGAGAAAAAAACAGAATTCAAATGACAAGTTTATATTAAAGTCTACTGTAAAGAGCTAATAACATATGTAATAGTCAAACAATAATAAGGTTACTGGATTGTCACATATTATAATTCTAAAATTAAATTTACATTTATATGCACACTGTATATGCACACTCATTTATACAGTGTTCAATCATTGTATATTTCTGAGTATCTTTTTCTTATTAAGCATTATGTTTGGAGTACCTTTGAAAACCATTTATAACAAGAACATCCCTCAAAATCCAGTATAAAAAAGAAAATGAGAAAGGGCTTTCTGTCCATGTGAACTGTTTGTGTGTTGCATAGCCCCCAATTAAAAGATAACAATTCAGCAGATCTCATCACAGTTCTGGGTGTTATATTTACATTGACTATTGGTGTTAGTATCTGTAAAACTGAATTTGTTTTGAATCAGCAAATACACATCACTTGATAAAAGGTATATCACCAAGTTCGAGTCAAAAATATAAACAATTAATTGTCACTTTCATACTCAGGTATTACAGGGTTAATTACATATGCCAGTGTCAGGCAATGTCATACATGTGGGCTGAAAGATGATGAAGGTATTTTTACCTGTAACAGTTATTATGGAACTTATTATAAGACGAGAGTGTTATTAGACCCCCCCACGCTGCAGACAGAGAGAAAAAAATCTGAGTGGCAGCGTCTTTCCACACCTAGAAACAGATCGGACGAGAAGGGAGAGTGTTAATGAAAGGATACAAGCAGATACCTTAATGGTTGCTTAAAAGAGTGTGATCATTCTTTTTAATTATAGATAATTATTAATCCTAGGAGGTTACAGTTATTTACAGATGCAAACACATGCTGGAATGTACACAGTCGAGTCATATTTTTAAGGCCACTTCCTGTTTTCTTTGTCAGCGGCGCATAGCTCATGAAGTAAGTTTTCATGGCACTCTCTTTGGCCAAGCATCCATGCAGAAGGCCCTCCCAATCGATTTGGGTATGAATTGAATGAGATCTCCCAGCAAGACAATGTCACATGGCTAAAAATGTCTGACATTGATTGGAAGACTACCCTGGCCCCCTAATTCCCCAGACATGAACCCAATCTGTGGGACCACCTCAATTGTTGTGTTCACTCTATTAATCCTCCTCCATGCACCCTCCCGCAGTTGTGCACTGCAGTCAGCATGGTTCCAGACAGCTGTGAGACACCTCCCTCCCAGCACTTCTACCAGTTGTCTGTGCTGCACATGTGGTTACTATGGATATAATTATGTGACTTGATTGTGTATATGGATAAGTAACTGTGTGGAAAGTGCAGTTTTTGAACTTTCAATCCAGACCACATTAATGTCTCTAAATAAAAACATATATTTTACTGCAATCTGCATATAGTGATTTTACAAAATGGAAGTCAAACAGAAATGCAGTTATTGATGTAAATAATCTATATTATTTATATTACAGTAGAATAACAGTAGCAGTTCTAGACTAAACTGCATTTTATTACTGTCTGTTTCACTCCGCAGTAAATAACTCTCTCTCTCTTACTTTTGCATCGTTGAGTTTCTCCCATTTTGGTGTGATGAAGTAGAGGATGCCCGATCCAGCGCCAGGTAGGGTCACCCCACGTATCAGGAGGATGACCAAAACCACATAAGGGAAAGTGGCTGTGAAATAAACCACCTTATAAACACAGGAAAGATAAGCAGAACATTAAATTAGACGCAGAAAGTAAATGATGTCAGTTTCATATGACGAACTCATATCTGAATAGGATAGCTCATAAGGCTCAACACGGTGGCTGAATTACAGAAAGTTCTGTCCTGTAATAAAAAGACTCTAACCAAAACTGGCTTGTTGGTTAAAAAGCAGAATATGACAGAGTAAATCCCCTGCAGAGGCAACAACTACCTAAAAAGGCATATTTACCAAAATGGCTAAGTGAACAGACTTCTTAAGAACTGCTCATACTAGTACTAGGTGGTCAGAGGCCACAAGGATTTTTTGATGCTTTTTTGCTGACACCAAATAAATGAGCACAGTACATGATTTTCAGGCCATCATTTAATAAACGTCAAGTCATCTTGGAATCTCTAGACTGATCCATTAACTTAATGCAGGACATAAACCCATACAGAGACACAGAACACTGTAGAGGTTTGCTGCTCTGCTGAAACAAGATTAGATGATAAAAAACGAGTGACAGGAAGCTTAAACTCGTGTTTGGCACTGTTAAGCTGTTCAGACAAGCAATGGAAATTTACATCACTATTTTTAAATACCAGTGTGTACCTTACCAACGTTACACCCCAGGTCCAACAACATTTAAGTACATTAGATCCACACAAAATAATTTTTTTGTATGTGCTGCATCAGTCAGGGCAAAAACGCCATTCTGGTATAATGACAAAAACATAATTGGAGCAAATAGCCTGCAAATTAGAAGCACACAAACCAGCTTATTAATGACTACAAACTCAGAGTCTGATAGATGCCCAGTGGCTATATTTAGGTTAACACTTGGCACAATGCCAGAGCACAATCTAAACTTTATGTATCAACCAGAATGAAAAATTCAGCAGGGTTCTTTCAAAAGTGCAGAGATCCTGCAAAAACAGCTACCTCTGAACAATGTGCAGTAAAACCCAGCATTCTCAGCCAGCTTTACACAGCTTGCAGCTGATCCCCTAATATTAAATCAATATAACCATTTCTCTTCAAGGATTACTCAATATATTTTAAGGATAGCCCACTTGCTTAATTTATGCATTTCTTACTAACACATATTCAGATCACAAAATGAATTCTACTCAATTCCATTCTATGCAGCTTTATAATCACAGTACCATTACATACGCTGTCCACATATCCAAGCAGTTTTATGAATTAGGCTAATTCCTTGTCAACTACTGAAACCGCCACTTAGCACGAGCTCACAAAGCCATGCAGTGTTTAAGCATTGTAATCACATAAGACTCAGAGTGGCCCTTAATGTTCAATGATATTTGATATATGACGACTTGATTTGCTAACAGAATTGGAGTCTTAGGTCAGAGATACTTCAGGGAGACCTTTTATACTTTCCCGTTATTTTCTCTTTCCTTTAGTGTGTTGTGTAACTTTTTGTGAATGTAAGCGATCTGCAATGGTCTAATGTTCAAGGTACATGCCCAAGAGAGAAACTCTCACCCACAGAAACCACTTATCTCTTGCTGCCTGAAAAGCCATGTTGGAATTCCAACTCTCTTCTCTGTTACAAAGTGACGCAATCTAATTACACAATCCTTATTTCACGCCTACCATCAAAAGTGACATGCCCTGGCACAACAGTAAACAACACTAAAATCGTACCACTATAAAACGCTCTGCTCCAGTCTAGTTTGCTAATGTGGATCAACTTATTCTCCTTGACTTCCAAGATTGGACTCTGGCCCAAACTGACATGCCAGAAATGGTCCTATTGTAGAACTAACCACTGTAGTGTGCGGGAGAGAGGGGCAGTTATAGCAGGATCAGAAGAGTGGGTGAGCTGATCAACCAGAAGCAGGCCTCAACAACACGGGAGCTCAAACATAATTCGCTTCAGATAATAATGCACAATTTTTTCTGTAGTCGGCTCCAATTCTTGATTTCTGCCACTGGAATCAGTCCCTCAAAATTTTTAACCATGATAACCCCCTATACAGATGGTACAGGGTTACAGCAGAGATTACCCCACATTTAGTTTATTTTTGAGTAGATAGAGAATATACTGATATGAGAAAGTTTCTTTCACATAATGAGACTTGGAGTGACATACTAATGTAATAATAAACAATATTTTCAATTTATTCATTTTTTAAGAAAAAAGCAGTTTGATGCAATCTTGTTTCTTTTTATTAATCGGGTGAAGTTGCCTTCATATTCGCCAGCTTCTTACATGACATGACATGTAATGCACCTTAAAGGGTGTATCTTCAAAATGTTTATGCAGTGCCACTTAAGGTAGAATGGAATTTTAAATACAAAGCTGGGTTTGTACCAATTTCAATAATTCTTTACCACATCCCATATCATGAAGACCATTTCTCTAAGCAGAGCTTGTGCTCACAGCGGCTGGTGAACAGTGCTGACGTTTAAACCTGGTAATTAAACAATACACATACTCACTCTTGCTTTACAACTCTCTCTACTCAAATTCATTGTCTATTTTGCTTTACACACCGTTAGCATGTTGCTTGAGCCGATTCCAATGAAAACACAAAGTCAGTGGAGTCAAAGAGTTGACTACAAACATTTAGAGCCACTGGCCAAGAACCTACACCATCAGTAGTTAAAGAGAAATCAAGTCCCCATCACTAATTAAGTAAACAGTATACAGTAAATACAGATGTACAGTATAAGGAAACAATACTGTGTTTGCTGATGTTAATCAATTCCAGTAGAGCCCTAAAGTAATTTATTTCATTTTATTCTGAAAATGAGCATATTTAGTCCCCTTTCATTTTGTTTAGTCTTCATCTAATGTTAACTGTGAGGAGATACAGAGGAACCAGCACTACACACAAGCTTATGATAACATGCTAACGGTATTAGGCTAAACAACACTCGGCTCCCAGCAAACACAGCTGATAACTTTCTACTTTCACACAACATTACTATGTTGTCAAAAGGTGGTAATGTAACGTTGCCATATGGCATTATAACGACCTACTGGCAACTTTCCTTGGAGTGTCGTGCTCAACATAAATTCATTTATGAAGGTTTCTAGGAGGTTGCGACAATATACTGACAGTATAATGACAACACTGCCGCTAGTACATTGTCAGACATTATCACAACTTTCTGAGTAACTATATTTTAACACTGTGGGCACCAAAACAAAAGGCTGTCACTTAACTTATCTTGCAGGGCTGTTAGCAAATACAGGTAAGCCATTCACCTATATGAATTTTACACAGTTATCAGTAATAAACAAAATAAAAACAAGAGCTTGTCGCTTAGCCTAGGAAACATTTTAACATACCTTAGTATGGACCTCTATGCTTGAGTAACGGCTCGCTAAAGGTACATTAACAACGTGTTAAATATTGGTCACTGTGCAAAATGATGTAGAGGTTCACCATTATAAACCTGTTAATTTCAGGACAGTAACCGTGAAAATAATAATAATAGCAATTCAGCGATTAACAGCTTAACCTCAGCCTCCCCTAGCGGTCACTCTTACCCGACCGTTAGGTTTCCGTTGGGAGTTTTAATTTGAAATGAGAGTGACTAGCGCGCGCGCGGCTTCAGCAGTGCAGTGAATACCGGTACGAATTGAACACGTACCGATTCACTAACATTAAAGTCTTAATAATTATTATTTACATGTAGGAGTGAAATCTATTTACACTGCGGTTTGGTCTATTTACTCTAAATAGTCTGTATTTATTCGCCTGTTCCACAGACACACAAGCAGCATTACAGCAAACTTAGTAAAGGTAGAGACAATGAGCCGATACCAATTGAGTCGATTCCGTAACTCCAAACTTTTTGAATCATGGAAGGCTTGGACTCGAGGACTCGACTGTATCGACTCCGTGATTTATCGTGGTGAGCAGTTCGTGGGCCATTCTGGCGGAGGTGAGTTTGAAGCAGGAGAGACTGAGTTTCTGTGTTGTGGGTTTGTTTAATTACCAGCTTTAAACACCGCCAGCAGCGCAGTGAGCACGAAGTCTCCTACAAAAACAGTTTCTACACGTCCTGAACCGCAGCTTTTCACTCACTTCATGATTTAGGCCGCGATAAACAACTATCTTAGAAACGGAAACAGAATCTGGTGTAGTTGGCGTGAGGTATTAGAGGTGTGGTAAGGTGGTGGCACTAATATGGTATTTACTAAAAAAAAAAAAAATAGAAAGAACCCACTCAAAATACCAAATATAAGAGTATAACTTTAGGATTTGCTTTCCCCCCAGTATCTTATTCAAACCTCCGTTCCACCTTAAATGGCACTGCAGTTGCATTCTGGAGACGGCGCTCCATTGAGGTAACTGCTGCATCACTTAAGGTGGACTGGAAAGACAGAAAAGAAGCTGACCAACAGCATTTTAAAAAGAGGGGAAATATAATATCCAACTTTTTTTCTTTTTATAAAGAAAGAATTTTAATTAGTTTAATTTAGGTATAGCCGAGGGGTCAGTTCCTCCACTCACTGCGCATGGGCATGTTATTAGTATAGTATAGCATTTTATCGCCTGAAAGCTTTATTGTGTTTTGATTGTTAGTTCAGTTGCAGGTGAAGTGCATTATACAGATTTGATTTAATGTTATTTTTACCCTGTTATAAGGTCATATGTATTAAAGTATCCTGCCTATAGTTAACTGTAGGGAGCTAACAAAAAACAATACATTTACCTGATTTTACAAGATTAGAAAGTGTCAAGTAGAATAAAAAGTGCTACATCAAAACATTACTGCCCAACAATACTATGTAATATATTTCATCCACTTGCAAATTTGAATAATGAGTTATTTCATTGTACCCATCATCCGCTACGGTAGGTTAATTCGACAGGGAAAGACACCAAGATTAAAACTGAAGCCTGGTCTCAGTTTAAAATCAGGAATGTCTAGCCCAAATAGCAAAACTTTTCTGGCCCAAATTTGGCTCAGATTCCTGGTTTTGGCTCACATACAGAATACTACAAAGCAGCACTGGCGTATCTGTGCCAGAAGTGGACCAGATCTGTTTTGGAACATGTGGGTTACATGAGTTTTAATATATATAGGCTATTTTTAGCTCACATGCAGAATGCCACTTGGCTGTACTGCTGTATCTGTGCCAGAACTGGACCAGATCTGTTTAGGAATAGGTAGGCCAAATGCATAAATTAAATATGTGGGCCACCTTTGCCTTAGATGCAGTGGCACACATACCGCCCAAATGCATTATTATTATTTGCTATAATGGTGACAAAAACATCCCAAACTCAACTTAATCAGAGTCTATCTTACCATGCCACACATTTAATAGCCTTATCATAGCTGTAGATTAAATAAGCATATTCAGTGATTCAGTGCAGTAACAGGCAGAGCCTGCAGTAACCGGTGACCGCCACAAGGGGGCAACAAATCCTTTAGTATCAGCATGAGCCCTTCCAAATCACAAAGAGAAGCGCATTGCTGATCTAGCAGTAATGAAAGCCCAAAGGGGAAGTGATAAAGACTGCAAGCAAAGGAGAGTCACCAAGAGCTTCTTACCTTGCCCGATGACTTGATTCCTTTAGCTAAAGATGCGTAGACAATGAGCCACGCGAGAAAGAGGCACGCGGCCAGGGGCCAGCGGATATCCCCGGGGTACTCAATCCCTTTAGAAATGTGCAGCACGTTATATCTAATAAAGAGAACAGACATCGATCAGTGAGGTCACCATTTAGGGAAAACTGAACCCGATATGCATAATCGGAAATGCACATCGTTGCACGAGCTTTATTTAATTATGCCACACATTTTAATCCGACATAATACAGCTGAGTCAGCATCTGCAGACTTTGGTACCAAAGTATAAAACAGCTGCAGTTAATCTAAACACCAGAAACTTATTTTAATTATTTATTTAATTCAGGTTTTGAGTGCATATGTTGCTATTCTTCGTTGAATGCACGTGATGGCGAGCTAATAACCAGTTTGGCCAACTTTGATTTGAATAACTATTAAGAAAAAATCATTTCTGCTCTTTCAGGAGCACGTGAAACAGTACAACCACTCACTTGAAATATTCTTCACTGGGGCTGACATAGCTTCTGTTGTCTGTTGTGATATTTAATAGCTTGCTTAAATTCCCAACAGCATTTGCAGACAGACAGAACGTAGTGTTTTTCACGGAGGTCACGTTTCTATCCCGAGTTATGCATGCATCTGTCAGAAAAGAAGGAAAACACAACCATGAGAGGCAAAAAACACACGTTTTACTCACTGGTACTGGAAATAAAGCAGGTGTTAAAATATAAATTTTAAGAAAGAAAAATAGAAATTACTTTCAAAATACTTAAAACGTCTTAATATGAACTCAAAGGCATATAAGTCATTAAAATAACTGCAATGCATAATATTTAGATTTTTTAAAAATAGTTTCTCTCGGTACTACAGGTTTTTTTTTTTTTCCTGCTGCAGGTTATTTGGGGCTGCGCTTCGCACTCCGGCCACACGATGGCGCTTCGCCTCACTGCGGCACTGCAGCGTGTTACAGTAAATCTGTCAAGCAAGCAGATTTTCTGCTGAATTCACCAAAACTGTTTCGTCGAATAAAACGCGTTTTAAAGCAAGAAACAAACTTAATTCGATATTTTATCGAAGGGCAAACACTCAGGAGAGCCACGAGGGACATTCAGTAAATTCAGAGACTCGTTTTTATCAACCATACACGACAAAATATCTATTATGATCGTTATTAATGACTCTCAGATCGCATTTCCACAGTCTAAATATCAGGAAATACAGACACTGCTTACTGTTATTCATTCACCGTCAAACACATGTAAACAAACGAACATATATAATCATATAATATCACATTAATATGTTTCAGGACACTGAGCTCCTCACGTGCAGAATGTCACTAAATTAAGAGTTAAATAAAGCTTGAAAGCAGGTTTTAAAAAAAAAAACAGGTAAAAAAACGAGGAAAAAAACCAAGAAACATAAACGCAGTGATAGAGGAGTGCAAGTGAAGCTACTCATGAACAGATAGCCCACTGCAGAGGAATACATCCCCTAGAAAGTAAAAACTAAAAACCTGCATCAGGAAGAGAGAGAGAAGGGAGAGAGAGAGTGGCGCATTGCGCATGGAGAGGGGGATGGAGGGATAAATGGGAATACAGAGGGATAACTACAGGAGTGGATATGCAGATAGAGGGATCAGTAGATGCCTTCTTGATAAACAATGTATTAAACAAAGTTACCTATCCACCTATTAAAATTACAGTGATAAACAGAGAGAAAAGAATAAAGGAGTAATGAGCAAGATCAAGAGACACATGGACATACAGCCAGCTGAAGAGATGACAGGCATGAAGTAGTAAATAAAGAGAAGGGTTGCTACCCTCATACAAAGGGATGTGAGGTGGATGAACGGAGAGATAAATAAAAGATACAAGCGTTCCTACCTGATTTTAGTAAGTTCTGCTCTTTGATAGAGGGTTAAACGAAAAGAGGGATAAATAGAGTGATACATAAAGGAAGGCCCTACCCAGTTTTAGCATGTGCTGTTATTTAATATAGGAATAAAGGGATGGAGGGATAAATGAGGGATCAAGGGCTACAGATAGCTAGATAGACTAAAGGCGATAGATAGATATATAGATAGATAGATAGATAGAAAAAAATAATTAAGAGATAGATGGACATATGCCGAACAAAAACATGAGAGGGTCCTAACCAGTTTGAGAGTTGTCTTCTCTTTGACGGAAGGGTAGAGGTATGGAGAGATAAAGCACGATAAATGAAAGTAACAGAGAGACAGATGGAAGGATAAATAGTGTATAGAGGACATAGGTGTCCTACCCAGTTCTGGCAAAGAAACAGCGGGATGACGGGAAAGACAGAGTAATGGAAAAAAGACAGACCCAGTTCCAGCACACTCTGGCCTTCGAGAGAGGAATGGAATGATGGAGTGATAGACAAAGAGATAGCCCGAGTGATAAATAAAAGAAATGGAGAAAAGAAATGGATAGAGGGATAGAAAGAGTGATAGAAGTATGGTGTGCTCAGGTCCAGTATGATCTCTGAGAGAGTCTTTGAGAGAGGAATAAATGATGGAGTGATAAATGACAGAGAGATAAATGAGTTCTGATCTCAGTATTCCAGCATGTGCTCAGGTCTGATAGAGAGATAGAAATGAACAATGAGATGGATAGAGGGATCAATATGGATATAGGGGTCTGAACCCGGATCCGGAATGTTCTGGTGTTTGATAGAGGGAGAGAAACGAGTACATACAGAGATATCCTAGCTTCAGCATGTACTCTTCTTTGACAGAGTGATAGAGAGTATGGGATAAATGGGGGGATACATAGAGGAATGTGTTCTTCGCAGTATCAGTGGTGTGATAGAGGGATAAAGAGCGAGATCATTAGAAGGATAGAGGGGTCCTGTCTAGTTTCAGTATGTTCAGATGTTTGATAGATGGTAGAGTGATGAACGAGAGAACGTCCTACCCAGTTTCAGCATGTGCTGGTCTTTGCACTCTGCCGTGTTCCAGCTGTTGTTGCAGAAAGTCCAGGGTAGAAAGTCCTTCAACGAAGCGAACGAAGCGAACAGGTAGTACAGTGTCCAGCACATGATTATATTATAGTATATGGCTATCAACACAGATATAATCAACATGGCAATCCCGCAACCTACAATAAATAAACCAGAATAGACAACAGCATTACTGACGCAGGGAGAAAGAGAGAGGCTCACTGACACAAACACACATTACTGTAGAGGAATAAGAGAGGCTGGGGAGGTTTAGGGACATGTCTGGGTACAACTGGGGACACATTTGGGACAGGGTTAGGGAGACGTGGTGCAGGTTACATACAGGTGTGGGGCCAGGTTTGGAGGTATGGTTGAGGACAGATGTGGGGCAGGTTTGGAGGTGTGGTTGGGGACAGATGTGGGGCAGGTTTGGAGGTGTGGTTGAGGACAGATGTGGGGCAGGTTTGGAGGTGTGGTTGGGGACAGATGTGGGGCAGGTTTGGAGGTGTGGTTGAGGACAGATGTGGGGCAGGTTTGGAGGTGTGGTTGAGGACAGATGTGGGGCAGGTTTGGAGGTGTGGTTGAGGACAGGTGTGGGGCCAGGTTTGGAGGTGTGGTTGGGGACAGATGTGGGGCAGGTTTAGAGGTGTGGTTGGGGACAGATGTGGGGCAGGTTTGGAGGTGTGGTTAAGGACAGATGTGGGGCAGGTTAGGAGTAGTGTTTGAGGACAAGGTTTGTGGACAGGTTTGTAGACATGTTGTGCGGCAGGTGTGTGGACATGTTTGGGGTGGGTTAGAACAAACCTTGGGACAGGTTTGAAGCAGGTTGGACTGGATTTGGTACTAGTGAAGAGGAGTTTGTGTAGGATAAGGGGCAGATTAGGGGTAGGGTTAGAATTAGGGGTAGGGGTAGGTTTGGTACAGATTGAAGGTGAATTGGGTGGAGTGGGGTATAGCTGGGTGGAGTGGGGGTCAGTTTTTACCTTGAAGAGCAGGAATGGCCTTCCAGACAGATACAGGGCCCTGACTGGCGAACTGCCCTAAGGACACTTCCAGCAGGAAGATGGGGATTCCAGCCAGACCCAACATGATCAGGTAGGGGATTAAAAAAGCACCTGTGCAGCACACACACAAAGTTCAAGCTATTAGAAACACTTAGAGAAAATTATTTGTTGAAAAAATATATTACAGCTATCAAATATACAAATATATTCTTATTATTAATATTAATAAAGATGGTAATGTTACCAATTAGTTCTTAATATTAATGATGATGACGTCAATCGTCTGAAAGTAATTACAAACGCTTACAAGTACTGATCTTAAATGAAAAACAATACTGCGACTGCTAATATAATAATAATAATAATAATAATAATAATAATAATAATGTGAAGAAGAGAAACTATAGGTGAAAATGAACGGATATTAACGAACTATATACAATTAAATTGAGACTGCTGTAAAACAGTGCTGTGAGCCTATAATAATTAAATATAGAAATATTCTGATATGAAAAATAATGGTGCTATAATGAGAAGATCATATTTATAAATATCTAAATAATATAAAGTGAATCAGGACTCGGTGTATATGCGGTGGTGATCTGAGAAGTCCAGATGTTTACTATTGCTGTAAACGAACGTGATTAAACACGTGCCGCATGAAGTTAATTAGATGTTAATTAAATGATGATTAAATGTGTGATCGGCGCGTGCTGCGGCAGGTGTTGCTCTCCTCACCTCCCCCGTTCTGAAAGGCCAGGTACGGAAACCTCCACACGTTTCCCAAGCCCACCGCGTAGCCCACCATGGACAGGATAAAGTCCAACTTATTGGACCAGTTTCCGCGCGCTTTATTCTCATCTCCCCCAGCGTCATCATCCTCATCCTGACCAAACACAACAGCGCGGATTAACACACGTATATAATAATAATAATAATAATCACCAGGTGCTCATTAAATAATACAAACACTGAACGCGATGTTTGTACACCACAGAGAGGTGCAGGTAAAGCAGCTCTGCAGCACTAACACAACCAGACTGACCTGACAAACGCGTGTTTGCGTTAATCCGGGTTTAAATGAACTCGCTTTGGATTTAAATCTAGATCCGGGATATTTTAGTGCATATTAGTGGGTAATATTGCGTTTTTGGATTCAGTTTATACGTATTTAAGTTTAAATGGTCCGAATCTGGATCCGGTTTAAATCTGTATTTTGGTGCAAATGCTCCGAATTTAGGTTTAAACCCCGAACATAGGTGTAAACGTTTCGACTACGAAGTTGGAGTAGGTACTTTTAGTGCATCCAACCTCGTAGTCGAAACGCACTGAAATGAGGTTTTATGGCTCCGAAGGTAAATGCGCTGAGTTTAGGTTCGATACTACAGAATTATGTTTTAATGCTTCGAATTTCGGTTTAAATGCACTGAATTTAGATGTTAATGCTCTGAAATTCAGTTCAAATGCTCCGAATTCTGTCTTAAATTATTTGGATTTATGGATTATATTATTATTATTTGGAATTTGGATTATATGCATCTAATGTAGGTTTAAATGCTCTGCATTCTGGTTTAAATGGCAAGAATGACAAGACTCTTCAGATGAACCAGCGTGTAGATTCACATTCAACATTAAACAACTGCAGACAGAAAATCCAGCAGTCTGTGTCTGAACTGCAGTATTAATTCACAGGTTAATATTAAAATAACAGAACCGGCCTCTATTAATGATGATAATATTAATAATAATAATAATAATTACTGTAATAACGACCTTGATACCCAGATTAATAAATTTTTACAAGAACCAACTAATCGGCCAGATTTCTCTGCTGTACAGTCCAGTTTTACTCATATGATCATATGTACACTCTGGTCATCAAACCGCTCCAGTTAAGAACTAATATTATTATTATTAATAATATTAATAATAATAATACTAATACAAACAGTAGCACGTGCTTCGACCCATTAATAATCCTTTGATTTCCTCTGAATGTGATTGATTTCAGCGCTGTGAGCTCAAATTAACCCCAATAGACCCCAAAATTAGCTGCCCCCATACTCCCGTTTCACCCCACTCACCTCCCTGCTGAAAGTGCCATAGCCCCCCTCCGCCTCCTCCGCGCGCGCTTTGCCCTGCTCCGCGAGGCAGGAGTTTTTGTCCTCATTGGGGCAGAAATTTTTATCCTCAGTGGGGCAGAAGTTTTTGCCCCCCGTCTCCCCGTCCCGCTGCTGCATCTCCCTCTGTTCACTTCCCTCCTGCAGCAACACAACAACACAGTAAACAAACAAACACAAAACAAACAAACACAGCGTATATTCACAGCGGAAAGGCAGTAATTACCATCATATTACACTAGTTATTAACAGCTTACAAGGAACCTTAATCTCCATTCATCCCTTTCTCTTTCTCTCCCTGTAATTTCTCTCTCATTCTTTTCTTTTTTTCCTCCCCCTGTCTCTCTCTGTTTTGCTGGAGCTTCTTTAATTTTCCGCCTCATTTATCCCTCAGTCTAACACACGCGCGCTCGCGCACACACAAACAGGCACGTGTGCGCGCGCACACACATGCACTCACTGATAGACCCGAATACATTTAATAGTAAAATACAATATCAAAAAACAAGACCACAAATAACAGCAATAATAATGATAATTATTACTAATAATATTATTACTGATACTAATAATACAGTGTACAGTAACTCCCTCTATCTGAGACTCGACCAGCTAATTCTTTCCTGAACAAATTACTGCGAGCGCGAGACAGAGGCGCTGCAGTGGGATCGGCTCAGTGCTAACAGATAAACATTCAGTCCAGCTGCAGCGAGGAACCCAAAACAAAGGCTCGCGCGGCGAAGTTTCAGCACCATGGCCAGCGGCTCGCGCTCCTGGTCGTTCAGAGATCCGCCGAACGAGTAAAATCCAGCAGAAGGAGGCAGCGCGCGTGCAGGCGGAGAGCGCGCGGAGCTGAATAAGACTCTACTCACCATGGCTGTGTATGTGTGTGAGAGAGGGAGAGAGAGAGTGTGTGTGTGAATATCCGTTCAGGTTTAGCGCGAGGAGGAAATGTACAAGCAGCTCTCTCTCTCTTTCTCTCTCTCTCTCTCTCTGATAAAGCTCCACTCACTCCCTCTTCCCTTTTTTTAAGAGGGTCGTGCCGCTGTGCTCGTGCGCGCGCTATTGATTAATAAATTTGTCCCTCAGGACTGAAGTTTTGGACGCCTGTAAAACCACATATAATATATGAATACAGTGTGTATATATATGTGCATTGTGTGTGTATATATATATATATATACACACACACACACACACACACACACTATACATTGTAGCACATCTGTCTATCTATCTATCTATATACGCACACAAACATATATATACACATATCTATTTATTCTATAATATATATATATATATATATATATATATGTACACACACATACATATGTGTATGCAGTATATACAGTGTGTATATATAATTGTAATTTTTTATTTAAATATTATAACATAAAAAAACAAATAATTATCATACGATGTGATATTTATGACGTTATACGTGTATGATTATACGTGTGCGTGCCCATAATTCCATACTTTCAATTATTATTCATCGACATTTAAAAGTAATGCTACCATGAAGTTATAGATTCCACCCTAAAGGTGCCTTTGCGCATACGACTTGCGTGTTCTTTGCGTTGCGCCTGCGTCACCCACGCTGCTATTGGTGGGCTGTGTGGGTGGGGGCTGGAGCTGCTCACTCCTGAAACTTCCACGCAAGTGTTTTTTTAAGGCTCATTTCTATTTTTAGCTCCAGTAGAGGCGACTCCTTCCCAATCAGGGCGATTTACTGCGTGCTTGTGGTTATTGTGATACCTGGCACTGGCGATACTGTAGAAAGCTGCGATATGCAAATGAGCCTGTAGCCAATCAGCGCTCGAGCTGTGAGCATCCTGACCAATTACGGAGGTGTAAAGGAGCTCCTGGGGGAGTTTGAATGTATCGAGGCATTGATAACATCGACACTGTCGAGTTTCAATTTAATATGGCTGAAATAAATACACAGCAAAATCTCCAGGAGCTGAATTCACTTTTATGTGTTACTGGTTGGCATCAGTGTGGGTTTACTATTGCATCCAAATCTCAGCTTCAGCATCTATATCAAAAAGGTGTGTTTCAAGGTTCTTAAGTAGAGGCAATGATGATGTGGAACCACCATCAGAGCCCTCTTATTTTTATGTGTGCTATATTAATAATGCTGTTTTTAGGTTCAGAGTTTTGGCCTCAGTTTATATTATCTTGTTATTATTGCATATAATCACCATGTAGCTTACACAGTCATAAACCTGTAAAAACATGGTTCTGTATTGTATCAAAAAAGGTTCTCCTTTCCGTACTGGTTTATTGCTATATAGGAACCAGTTTTAGCTAAGAACATGTCCACTGAGGCCCAGAGAACGCTGAATTGATCTGTTAACGAAATGCTAGATTATTCAAAATCAAATTAAGTAAATATCTACCTCATGGTGAGTTCCTCCTTTTGAGTCTTGGTTCCTCTCAGTGGTTCTTCATGGTCTTGGTGGCTTTTTCCTTTTGAGTCTTGTTTTTTTCAGTGGTTCCTCCTCATACTTTTACAGAGTTTTAAGTATACGATTCTTCACAGTGGTTCTTCATGCTCTTGGGGCATTTTGGGCCTTGGTTAATTTCAGAGGTTCTTCACAGTAGTTGTTCATGCTTATAGGGAGTTTTGGAGGAAGTTCCTCTCGGTTCTTCCTAATGCTCTTCAGGAGTTTTGAGTCTTGGTTAATTTTAGTGGTTCTTCTTATCCTTCTTAAGGAGTTCTGAGCACTGGTTCCTCTCAGTGTTTCTTTAAGCTCTTAGTAAATTTCTTATTTTGAGTCTTGGTTCCTCGGTGTGGTTCTTCATCGCGCTCCATGGGAGTTCTAAGCATTGGTTTCTCCCAGTGTTTTTTCTGATGCTGTTAGAGAGCTTTGAGTATTTGATTCCTCTGTGGTTCTTCCTCATGCTTTTTTTTTTAAATTAATTTTGAGTCATGGTTCATTTCTGTGGTGGTTCTTTATGCTCTTACAGAGTTTTAGCCTTGGTGTTTTTTTATCATGCTCTAAGAGAGTTCTGAGTCTTGGTTCCTCTCAATGCTTCTTTACGCTTTTAGGGCATTTTGAGTCTTAGTAAGTTCTGTCTTTCAAGTCTTGGTCTCTCTAAGTGGATCTTTCTCATGCTCTTTAGCTTTTAGTATTTGGTTACTTAGCTCTTTAGGCTCTCAGGGTATTTTGAGCTATGGTTTCTGAGTCTTTGTTCATTTCTGTGGTTCTTTTTCATGCTATAAGAGAGTTTAGAGTATTTGGTTAATTAGTTCTTCATTCTCTGAGAGTTTTGAGTCTTGGTTTCTCTCTGTGGTTCTTCATGCTCTAAGAGTGTGAGAGCCTTGGTTCATTTCTGTGGTTCTTCTTCATGCTCCAAGAGAGTTCTGAGTCTTGGTTTCTCTCTGTGGTTCTTCATGCTCCAAGAGAGTTCTGAGTCTTGGTTTCTCTCTGTGGTTCCTTATGCTCCAAGAGAGTTTTGAGTCTGGGTTCCTCTCTGTGGTCCTTCATGCTCTGAGAGAGTTTTTGAGTCTTGGTTCATTTCTGTGGTTCTTCTTCACGCTCTAAGAGAGTTTTAAGTCTTGGTTTCTCTCTGTGGTTCTTCATGCTCTGAGACAGTTTTTGAGTCTTGGTTCATTTCTGTGGTTCTTCTTCACGCTCTAGAAGAGTTCTGAGTCTTGGTTTCTCTCTGTGGTTCTTCATGCTCTAAGAGTGTGAGAGCCTTGGTTCATTTCTGTGGTTCTTCTTCACGCTCTAGAAGAGTTCTGAGTCTTGGTTTCTCTCTGTGGTTCTTCATGCTCTAAGAGAGTTCTAAATCTTGTTTTCTCTCTGTGGTGGTGCTCCAAGAGAGTTCTGAGTCTGGGTTCCTCTCTGTGGTCCTTCATGCTCTGAGAGAGTTTTTGAGTCTTGGTTCAGTCTGTGGTCTTCTTCACGCTCTAAAGAGAGTTTTAAGTCTTGGGGTGGTTCTTCATGCTCTGAGACAGTTTTAGAGTCTTGGTTCATTTCTGTGGTTCTTCTTCACGCTCTAGAAGAGTTCTGAGTCTTGGTTTCTCTCTGTGGTTCTTCATGCTCTAAGAGTGTGAGAGCCTTGGTTCATTTCTGTGGTTCTTCTTCACGCTCTAGAAGAGTTCTGAGTCTTGGTTTCTCTCTGTGGTTCTTCATGCTCTAAGAGAGTTCTAAATCTTGTTTTCTCTCTGTGGTTCCTTATGCTCCAAGAGAGTTCTGAGTCTGGGTTCCTCTCTGTGGTCCTTCATGCTCTGAGAGAGTTTTTGAGTCTTGGTTCATTTCTGTGGTTCTCCTTCACGCTCTAGAAGAGTTCTGAGTCTTGGTTTCTCTCTGTGGTCCTTATGCTCCAAGAGAGTTTTGAGTCTGGGTTCCTCTCTGTGGTCCTTCATGCTCCAAGAGAGTTCTGAGTCTTGGTTTCTCTCTGCGGTTCTTCATGCTCCAAGAGAGTTCTGAGTCTTGGTTTCTCTCTGTGGTTCTTCATGCTCCAAGAGAGTTCTGAGTCTTGGTTTCTCTCTGTGGTTCTTCATGCTCTAAAAGAGTTTTGAGTCTGGGTTCATCTCTGTGTTTCTTCTTCATGCTCTAAGAGAGTTTTAAGTCTTGGTTTCTCTCTGTGGTTCTTCATGCTCTGAGACAGTTTTGAGTCTTGGTTCATTTCTGTGTTTCTTCTTCATGCTCTAAGAGAGTTCTGAGTCTTGGTTTCTCTCTGTGGTTCTTCATGCTCCAAGAGAGTTTGGAGTCTTGGTTTCTCTCTGTGGTTCCTCATACTCAGAGTTTTTGAGCCTTGGTCCATTCTGTGGTGGTTCTTCATGCTCTGAGGGAGTTTTGAGTCTTTGGTTCCTCATACCTTAATGTTAACATCAAAGTAGAACCAATTTTAAATCTTAAGCATTAAAAAAGGGGGTTCTCTAAGGGTTATGTCCAGATCTATCACTATTTGCAGAGCCATTTAAATGCTTACGTTAATATTGGGATAGTTAAACGGTTCACCATGACATGTACATAATAACTACATAACCTATTGAAAACATGGTTCTATATATATATTGCACCAAAAGCTGTTCCACGGTTGTTAAGTCATAGTCTTATAACTGGGCACATGGTTCTAGGAAAATAAGCTGAACTGATATAGAACCTGACATGTGGAGGCTCAATAAACTTAAGAAAGGACTTTCACATTCACAGATTTTATTTACAGGAGTGGTTCTTTAAAGATCTTTCCTTTGACAGAACCAAAAGTGGTTTAGTTTATGGAACCTCTATCTCTAGAAGTGTCTATAGAACATATTCACACCAATCACCGTTCTTTCATCACGAACGTTTCCGAGAGTTACTGATATATCTAAGTACCGAGTAGAGTATGTCCATTTGGGCATTTCTGAAGACTGTTTGTTAATAGCTGTTGTACAGAAACACAAATAAAAACTGAATTAAATTGGAGCTAAATGGCTTGTTTGAGATTTTAAGCATGCTAATCACGCATGCGCACTGCAGCCAACATCATAAATCTCCTGCAGTGATAAAGGCTCTCCGCTGCCCACTCCGCCTTTAATTACTTTGTCAACAGAGAATAATTGTAATTGATTTCTGCTCCTCTGTCCCTTCGTCCCCTTCACACCCTCTCCCTTACCGCGTGGTAAAGGAAATAAAGGCAGGACGTCCCGTAGAACCGGCTCCAGTGGTTTACAACTGCATTCAAACTTGGCCAACTGATACCAGCGGTACTATCAGATTGTAATTAAGGCGCAGTGCTGTAGAAGATAAATGTGGTTCACTTTCCCAACAATATTTGATTATGGAAAGCCAGTTCTATTTTTGCTATTCAGTCAGAGGAACATGGGTTATCTAATCAGGAATAAATCACTGTGGTTGTGTGTCATTGAGCTGCAGCTCATTGGGGGCAGTGACCCTCCTTGACCTGGAGATAACAGCCACAGTGATCAGTCGTTAATTACACACGAGGCCAATATAATTAATTCATTACCCAGCTTTATTTTTTCTTCTGTATCACTAGCATGTGATAAGAGACAGTCTACTGAAGAAGCTCTGCATATTCATACTCAATTATAAAAACAGAGCTGGCACAAAAAGGTTCTTTTAGTTGATTGGGAGATTTTCATATTATGGAAGCTCCATAATTGTGACTGACTGGAGTGTCAAACCTGGGTTGGCTAATTAGCCAACATACTAGACTTGTTAGCTTAGCATATTGGCTGGTGTGATACACTGCACTGACAGACTCCCAAAAAGTCTGCACAAAAAAAAGGTTATCATTTTCATGGACCGTAACTTCCATTGACAAACAACTTAATGCTAAACAGCATTAGGTTTCTTACCAGCTTATGTGGTACTAGAAAATTTTCACAAAACAATAATTTAAAAGTAGAAACTGACATCATGATCCCATCCTTTTACTCACATTGGTGATGTAATTGCGCTTGGTGATATCATCTTCCATAATTCCCTAAATAAAGCTTTGACTTTGTAAAGTACTGTGTTTCTTTGTAAGTGGTATGTAAATAAACTTTATAAAATGTATATAATTAATTTCTAGGTAAATTGTTGCAGGCTCCAGCTGAAAGTGTTGCCAAATAAATAAGAGTACTCCTTCAAGTACTGTTGGATCCTGTTGGTAAGAATCTTTAGCTCCAAAAGCCAGAAAACTGGACCCTCTTGCACAGCTTGTGTTAAAAGCATGAGTACAGTACTTTTTGTGTACATTTAAAGCTTAGAGTTATACACTCGACCTAATGAGAAACTGTAGAACAGACTTAGTATATACCACAATACCTACATTTAGAGCTTAGAGTTATACACTCAACCTAATGAGAAACTGTAGAATAGACTCAGTCTATACCACAATACCTACATTTAGAGCTTATAGTTATGCACTCTACCTACTGAGAAACTGTAGAATAGACTCAGTATATACCACAGTACCTACATTTAGAGCTTAGAGTTATACACTCGACCTAATGAGAAACTGTAGAACAAATTTAGTATATATATCACAATAACTACATTTAGAGCTTATAGTTATACACTCTACCTACTGAGAAACTGTAGAACAGACTCAGTATATACCACAGTACCTACATTTAGAGCTTAGAGTTATACACTCTACCTACTGAGAAACTGTAGAATAGACTCCGTCTATACCACAATACCTACATTTAGAGCTTAGAGTTATACACTCAACCTAATGAGAAACTGTAGAACAGACTCAGTATATATCAGTTAAGTTACATTTAGAGCAAGTTGTTTTTTTCTAATGTAAGTGGGGAATTTTTAAGAAAGTGCTACAAAACAGATGTGAAATGAGCTGCGGAGACACAAATAAGTAACATCAAACGCATGTTGAAATAGAAAAAGCAAGATATTTAAAAAGAGTCACAAAAACTTTATTAAGCAAATCAAAACCTGAGAGTCAGCAGAGTCATCAATTACCTCCATACCATTATGATTCATAATGTGGTTTCTGAGTCCCGCTGTAGTATCAGCAGTGCTGTCCAATGGGCTATGCACATACAGATCTTCTGTCAGCATTTTCTAATGCAGCTGACTGGCTGCTAGGCTTGGAAACAGATGGAGGGAAAAAAATGAAGCCGTTCTAATGTTCAGATTTAGGGCACAGATCAGTATCAGGAAGGCGGTTTAGAAGTCTATTAGAAATCTCTTCATTCTGCACCTTATACTGGCAAATTCACTTCATTCTGCACCTGGTGAATTCAACATGGAGCTAAAGTAGAGAAATGGGTCACTAGAGGAATGGCCAGAACATGAAGTTTATCTAGGTTTCTAACAATACTTAACAAGATGAAAAGCTAGAAAACATGCATACTGGACACATGACTGAGCTTATAATTTGTTAATTGTTTTCGGGATTGGCCTTTGGAATTCTGATATACCAGAAGGCTGTGACATGCTAATAAGCCCTCTAAGCAAGTAGCCTCCAACCCTGCTTCAAGAAGTCCCTGATTGGCTGTATTAGATAGACTACTTTTGGGTTAGGTGAGCATAGCATACAGACACAGGCTGGAACTAAACTGAACATGGCTCTCACCAGTTACAGTGCTGCTTACTGTGTGTACCTGTCATCCCGACCAATGAAAGCTTCAGAAGGGTTTTCCAGGTTGTTCTGATGACTCTGTCTATTTAATCCAAGGAAGAAAAATTATTTTGGTAAAAATAAGGTACGTGGACCGTGTCCTATTATTTACTCACTAAATAATAACAGGTTTTCACCCATTCTGTGCAGCCCTAATTGGATACATTAACCCCCATCAGTACTGGACTTAATAGTGGAGATGGATGCTAGCAGGTTTGTTCTTCACTGAAGGCTGTAGGTCTGCCTCCGGTCAGCCAGGCTTAGAGTCACCAGGAGTGCCCGAGGGTCCTTTCTGTTTTTGCGTACTGTGATACGGCCCCGAAGCTCATCACCTAAACATGAGGAAACAGGGAGACGGTGGTTAAAATAAGAATTTCAACAATAAAACAAAGGTACTTGGAAATTTATCAGCAGTGACCATATTCAAATGTAATTCTTGTAATGTATTATTATACAAGTGAATAGATTGGGATTGTAAATGTTAGTGTCTAAGCAGAAGAGAATAACTGAAAAGTATTCTTAGTTATGTATTGTGTGTGCAGTCTGGCTTGCTGAAATCTCCCCCCAACATTATGATGTTTTATTTTATTTTTAATTTAAATGTACATAATTTACATGACATTAATAGTTTTGTAGTTGTGCATTATTGTGTAAAACGTGAAGTAAAACGTGTACTTTAAAAAACAAAGTTTAATAAGCTTAATAATAATAATAATAATAATAAGACGATAACCCCACAGGGGACGTCTGATTTGGCCTGACAGGATGTTGCCCTAACATAGCCGTGTCTTATTACATTGTATTTTCTGCCTCAGGATTTAAAGGGTAACGGGCGCATTACCTGACGTGCTTTGACTGATTCAAACAATTACTTTAGAACAGTTTCATTGAGAAACCCATCGCTGTGACATTAAACTGAAGAGCCGTGTAGCGCGGACACTCTTTCCTTTTTTGGTGTGTTTTTACAGTTTGACGCCACACACTGAGCTCGACTGACGTCACATGTACAATAAATCCAGTAAAAGAGCCGGAGGGAAAGAGTCGGACACGCTGATCAGCTCCAGATGGTGGTAAAAGACACACACACACACACACACACACACACACACACACACACACACACACACACACACACACACACACACACACACACACACCCCTCGCACCACAGCCAGAAGATAACAATGATGATCATAACAGATAATCACTTTGATTAACTTTACGTTTCACTGCCGGGGGGTAAATGAGTGTTTATTCATTCATCTAACACACACACACACACACACACACACACACACACACACACACACACACTTTTGTGTGCTGGTGTTCTGGAGGAGAAGGAAATGCTGACTGCAGCAATTTAAATTATTTTCTGCCATGAGACGGAGGCAGCAGAGCGATGATGACAGAACAGTCACTACAGAGAGAGAGAGAGAGAGAGAGAGAGAGACAGAGAGAGGGAGAGAGGGAGGGAGAGGGAGAGAGATAAAAGGGACAGAGAGGGAAGAAAATGAAGACACGGACAAAGAGAGAGACAAGATAGAGGGGACAAAGCAAATGAGCAACAGAAAGGAGTGAGAAAGATGAATAAGAGAGTGTAGAGAAGGACAAAGGTAGTAGAAAAAGTAGAAATAGGAGGAAAGATAGAAAGTGGAGAGAGTGTGGGAGAAAGAATAATGACAAAGAGGAAAGAATGTGGAAGAGGGGGGAGGAAAAAAAACAGGAGACAAAAAAAGGACAATGAAAAAGAATAAGTGAGGGGGTTCAGTGAAAAAAAGTGAAAGAATGGGGAGCTAGAGAGAAAGAGAGAGAGAGAGTAAAAAGGGGTAGACAAAGAAAGACAGGGGAAAAGAAAGGAGAGGTGAGGTAGATATATGGATGGATATATAGAGAGATGTTGTAATGAAAAGCCTGAGTCGTGGGGGAAAAGCCCCCAGACTGAGACGGCGGGCTGATGTGGGTTTGCAGTTCAGTGTTCTTTCAGTGATCCGTTCAACCACACCACACGGGCTTTAGCAGGAGTAATGGTGATGAATATGAGCCCTCACTCGGACCGCCAGCACCGCGAACCGGAAAGTCCACAGAGCGTCGCAGACTGACGCTGAAGCGCATGCAAAGCCTACATATGCAAATTCATCTGGGGTTTTTAGGCACAAACACACAAGCAGAGCTGGAGACTATTAGAATATTAAACACAATAAAAGCGTACATACCGGCTCCTTTAATTAAAACCAGTCATGCAGTCAGAGAGTTGATGGACCACAGCCATACCGTCTCCCATTCGCTGCACTTAGTCATCTCACGACTAGCGGGAGTGACAAAAACATCTATTTAAGTCCCATCAGTCCAAACAAACTCACTCGGTGTAAGTGCATATTTGTGGGGTCAAAATGTCTGTTCCGTGTCTGGAATACACAGGGCAGAAATGACCCCGTATTCAACATTCTGCCCCTTTTAAACCCAGGTATGGGGCAAAACCAAAACTAAATTTAGAAGAGTAATAAATCAATACGAAGCTTCCCGAGAGATTATCACTAGGAAAACACGCAGCAATATACATCATTATTCACCAATATCCCATTTGTTTTGGCTGCAATCACAAGGTGCAGTTACACTACATAGAACGACAAGGGTTCTTTAGTAAATGGAACGGTTCTATTTAGAACCATGAGGTCAATATAGAACTATGCATTAATGTTTTTTACGCATGGCAAACTGCTTCTTTAGGCTGATGGAGAATGTTTGTCTAGTGTTTTGATGGTAGCTTTTTTTTTTTGGTGCTATACAGAACCATATTCCAAAAGGTTCTTAACAGAACCATATAATTCCAGATCTTTAAGAGTGCATATCATATATGCTAGTGAATGAGACGTACCTGTGAGACCAGTGACCTAAAAACTTCGGTTATGAAATGACACTGAGCTCAGTTCTTTTGCCAGGCCAGATAAACTTTTTCAAAAGATATTATTATTATGATATGTAATTTTTGGTTTATTATCAATTATATAACAGTGTGTGTATATATATATATATATATATATATATATATATATATATATATATATACATATATATATATAATATTATTTTTTTTTTTTTTTTTTCCTTGATTCGGATTCGTTGGTCATCTTCACCAAGACAAAAGTGGAACTCGTCACTGAAGATGACCCGCTGCCATTCTGAGTCAGTCCATGACAGCCTGGCGTGACTTCATTGCAGTCTTTGGCGACATTGATGTGGTGTTAAGGGCAGCTGCTGTAACAGTCTGCGTGCATGTACTCCTATGTCGTGCAGCCATCTGCTCATGAAGGACATCACTGCTCGCTAAATGTCCACAATCGTGGCTGTCCCGTCAGTCAGGTACAGCTATAAGGCCCATCCTTGCTAATGTCACATGCATGGCTGAGCATGAAACCATTCGCATGCCTCACAATGTCAAACCCACCCACCAAGTTTCCTTCCTGTCAGCTGGTTCCTTCTGGATGCAGCTAATTATGCAGCTCATTTTTTGCCGGTGACTGTAAATATAAACAACAACGCTTCAAATTTGTTTGGTTTCACAATGAACAGCTTACAGCATGTTGAACCGCAGTTTCAGGCCGACCAAAGAGCCACAAGTCCAACTGTACAGCACAACTCACTCAGAAGACTCTCTGGAGAGCAGGAAGAAAAGGTCAGCAGTGTAATTGCTTTCGTTCTTTTGATGACCCTTTGAGTCTTTTGATTAAAAGTCTCAAACAGCCACACTTGGAGGAAGACAAAGACCTTAAATTCATGCGCCTCCACCAAGTAAAAACACACTTCTATCCTCAAGTTAAACTTTCAGGAGGCAATCGGGGCATACGGTATTTAGTGGATCATATTTTCATTTATCAGATCCAGTTCCACTACAGTTAAGACACACATCTCTGATTCTCAGAACAACTGCATAGTAGTTATAATGGTACGATGATCGTAATAAACATATAAATATTTGTTTGTCTATCATATTAAACCAGATATGATGAAAGCACAGTTTAAAGTAGCCTCATGTAATGTCAGTATGTGACTCAAGCTCACCTAGGAAAAGGCTAACAGCACTAACAGCTCAGAGACAAAGGCAAATACATTAGATCTACCTCAAATACAAACATAGCATACACATAATGCTATGAGTAGCAGTTTTAAAAAAGTGTCCTACCATTCCTCACTTCAATTGAACCAGTTCTACTAACTCTAATGTACTCGAAGCGTCCCCCACAAGCACAGTCTGAGATATAAGCAGCGAGTTCTGGAGGTTCTGACGGATCCTGAGCACAGACGAGCCTTTGAAGGACCTCGGTAAGCATGCAGCGTTGAGGCATGGCATCAGCCATGCGTGGAAATGAAGGAGGGAGATAGTGCTGATGCTGGGGATGGGTCGTACATCACAGCGAAATTTGCATTAAACATGGCAACCCAACCAAGAGCAACCAAGGCCGTAATGAGAAATGAGGTGCTTTAAACGTCTCTATTTGTTCTTCAGACGGCGAAGAAAAGGCAGCTAGCAGAAGCAATCCGACACTGCTTTCTCGGCTATTCCAAAATCTTAGGAGTACTAGCGTGTCAAAAAAATACATCTAGTTAAATGTAGTCGATCAGCCAGGACAGGATCAGGGTCTGAAGTGTGCTTTTTTAGTTCGTATGCCACTGGAGTGAACAGAATTCAGGGTGGTTGCTGCTCCTGTCTTTAGCTACACATAATGCTAATCGGTACCTATTAGCTTAGCCTCTAAAGGCCATCGCACCCTGAACTGCTCGTCCTGAAGTCCAAAAATTGTAAACCATTGTTTTCAATGGAGGTGCTCACACCATCCCGTTCAGTTCACAGCATGCCACACAGCGCTTTGCCATTTCTACATGAAATTAAAGCCATAGGGAGAAACAGAAAGCCACAGTAGACCACATGTGGCTTAAAATGTACACAGAGAAAGGCAGCCAGTCTTTTAGATAAACAGACAAATGCTAACGGTAGGTTACCTTGGCTTATATTAGTATTCTAGCCCTTTTCGGTCTGTGAGGAGGTAGTAAACTGATGTTAAGCATGACGAGTGATGCTGAGCACTTTATTACATTCAGTTCATAACTTGAACCTGCCGCATATAGCCTCGCACCAGTGGCATTCTCTTGTAGTGCTCTGCTTTGTGACGGTACGGGACACTTCACTCCCCAGCGCACTACACCATGTCCAGCATGTGGCACCCTTCAGGGCTAAATTGAAGAAGCAAGCTTCAGACTTTGGCTGATGAACTACTTCTGGGGGGGGGCGGAGGACTGGTGATGGGTGATTTGTGTGGACTTCAACGGTACAGAACGGGACGGTGTGGACACCTCTATTAAAAAAAACTGGCTTCAAAATTTTGGATTTCATGGCATGAAGTTCAGTGTGCGGTGGCCTTTAGTTGCTATGGAAGCTAACAAGTAATGTAAGCTAATGGGTACCAATTAGCATAGTATTTGCACCAATTAGCACAGTCTGAGGCACACCTCAGACACTGACCATGTCCTGGCTGATCAACAAGATTTGACTAGATGAATTTTTCACACTAATACTTCGCAGCAACTATAAAAATGACAGCAACAATGCAATACTTAAACAAGCGAAAAAGAGAGAGAGTCAGTGGTTGGTGTAGCTCAGCGGATAACACCACTACCCGCCAAGTAGCCACCATCACTTGTGGGAGACTGGGGTTCGAATCCCGGGCTGAGTGACTGTGCTGTGCTACACCAATAAGAGTCCTTGGACAAGACTCCTAACACTATGTTGGCCTACCTGTAATACGGTTAACCTTGTCTTAGGCTAAAGTTACACAAACATTTACATTTATGGCATTTAGTTGACGCTCAGAGCGACTTACAAGGGTAATCATATTACAGGTCAATGTGGTGTTAGGAGTCTTGCCCAAGGACTCTTATTGATGTAGCACAGCACAGTCACCTAGACCGGGAATCGAACCCTAGTCTCCCACATGTGGTGGTGGTGGTTCCCTGGAGGGTAGTGGTGTTATCCGCTGAGCTACACCAACCACATACAAGAACACAAACAACAGACGACCAATTGAGTGGCTTTCAAAACCAGTCATGCAGTCAGTGAGTTTCAGGACATTTTACAAGTCATGTTGGAGATTAACAAAGAACTGTTCTGGCTTTAATGTCTGGATTATATGACTGAGAGTGAACACTGCAGCACTGTTGCATTAAAAACACATGCACGCGTTTCAGTTTTCCGCTGCAGTGCTCTGCTCCACCACACAGTCAGCATCACTTTCAGATTCACCATCGCTCCCTCCATCGCTCCCTCCTTCACTCCTAAAGAGCCCCGGCCCCTCCCGTCCAAGGATAACTCTCAAACACCTCAAGGTCCTTCCAGTGCTGCAGTCACGACTAGCATTATAAAAGAAGAGCTACGACAGTTGGGGGCGGAGCTGAGAAAGGTGTGATGCTTTTGACGGTTGGTCTAATCAGGATCCAGACGTGGTAGAAACCCTATTGTCTGGATGTGCAGCTTGCACTGTGCTAAACTACATGAACTACACTAAGCCAAGTTTACTGAAGCAAGACAACCGGCTGTTTATAGTTCCCTACCTGATGATGATTATTTTTTATTTATGTATTTATTTAATTAATGATTTATTTGGTTGAGGTGACTGAATCCGAACCACAGCACCTCCACTGAGCTGCTGGACAACCAAGTATTGCCGTTTACTCATCATCATACAGAGGAACATTCCTATCCCGGTATTCTGAAGATTCATGTAAATGAGCACTGATTTCACTGTTTTGATAGTTACAAGACGGCAATAGTCGTTTGGTACCTCATTCAGGTGAGTGAATGGCATGGTGTACCTTCAGGGGGCATTCACACATCTGGAATGGCCTGGAAAATCCCCACATTAAATCCCCTTGGAAATCTGTGGGACTACCTGGAACAACTGCCACGGAAGGTCTCCACCAAATCTAGCCCCGCTGCTAAAGTCTTTGATGCAAGAGTATCTGAACATTGACATGGACTACATCCAGAAACTTGTCCAATCCATGCCAAATCCAATCACAGTTGTTATTCATGCTCGTGGAGGTATTGCACTATTGGGTGACTCATTTTTGTCCAGTGATTTTATAATCTGCACAGTCATTCTTTAAATGCTCTTAAAAACGAGTGAATTATAGTGAATAGATTAAGATATATATTCATCAGCTGCTTTATTACATTCTACTATGTGAATGTCATGTAACCTGTGACACCACATTCTGTACATATGCATAACATTCACTTCTACTATTTATTAAATGGAAAAAACGATGACACAACTTTTGCCAGCTGACCACCATGAAACCTTCATACACAATCCACGATTTCCCTTTAAACCAGACCAGCGGGCTGACTGCACAAGAGACGAAGCTTTTCGAGAACGTTTTCTCATGTTCTAGTTTTAATGGCCCATGCAAATGAACTAAAGCATGACAAATGAAGACCGCTTTAATGGATGAGGCTGAGAGAAACCGAGACGTTTCCAGGAGTTTTTTCCTCGCAGGCTGTTGTTAGCGCCTGCTAATACGTTACCTCCCTTCTCATTAGTACTCTCAAATGTGCTTACCGGAATTACACACATTACCCAGCACCTGCTGTGCTCTATGTGCAGAATAAACCCGTCACTATCATACAAGTTTTAACTGTACAAGTTCTCTCTCTCTTCCTCTCCTGTATGCTCTCTCTTCCCCCTTTTTTTATTTTCTGTCTGTCCTTCTCTCTCTCACTCTCTCCCTCTCCCTCCCTTTCCCTCTCCCTCTCCCAGACCACCAAAGAAACCACAGCTCATTTAAATTAATCAGTTTTCAAGGCATAGTAATAAAAACAGTCTGTTCAGTTTAAAGACATAAGTAGAAGTTCCCAAATGAAAACGGTCAAGTTAAAATGGTGTATAACTGACCAGAACAATGCAGGATGTGGGCCCTTTAAGGCCCCCAGGTGTAGGTATCAGCTGCAGCTTTGTTATATAACACCGAGAGGTGGCAGGTGCCTTTGGCCTGACTTTGAGAAGAAGTTCACTGATCTCGTGGATCATGTTCACATGGGAGTAACTAATGCAGGTGTGTGTGAGAGAGACCTGGCGAGAGCTGTAAGGAAGTGCGCGTGGCAGGCAGCCAGCGAGCGATGTTAAAAAAACCATTTGTGTGTGAACAGCCAGCCTGGGACTGCAGGTCTACTGGGCTGTAGCGAACAAGTGAGAGAAAAAGACGATAAACGTATCTCTTTTCTATCTCCGTTTCCAGCCGACCTCTCCAGGCTCCTCCCAGAAATGTGCTCTTTTGAAGCTGTTGAAGTTGGATTAGTTTTACACAACACTGGCACAAATTCATCCCTTTACCCCAGTGAGAAACAGTCTATATGACAACACCTACATTTATACACTCAACCTAATGAGAAACTGTAAAACAGACAGAGTCTATACCACAGTACCTACATTTAGAGCTTAGAGTTATACACTCAACCTAATGAGAAACTGTAAAACAGACAGAGTCTATACCACAGTACCTACATTTAGAGTATAGAGTTATACACTCAACCTAATGAGAAACTGTAGAACAGACTCAGTGTATCCCACAGTACCTACATTTAGAGCTTGGAGTTATACACTCGACCTAATGAGAAACTGTAGAACAGACTCAGTCTATACCACAGTACCTACATTTAGAGCTTAGAGTTATACACTCAACCTAATGAGAAACTGTAGAACAGACTCATTATATACCACAGTACCTACATTTAGAGCTTAGAGTTATACACTCGACCTAATGAGAAACTGTAGAACAGACTCAGTGTATACCACAGTACCTACATTTAGAGCTTAGAGTTATACACTCGACCTAATGAGAAACTGTAGAACAGACTCAGTGTATACCACAGTACCTACAAATAGAGCTTAGAGTTATATACTCAACCTAATGAGAAACTGTAGAACAGAACACGTATATACCACAATATCTACATTTAGAGCTAGAGTTATACACTCGATCTAATGAGAAACTCAGACTCAGTCTATACCACAGTACCTACATTTAGAGCTTGGAGTTATACACTCGACCTAATGAGAAACTGTAGAACAGACTCTGTAGAACAGACTCTATACCACAGTACCTACATTTAGAGCTTGGAGTTATACACTCAACCTAATGAGAAACTGTAGAACAAACTCATTATATACCACAGTACCTACATTTAGAGCTTAGAGTTATACACTCGACCTAATGAGAAACTGTAGAACAAACTCATTATATACCACAGTACCTACATTTAGAGCTTGGAGTTATACACTCGACCTAATGAGAAACTGTAGAACAGACTCAGTGTATCCCACAGTACCTACATTTAGAGCTAGAGTTATACACTCGATCTAATGAGAAACTCAGACTCAGTCTATACCACAATACCTACATTTAGAGCTTGGAGTTATACACTTGACCTAATGAGAAACTGTAGAACAGACTCAGTCTATACCACAGTACCTACATTTAGAGCTTGGAGTTATACACTCAACCTAATGAGAAACTGGACTCAGTTCATAACATCACTTTATAGCCTTAAATGGATGTACAATTCATTCGATAATTACAAAACATTACAGAGAATTTTGAGTACACCGTACAAATCCAGCTCATTATGTTTTACTACTCAAATATTGTCAGTACAGCAGACTGACCATTACAGTACTGCAGCCAGTGTCTACAATCCAGGCTGGCCCTCTACACACAGGCTTTAGGTACAGTGACGTGAATAATAAAAAGTTTCTGATGTGCTGCCCATTTCAGTCTACAGCATTCGCCAGTTATCATATATTAGAATATGGAACACTGCCCCATCGTACCGCTTGGCCTTTTCATCTGACACGGCTATCAGTAATGTCAAAGTAGCGCTAGAAGAACTGACGCAGTTCTTATCATCAGCCGGCTGCTGCAAAGGCTGTCCAGGGGAGAGGCCCATGGCCAGCCCGAGCGGAGCTAGGGTCATTTATAACTGTGGACTGGACTAGAGAGAGCAGGCAGCGGAGCGTCATCCATCTGAACATCAGATGACATCTTCCCGATTCCTATTATGATAAGACAGAATTCATCTGTTAGCCGCACCAGGACGCAAGGGGGGGAGGGAAACACCTCCAGACGTCCAAACACAAAATCTGAGAGGTGCTCAGAATCTGTTAGTTCAAAGTGACCATAGCACCAAAAAGTCTGCTTGAACCCGACTGGAGCCCCACAGAGTTCTGCCTGAACCCGACTGGAGCCCCACAGAGTTCTGCCTGAACCCGACTGGAGCCCCACAGAGTTCTGCTTGAACCCGACTGGAGCCCCACAGAGTTCTGCCTGAACCCCGACTGGAGCCCCACAGAGTTCTGCCTAAACCCCGAATGGAGCCCAACAGAGTTTTGCCTGAACCCGACCGGAGCCCCACAGAGTTCTGCTTGAACCCGACTGGAGCCCCACAGAGTTCTGCCTGAACCCCCCACTGGAGCCCCACAGAGTTCTGCCTAAACCCCGAATGGAGCCCAACAGAGTTTTGCCTGAACCACGACCGTAGTCCCACAGAGTTCTGCCTAAACCCGACCGTAGCCCCACAGAGTTCTGCCTGAACCCGACCGTAGCCCCACAGAGTTCTGCCTGAACCCGACCGTAGACCCACAGAGTTCTGCCTGAACCCGACCGGAGCCCCACAGAGTTCTGCCTGAACCCGACCGGAGCCCCACAGACTGCTGCCTGAACCCGACTGTAGCCCCACAGAGTTCTGCCTGAACCCAAATGTAGCCCCACAGACTGCTGCCTGAACCCGACTGTAGCCCCACAGAGTTCTGTCTGAACCCGACTGTAGCCCCACAGAGTTCTGCCTGAACCCGACTGTAGTCCCACAGAGTTCTGTCTGAATACTGACTGCAGCCCAACAGAGTTCTGTCTGAATACTGACTGCAGCCCAACAGAGTTCTGCCTGAACACGAGTGTAGCCCCACAGAGTTCTGCCTACACAAGGGACACAAGGGAACATACATATAGAAAACTGTACATGCATATGCTAAAATAATCTGTCAAATACGTTCATTCTAGAGCGCCAAGTCAGGGAGACATGTTAAGGACCAGCTTGTGATTTTAAATTGGAATAACAAGATCAAATACTTAATATGCAAACAATAGAGGTCAATATTTAAAATCCAAACCAATCCAAATAAATGAAGACTACATGTCCAAAAAAGCCTCAAAAAAGAATGTGTGTTTAAGATTGAGATCACATTCCTGCTATAGGAGGACATTTCATGTTATTCGTGTTGATCTCGTGTCTCATGTCACCAACTTTCCAACATCAGATACATCAACAAGTTCACATCAGAAACAAACAGATCATGTTTTAAAGGCTGTTTATGAAGACCGAATAAGGGGTTGTTCAATCACACATCTGCCACTCCATCACTGACAGATAACCCATCCACCTCTCCGGCTCTGCTGTCACTCTACAGACAGATAAGACACTCACAAGCGGACACGCTCACAGCCCAGTTTGTCTTGCCATATTTGTATAAAAGGGAAAAAGTAGATATATAAATACATGTATATCAAAATAATATTTCCCAGATACTGAATCAGCTAAACCTTTGGATGCACCATATAAAATGCACATACTTCATAATGTCAAAAGAAGCTTAGATTTAAAGGTTTAGGCTGGATTTAGTTTAAGTAGTCAGTAGTTAGTTAAGTCAAATACACATAATGAAGTCAATGTCAATATAAACATTCACTTATTTATTGAAAACCAAATGGAATTATTTTTCTTGGAGCCAAGAATAGAAACATCTTCAGGCCAGTTGAAGGGGCATCTAAAGACAGTGTTTCTCAACCACAGTCCAGGAGGCCCACAGCCACTTTGCTTCCCATACACCTTATCCAACTAATGAGCTCCTTATGGAGTCAAGGTGTCTTTGTTAAATCAGGAAAAGAAGTATGTGCAAGACACTTGTTGTGTAGTGATGTATCGTAACAAAGAATGGCTGATGGGAGGAATCTAAAATTGTTGGTGTCACTGTATTGTCCCAGAAGTGTTGTTTCTTAATTTAATACAATTAATAATTAATTATTTAGAATATAATTATAATAATGAATAATTTACACAATTTAATAGGGATGCATCAAAATTAGTTTTTTTGGGACAAAACCGAACACGTTTTTTTGATGTTTTATTATTTTGACACAAATTAAACAGACTAAATCCAAGATAGCAAGCAGATATTGGCCATATCTGAAAATGCTGTGAGCCAAAGGAGGCCTACATATTAACATGCATTTGGCAAAAAATCCCAAATAGATTTAGTCCACTTCTAGCACAGGTACAGCAGAGTTACTTACTTTTGTGTCATGTGTAGCCCAAATGTGGCCCACATTTACTACCTGCACTAAGAAGCTGCTGTTTGCCTCACTGTAGCGCTTGATAAAGCTAACGGCTCAATTTATTATTTCTTAAGTTCCATTTGAGTTCCATGCTTGAAACAGTATAAGAGCTAGTAAACGTGAAGTCAGCGTGCTCCTGTGTGACTCGCTGTGGAAAAGTAACACCCAGGGTTAGCAGTAGGGGCTAGCCCTAGACTAAGGAGAAATGTACCAGTCTGGTGCCCGTCTATATCCGGAAACTAGCCAAAGTTAACAGCGGCATTAAAAACGCCATTGTACGGTATAAATCATTCTGAAAATGAAAACCAAAAGAGAAATTTCTTCAGCCATTTTTTTGCCATCCCTAATATTCGCAATAAATGTTAGTACAGTAAAATAAGAGAAACGATTTTATGAATGGGTGTGACCAAAAGTTTTGGATGACTAGAACTATATGCTGTAATGCAGGTAACAGTAAATTAAACTGAATAAGAGCCATGTGGCATGCAACCCTGGCACTGGACAGCAGTTCCATTTTGTTGGCCCATATAACATTACTTCATGTGTTATGGGTGAAGGTTCCTTTAATTGTTTAGCACACCTGATTGGACAGGGATGGGATCCTCCAGCAAGAAAACAGTCTGCTTCCAGTGGGTTTTGGTGCAGTGTGGAGAAGTAGAGAACATCACCTGAAATACATTACAGCCATAAGAATCGTCCATCTGTACAGGGGCAAACTCAAAATTCCATGGTCTGACAATATATATACACAAGCAGACAGTGGCAATATTCAGCATGAGTGCTAGTCTGGCTTCTAACTATGCTAAAATGCTTTTGCTGAATTAGTGCACTGCAAAGCTTGTAATCTGTGTAACCGTATGACTTCCAAAACCCCTGACGTTTGATTGAGGGGTGTGTTCGTTTCATCAGTTCCGCCCACACTGTACTCTTGATAGGCTAAACCCAGATACCTAGGTTTGGTCACTGACAGCGAATTCAAACAGCTGCTCAGAAGAATATGAGCCACACGGTTTTATATTTACATATACACTTGGTGTGGTCCATTTGCATGGCAGCGCTTTGAGGCAGCATTTGGATACTCCAGAGACAAAAGCTGCCCTTTTTGGAAGGCATTAAAAATGGAGTCTTCTTCTATGGGGGCTTAATTTGGCCAAATTTGAAGGCAACATCCTGTGTATCCTTCTCAAAGCTGGCCGTCCCATAACACAGTGTTTGATAACCATTGACAGAGCGGCCATTTCCACTAACTCCCATTCGGAATTTCACATTTCATACTGCACTAAAATCATTCCACCCTAAAGAGCTGATATTGAATGCGAATATCACTGTTTTGATAGTATAGATCATTAGTCAATTCCTATTTCCCTAAGAAAGTTCCCCGGCAAAGGACTAACTCAACACTTTTTAGTCTCCTTCAGAAATATTCCACAACGTGAACGGTCTCCTCGAGGGAAGTGATAAAAATGGCAATCACATTCACAAACCCATTATCAAAGTTAGCAGAGTATGGCAGAAAACAGAAAGTGCTGCGAACGCTCTCTCTTTCTTCGTCCTCCCCTCTCCCCGTGTCCCTTACACAAATGCAGCCGTTTTTATGCCTGCTCCGTCGGCCGCTGGAGGTAGGCTTGTGCTGATGTCAGCAGAGCGGTGCGACTGCCCCGGGGCGTAAAGCGTGTAAAGCGTGAGTGTAATTGGTTCGTTGTTAAAGCGCACGGTGCTGAAACTCACCTTGTTCGTGCAGCCTGTGTCGAAGAAAATGTCAAAATAGCCCACCACGGCCTGGAATGAAATATGAGAGAGACGTTAAAACATGACACAACTGCAAAACGTTTGGGCTTGGTCAGAGCTGCCGGGGCAGTAATTAGCCAAAGTAAGGGGGGGGGGAGCCTAATGTGCAAGAAAAGCAGAAAAAAAACAACATACAAACACACAGTACAGCGGTTACTGCTTGCTTAACAAACACTTCCTAAAAGCCCTGTGAAAGCGTGTGAAAGGGTTTGTATGTGTCTACATACACTGTATATAAACGCAGATACTGAACTGGACAGTAAGCATTTATTTGCTCAGAGAAACACTATATGTACAATAAATTACAATGTGTAGGGACCGTGTAGTGCCAGTGTGCTGGTTTAACCATTTCCTTCCCTTTCCTCTAAAAAGACCTGTATTATGTGTAAAGCTCAGCAACTTCCTGCTTCATCCGACCTATGCAGGTGATGACTGGGGGCGTTCAGCAGGCATCTAGGACCAAACCGTGCTCTGATGTGACTTTTTTACCACATTAATGTTGGGTTTGGTAGCATATTTAGTAATGGTCGGTGGTTGGTGTAGCTCAGCGGATAACACCACTACCCACCAAGTAGCCACCACCACACGTGGGAGACTAGGGTTCGAATCCCGGGCTGAGTGACTATGCTGTGCTACACCAATAAGAGTCCTTGGGCAAGACTACTAACACTACACTGGCCTACCTGTAATATGATTAACCTTGTAAGTCGCTCTGGATAAGAGCGTCAGCTAAATGCCGTAAATGTAAATGGTCACATTAATAGTAACTGAAAAAATTGTGTGTGTGCGTGTGTGTGTATATATGGGGTTAATGTCCATTTAAAACCATGTCTCTCCATTTTCACTTTTATGTATTATTTGATCACAGCAGCTACTGTTAACATTGTCTATATATTTCATAATGAACAGATGAAATGGTCCAAAATGCTTGGAAGAAATGATTAGACAGTAACGTGATACACATACATAAATACAGGCAGACAGTTATAGTCCAGAAAATGATTTTTTAAAAAGGCCTTTGCACGTGTCGTATGATTCCACTTGGTCATGGAATTACCCTGCCCAGTCACATCTCAATCAGCTGCAGTGCTTCCATTCGTGGAGAACGTGCGGCTCTTGACCAAAAATCATCAGCAGGCAGGGCATGTTCTCACGCAGTGTAATTAAATAAAGCTCTGATTTAACTCGCCTGTCTTATTTAAACACATTAGCCTGGAAGTAACTTCATAACTTACATCAGGATTTCATTAATAACTTAACGAAAGAGAAAAACTGTTTCTTATTTCACACAGCTTTAGGAAGACACATTTATAAAACACCTAATAAATTCATCAATTAATATAACAAGCAACTAAAATACAACAATAATAATAATAATAATAATAATAATCACCAGACAGTCAGCAGAACTAGGACAAACAGTGAAGCTGTGTCCCCCACCCCGAGAGAGCGGAGCAACTCTATCACTCTGAGCCTCACTCGCTCGGCCAATGAAGCAGAACTAATAGCTTTTAATCCTGACACAGCTGACAACACACTCGTACACACACACACACACACACACACACACACACACACACACACACACATACTTACAATCAATACACAGAGAAAAAGAACAAGAGACCGAGAGAGGGAAAAAAGAGTAACAGAATAAAGAGAGAGACAGAAGAAGAAAGAACAGAGAGATAAGAAAAAAGAAAAATGTAAAGATGTAAAAAGAAAAGCAAAGAAAAGAAAGACAAGAAAACAGATTAGATAAAGGATGAGAGATAAATTGGGGTAATAAACAGAAGGATTAAAGGCTTTCAAAGCTCAGTGAAAGAGAAATTCAAGGACATTAATGGTGATTACACTTTGTCTTAAGTTTCGCTTCGACAGGAAACTTCTCTTCAGAGCTCGGAGCTCCACTCACACAGGGTTATAAACGACGTCCCAGCTACATCGTACCACGGTCAACATTCAGTATTAACTCCACTCACCACTCCTCCTGGTTTACATACAAACCTACTGCACAGGAAAACAACAGGGCGTTTCACCAGCACTGAAAACTTCCCTCATTAAAACTCTCTTTTAATTAGACAAATTAGAAAGTTATGCTCTACACACCACTTCCTGCACTAAAGTACATATACATTATATAATAAACACCTCCAAATCAAAACGCCTGAACCAGGCATGATTAAGAATACAACACCCAACCTACACAGACATTAGAATAAGTTATATTAAAACGGATAAATAACATCAAAATTAGCCTGAATTAAACAAGTACATACACCCACAAAACACCTCTTCAAAGTTAGACACATCAGCTCTGATTAAAACAGACAGCTGAGAGTGGGAAAAAGGGGTGAAAATTTTCAATGATGGGGGTCAATGGTGAAAAATCATGTCAGCTTGATGTAATTATGGGCTGTAATGAACAGTGCCAGACACTAAACACGGTAATAATTACAGAATTATTAGCCTTAATTACTCTTCAGGATATTCAGGAAGAGTGAAGTTCCATTCTGGAGCTGAAGATGAACAACTCAGTCACTGCTGACAAACAGCTTGTAAACAAGATTGATTGAGGCACTTAAATTATCTTTATGTGAAACAGATTCAGGTCAAACAAAAGCTGAAACAATCTGCAACATCTGAGTATATAAATATTATCACCCATTCACAGCCATCTATCTATCTATCTATCTATCTATCTATCTATCTATCTATCTATCTATCTATCTATCTATCTATCTATCTATCTGTATATGTATATTTAATACTCAGATGTTGCAAATTATTTTAACATCTGTTTGACTGGAATCTGTTTCACATTACATATATACATATATTTTATATGCATAGATATTTACATAAATATATATATATATATATATATATATATATACATATATATACACACACACACACACACACACACACACACACACACACACACACACACACACACATATACATAAATATATATATATAAATATATATATATATATATATATATATATATATATATATATATATATATATATATATAAATGCATACAAGATTTCTTACAAATAAGATTAGATTTTATGTATAAGATTTTATATACATCACATCACATACACAAAAAGAAAGGCTTATGACAAATATATGTGTGTGTATATATATAAAAGGAATTTAGATATGAATGTAATTCATTCCACATTAATGTAATCGTCTTTAAATGATGTAATGTAAATTCCATCCATAGTAAAACAACAATAACTCTAAGGACATTGAGGGTTAAAAGCCCACTAGGCTGGACTCCCACGGGACACGGCGACCCTTTTCAGGCTAAAGCGTCCCAGGGGTCTTTAATGGCGGCCAAATCCTTTGTCTTTCTCTCTCTCTTTTATGCAGGAAAAGTGCACACACAAATGGACTCCCCTGTAAAAGCCCTCTTCTCAGGCAGGGCTTATCACACCAAACAATCCATCGGCAATGCTGGCAATGTGAGCATGTGAGCAAAGACACTACAGCAGAAAAGAGCAGAACAGACGAGTGCAGGGTAAGATTAACCAACATGGTTGTACAGTATAGAAAAAAAGAAAGAAAAAAAGGAGGAAATAAAGAAAGAAGGAAACATGATAATACATGAACTGTATTAAACTTAAATTAATTAGCTTCTTAATATATAATCTGCGTATGCTGTATAAACCCTGTATTTAAACCCATGTGTGACCATCACTTCTTTCTAATCACACTTTTAAAGCCGAGATAGAGTGCTCTGTTAACAGTGGTTCAGAGTTGGTCTGGAGTGAAATGGCTGATCGTAGAGACTCAGATGTTCTTCACAGTGGCGGTGATGGGAATCAGGGGTCACCTCGTCTACAGCACTAATTTAGCCATTCTATTCACTACGAAACCCACCAGTGAACCTACGCAGGTCTTCTGAGTTATATGCATGTAGATAGGGGTTGATGGTGAACTGGCATGAAATCTTAACTGTTTTGCCTTATTACACTCTTCATGTATCCTTCCGCCAAATACGAATTAGAATACAGACCAAAACTAGCACGTCTCAGACTTCAGGCAGTGTGTAACCATGTCAATAACTATCTGGGAGGGGCTTTCAGCCTTACCAAGCCTGTGAGTTTATCAAGAGGAAGGCATTTCACTGTTAACCCTTAACTTTCTTGAGGTGTTAACTTTTAAAAAAGTTGGTTCCCCTTTTATCTAAGCCTCGTATGTAGGAACACAGATACGGAACACTAGATATAGCTAATAAACTTATTAATAAGCCCTTTCTGAAGTGAAGGGCCGTGTCAGAGCAGACGAGCATGCAGAAGAGAACTGTGTTGGTTAGTAGTGCTACAGGAAGTCAGCGGAGAACCACTAGTCTAAAGTGAGCTTTGGATAGCTAGGCCTGACAGGGGGATCTAACAGAACCTACTCGAACTACTTTATTAAATTTTAGTTGATTGTTATGTTACAAATCAGGTCATTAGGCTGTGAAAATGAATTATGATACGCTGAGTGACGTGAATAACGTTTGTGAAGCTAATGCTTTGATGGAGCGGAGTTTGTTGGTGCTTTAAAGGAGCAAATGGGAACTTAACATTTCAGATACAGACAGTGATGAGTTAGCCGCTCCTGAGCTGAAGACGATGTATTGGAGCAGTGCAGTGGCCACTGAAAAGACCACCCTTCATATCTCTGACCTCACATTGATTCCTTAGAAAACAATTTAAACAATCAAGAAATAAGTAATATAGTAAATAATAAAAACTTATAAAACTCAAATTTAATCTCAAATTGAATCACATTGTGACATAATTTGAGATTTCATGATGCAAATTACACCACAAGTTGATGATTTTCTCTGAGTCATTTTTATAAGTACATTAAAAACTATGCTAGAGGAACTATGTGCACAGTGGTGTAATACCAGCAATAAAAACAGCAAAGTAAGCTTTTATTAATATGAATATTTTATGAGAATTGTATGCTTAGAGAAAAGAGTGCTTAATACTTTCATGCTTAATACTTCATGACTTTTGTCAATGTGTATTGTGTTGCACTTATAATAACCTTTCTCTAGGTACCAGCACTGGCCCCCTGTTCGGGCAGTGTCTGAGCTTGTGGTGAGGTTTAGGCTCTAAACTTCCTCTACTAGCTGGAATATTATCCAACAGAACACTAAGCACG